>CM046038.1:28920884-29520884 GCA_025215565.1 Flaveria ramosissima
TCTCCATTGAAAACCTTTTCAATATGTAAAGTCTTATGTCAATACAATCTAAGCCCTGTTACAAAAGATCCTTTCTATTTAACTAAGTATAAGTTCTTCCGAAGAGAAACTTGCCTTCGGAAGATATCTAGTATAACTTCCGAAGCAAAATTCTCATAGGATAATTTTCTTCTCGAAGTGTACTAAGTCTCGGAAGAAGCGATTGAGGTAATCTCAGATCTACTTCCGAAGCACTTAATACTCTCCACTGAAAGCAACATGTATCTTCGGAAGAAATTTATTTACCTTCGGAAGTACATTTGCCTTCGGAAGAACTTTACCTTCGGAAATACCTTATACTCGGAAGAAGGATTTTACTGTGTAACGGAAATCTTTTGGGCCCCACTCTGTAAAAAGTAAAGATTTTGTTAATGATGTCGGATTATTTAAATGGCTTAACCTTACCGCCCCTGTCACATCATCCTCTGAACCCTCACATCATCTTATCCAAACCACCCTTTAAAACCGCCATTTCACCCATTTAAATACTTCCGGTTAATCACTTACACTCTTTTTACCAATTCACTGCCCTAAAAGCTTTCTTCTTCTCCAATTTACCTCTCTCAAGAACTTTTCCTCTGCTATCTTTCTCAATGGCTCTAAACCCTCAGCACAACCAGGTCGCACTCCTTGACTCTTCAAGGGATGCTGACTTCTCTGATATTATCTCTTTCTTAGCCCAATCTTCATACTACACAGCACTGACAGTAAACCCTACCATTTACACCAACCAAATGTCCGAATTTGGGCAATGGTCGGATTGAAACCCTAAATGGGTTCGTGCTATCAGGTCAAGTGTTTGTGGCCAAGAGTTGGTCATTACTGAACAAATCATCAGGGAGCATCTTGAGCTCCATGATGAAGGCGCACCGACGGAATTCCCCAAGTCTGAGTTAGATAACTCTTATCTCCAAATGGGATACGGTGGAGATGTAAGCAGGTCTACAGTCTACAAATTCAACTTCTCCTACAAGTGGAAGTTCCTGCTACATGTGGTTCTTCACTGCTTATCTAACAAATCCGGGGGATGGGATCAAATTCCCTATGAACTCGGGTGCCTAGTTCATGGGTTGGTACAAGGCCTGCGCTTCAACTACTCCAGGTTTGTGCTGACTAACCTCATGGGAAATCTGCAAAGGGACACATTCTTTATGTATCCCAGATTTCTACAGCACATAATCAACTGCGAGCTAGATCAGAGTAAGCTTGTCTGTGCAGCTGCTCTGTCTGCTCCTCAAATGAGGCCGACCATCTTCAAAGTCTTGAAGAGAGTGTCTACCAACTACACTGGAAGGGATACCGCACTACTTCCAGGTATGATTGAGCCAATGGCTCCTGGTGACATCCCTGTTATCCCCACAGGTGATGAACCCACACCAGCAACTACCCTCACCATTCCAAATCTACCTTCTCCTCCTCTCCAATCACAGTCACCTATCAGAGACGTACCAAACGAACCCTTGTTCAATCTACTCTGATTGAACAAGCCCCTCCTCTTCAAACCAAAAGGCTAGAGTGGAACAAGGGGCTCCCACTCAGCCAGAGGTCCTCCAATCCTTCACTATTGACCTCAATATGGGTCTTGAGTCTCCTCAGTCTCAGACCCATGAGCCCATACCCCCAGCTGATAGCCCTCAGGGTGAGTCTCTATACTCCCTGAGCAGCCACCAAGGGACAGCTCAATGCCTTTTGACATTGATCAAAGTCCCGGGTCCTTAGGTCTTCATTCCTTTTCTTTTACTGACCTATTGACCGGAGCTGGTGAAGAGACTATGTCTCTCCAAGGCAATGAAGTTGATCCACAACACCCCATTAAGGATCAACAGAGCCTAGAGAAACCTCTTGTCTCTAGCCCACACACCAGCAAAGCCCTACTGAGGTGAGTCCCACTGATGTGGAGGGACTCATGTAGATTCAGCTGCCACTACTGAAGGAGCCTCATTGGATCCTCAGGACAATGGTAACGATAGTCAGACTGAATCTACGGCAACCATGCCCTATGATGCCTCTGAAAGAGACATCATTGTGCAAGGGAAACCAGGGTGCCAAGAAACCACATCTGGTGGTGAGGATGAACATACTAGGTATGTTACCTCATCTCCCCGTGATTCTTCAAAAGAAGATGAGGGAAGAATGCAACTCACAATAAGAGACCTACTTTCTAAAGTCTCAAACCTTGAATCAAAGGTTAAGACTTTAAGGATAGGTCTGCCACTCAGCAACTTGAGATTGAAAGTCTCAAGGTCAAACTAGCTGAGAAACAGATTGAGAGATCTGTTAGGCATGTACCAGTTCAAGTCTCCTTGACCTCTTCCTCTAGCTCATCTACCTCTCAAGATGATGCTACCAAAAAGGGGAGAATGTTGAGGAACAAAGCCAAAGACAGGATTCCATCAGTCAAGCTCTCACTTCTTTGAGTTCAAGACAACAAGCTGCCATCTTCCCTGAGCCTCCTCCAGTTGTGTTTCAAGTGGATCAAAGGATGCTTCAGGATCTAAATAGGATCTTTAACAAGTTCCTTTTAGAGTCCCTAATTGATCAACCCAGTCCGGATATGTCTGTGATTTACTTTGGAGCTCAAGAGCTTCAGAGGTTGAATGCACCTCCTACCACTGTTGAGGAAGTTGGTCAACCTAAGGCCCAAGTGGAACCTGAGATTGATTTCGAAGGGAAACTAGGACTGATGGCCCAGCAACTGAAACAGTTGGGACAGAAGGTGTGTTTTCACAGGCTTCCGAGCACAATTCGAAGCCTCGGAAGAACCAACTCAAACTTCCGAAGCTAAATAGCTGCTGCGGAAGGACTGTTCTCTCTTTCCGATGATCTAATAGTCACAGATGCAATTCTGGAACTTGCATCTGAGGTTAATAGGGAGGACTTTCTCAGCCAACCACTAGCCATTACATCTGCATTGACCTCAGCTCCTACCTCCACCATCCAACCTGAATCTTCTACCCAAGAACCACCAAAGTCTAGCACTTCCGAAGACATTAAAGGCAAAAGGAAGATGACTTCGGAAGAGCTTCAGGAAGAAGAAAGGCTGGAGAAACTTAAAAGGAAAGGAAGACTGCCAACTGGGAAACTGTTAGCTGCAAGTTCAAAAGCAGCTGCAGCCAACCAAGAGGCAATCAACAATAGAAGAAGGGTGGAGGTAATTGATAGACTTGTCAGTCTAGGAGCTGCCTCGGAAGATGTACTCCTGCTACCATTAGAGGAGCTAATAGAGCTTGAAAAGGCAACCTTGCTGCAAAGACAGCAAAAAGAAGAAGCTGCAAGGTTGGCCTTGGAAGAAGAAAGGCTGAGAAAAGAAAGAGAAGCTGATCTGCAGCTCAGGAGAGAAAGGATCAATTTCCTACTCTCCAGAGGATTCTCTCAAGAGGACTTGTCTCCACACAATAGTGACACGATCTTGTGGCTCTTTAACAAAGAGCAAGATCAAATGGAGAAGGAGAGAAAGAGAGCTGCAAGGGAGAAGCTGGTAGAGAAGAAGAAGAAGGAAGAAGAGGCTGGACTGTCTGCCGCCAAGAAGATAGGTGACAAAGCTTGGATGAAGAACTATCTTAAAGCTCATGGCTTCTCTGGTAGGCAAGTGGGTCCAATGTCTGAGAAGACTCTCCAACGACATGTCAGTGACATCAAGGCTGACATTCGTGCGGGGAGAAGAAAGGAGATGTATAGAAGGGGACAGGGGATGACCTTCAAAGCCACCTCTCAGCCAAATATCCAAACCAACATCAACCTGAACCAATACCCTTTCCCTTCCCAATCAAAACTGAACCTGAACCTTTCACCCCTGAACCTACACCATCACAACTACCAACTCCCTCACCTCAACCACCTAAACTACCCATCATCCAACCTAAAACCTTACCTAGAACCCAACCTCCTAAACCTACCCAACAACCAATCAAACCATCCCCTCAGCCTTCCAAACATCTCTCAATGGAGGAATTCAAGGCGATCAAAACCAAGCTCATCAACTGCACTACTCTGAGCGACATCTCATGTGAGGAGGATACAGTCAACCTGACTTATGTTGATGGATCCTCAAGTTCCCTCACAAGAGATGAGTTTCTTGATCTGCCAAGAGGAACTTTGGACCAAGCCGCAAGACTCTTTGGCCTCAATTCAGATACATTGAATGAGGAAGAAAAGAAGCTGAGGAGAAGGCTGGTGACTCTGCTGGACACAAAGAAAGGAGATAGGGTACCAAGACAATCTCTTGTACCCAGAAAGAAGATAGTCCAATAGAGGTTCGAAGACTCTTCTCATAACTTTGTTGTTGAGAGAGAGAATGGTGAGATTAACAGGCTGAATGCCTCATCTCTGCTACACTTAAGCAGATTTGATATTGCTGAGTTAGCAGAGAAACCATTCTCCAACCCCTCAAACTCCGAAGTAGCTGCTCACATCAGAAATCATCTAGGCAGCCTTCACATGGCCGAGCTCACTGCAAGAAGCAAGGTCGAAAGAGGAGTCAAAACGGAGAGAGGAGGAGGAAAGGAAAGGATCAGCAACCAAAGGCAAAGCCTTTCTTCAAATGGTTGAAGGTCCTGAACTTGAGTCCATAGTTAGATGAGAGTATGACTACAACTCCGTCAACTAACTCTCTTCAGGGGGTCACAACAAAGGGTGCATGTCATTCAAAGTGATAGACTGGATCTCCTATCCACGAATGACTTGTACAAGCTTCTCAGCACCACTTCCGGGAAGAACAGAGAGACAGACAAATATCTTTTGTCCCTGGTGCTGAAAACTTTGAGAAGTAGAGATAAGTGAAGTTTTGGTAGCATCAGCCTAGGGGGAGTTTGTTGGATCATAAGAGGCTGTTGCAACCAAAAACATATCACTTAGAAGATTTTGAGTACTACATACAAAGGACCTCCGAAGCCAAGTGTGGGACTTCCGAAGGAAGAAAGAGCTCTTCCGAAGTCTAAGTGTAAAATACACTTCTGAAGGAGAACTCCAGCTTCCGAAGGTAAAGAAGCTACTTCCGAAGGTTCAAGACTTGAAGACAAAGTTCTGAAGTCAACTTCCGAAGTATAAAGAAGTCCTTAAAGCCTCGGAAGCATAAATGCATCTTCCGAAGTATAAGTGGCTTCGGAAGAACTTGTTCTTCCGAAGCCAGTTAACCTTCGGAAGACACTTCTATTATCCAGTAGACATAAGTATGGTCTGTCTGACAGTCCGCTGCAAATCTCTGAGATACTGCATGGCGTTTTCTCAAAAGCCATGTAGTTGACCATACTTTAATCTACTGTTTACCTTTTTATGTTAAGTACAGTTGCCATCTTTAGTTGGTGACAAAAGGTAAGTCATGGACATGTCATGACTACCATATCTTAGATAATACTTTATCTAAGATACCTTAACTATAGCATTGTAGTATATGCTTTAGTCGTAGGTTTCCAGCTGGTATCAAGTATAACCGGCTGTAGGATCTAGTATATATAGTTTCTCATTGTAACTCATGTTCTATGCTTGTAAGTGTCTTGTAATCTTGAGTTGAGAAGTAATATATACAAGTACCTTGAAAATATTCCTGCTTGTTGCTTTGATTACTTATTATATTATTATCAACTCTTGTCAAAGGCATTGCTTCCTCTTGTTGAGTGATATTATAAGTGAGTTTGAGAGAAATACAAGTGTTAAGTGACAAAACCCGATCCTGCAACCACCGACTGAATGAAGGACTATTTATGAAGAAAATGATGTAATTAAGGACCAAATCCACAAAAATATAAGATAAGAATGAAATTCATGATTTGTTTCAAAACACATGACCATCCATGTAATTTACTCTAATAATAATGATAATAACAACAACTACAACAACAACAACAATACAAATTAAATAACATATTGCTTATACTCGCTACACCATTACACCTCTTAGTGAGTGTGAATGTGATCAAAAGCTTATCTAGAGTGACACCTATATGATAGCCACATGACATCATTTTTTTCTCACACTCACACTCACAATCATACTATACCATTACACATGCTCTAAAGTAGTATGTGTAAATAATTATGTGCTTATAATTATTATTAAAGTAAATTACATAGATTTTCACTGTGATTTACTCAAATTTCACCTTTCGTCTCTACGATTGAAAAATTACAGATTTAGTCATCGGGTTTAAAAACGTAACACTAGTCATTCGGTTCAATGTTCGTTAGTTGTCGACATTAAACTTTTAAAAATGATGATTTTACCCATACCCCTACCCATCATGTCACCGCCGCAACCATATCATGTCACCACAACAGCTCCCACCGTAGCCCCACCCACCCCAGTCCTCCATCACCGCCCCTAAGCATTGCTTGTGTGCAATCAATGCTGGTGATGGGTGCCCGATTCAAAGACGTAATCGATTGTTACCCATCTTGATTCCACAAAGTGGCAAACAACAGATTGGTTTCATTGCATCTCTCCATCCTTGTGGTAGCTGACCCCCATAAAATCCGCTATGGATCTTGATGCTTCAAAGAGTACCACTTGATGCTTCAGTCCTTCAGATGTACTCGTTACTCCAACAGTAGTTTTCCACCCATTCCCACTTGTCACCATATAATTTTCTACTTCAATACACCCATTACAGTGGACCCATTACTTGTAATTACAGGAATAAGGTGGTGTTACTATTGTGAATTGCCTTATTGAAGAAGAAAAGTGAGGTGGTGGTGATGTTTATTGGAATCTTATGTAGTAGATTGAATAAAGAAGCTAGAAATGAGTAACTTAAGGTGGGGAAGAAAGTTGGTGGTGGTGGATTGATGGTGGTGTGGTAATGTTGGTGGAGATGGGAGTGTGGCGATGGTTAGGATGAAGATGAAGAAGAAGAAGAAGAAAGGTTGGGGGTGGGGTGGGGTGGTATTAATATTTTGAGTAAACTTCACGTTTACTCCCTGTGGTTTAGTCTAAATAATAGTTTTCATCCAAATGTTTCAAAATTACGATTTTACTCCTTGAGATATGTATTTTTTTCTTAGATAGCTCCAATCCACTAACACTATTAGATAATTCTGTTAAAGATAAGGGTATTTTAGTCTTTTCACTTATAAAGACAAATAAAGTTATATACAGATAAATTGTCACACCCCGACCGATGGCGGAATCATCGGGGCGGACGAATGGGAGACGATTGCTCATAGCACATGGAACTAATTAAGTTGAAATAATATTAAATGTAATTATTCATTAACATTACAAGACAAATAAGTAATTACAAAACAATCAAGATACAACCAATAACATAAGACTTTCAATTTAAACTAGGTCCAAGTCCTATATGAGCACAAGAAGATCTTCAAGTAGGAAACCTGAAACATGTTAAAAATAAAGGGTCAACTATAAAGTTGGTGAGTTCCCATGGTTTAAACACACGCATATATGTATATATATAAAAGGGTTACAAGTAGCAATTCATGTCCATGGTTACAAGTTAGCAAGCTTATAGAACACATACAGTTACAACCAACCTCGACTTGATTACAAGTATATAAGATTGGCTAAGTGTATTTGGTTCCCATGATGAACAAGCATACGTCATCAAGAGTTGGCAATACATCGACTTTAGCACCAAATAAGCTTGTCAGGCCCAAAGATCTAAGACGTTGCCAGGCTAGTAAAAGTTAATGATTGTAAACAAAATATGTATCTCATATAAGACTTACAATAACACAAATAACCATGACAAAAAGTAAAGATGAATTGCATGTGCATTTACAAGTATCAAGATGTTTACAAGTGTAAGTTTATAAGGTTAACATGTTTCACCCCAAAAGGTGTGAAATAAAGTAAAAAGGGGCATGGAGAACTCACATGGCAAACTCACAAGTATAGTGATGATTGTAGAGTACATAAGAAAGCTTGGATGTAAAGAGTCAAAGGTGATGTCCTAAATGATAAAAAAATAATAAATTAAGGTTGGAATTCATTACAAGAAGTTAGGACGTTTAGAGAATGCTAAAAAGCGAAAGGTAGATTGAAAAGGATTATTGCATCAATTTTAGATTCTGGACAGAATGTTTGGTATGTGTTTGAACAGGTTTTAAAAATAGCAAACGATTTAATAAAATTATAAAAATTTATACTTGACTAGTTCAAAGTCTTCCGGACAACTTTCATTCAGAAACATTTTTATGAAAACATCTTTAAATAGGTCAAACTAGCATCACAAGACAGAAGGTGCTGAAATACGCACTTATCTTATGAAGGCTATTGTTGAGTCGTCTGATTGAGTTTGAAGACGTATAAACTGCAGTTGAAAAGGTAATTCAATGAACTTAACATTGGAGTCTGAGTTTACCCAAATTTAGTTTGTTATGATCAAGTTATGGTCGGTTGAAGTAAGACTATATTCTGCCAGAATTGTAGTAAGTCACTTATGTGGTAATACATGAAACGGGTTAGAAAAATTTATTATGTTAATATATGGTATATTAGTCTTCATTTAAGTAATAAAAATATTCTAAGACTTTGGCATAGCCATCATTTAGAACAATAATCTTGCGAAATGACCGAATGCGGCGGCATAGCCGTCCATATGCAAACGGGATTCTTTGTTTATGTTAGTGTGTTGTTAGCTTAATTTAGGGATGTTAGTGATCAAATGATAATTATTAAAATAAAAAGAGATTTGGTAGAAGAAAGAATAATAGTAAGAACTTAAAGTCATGAGAACAATTGGATGTTAGGATGATTAAAATGTATAATATAAAAACAATAATTTAAATAAATAAAAGAATAATTATAATTTAAAATTTAAATTCTTGAAGACTCTAATTTTAACAACTTTTTTATAAAATATTTATAGACTTTATAAAACCAATTTGAATAATCAATCAAATTATTTATTTGTTAATCTTTATAACTTTTATAAAACTTGTAAACTTTATAATTTGATTACTTATTTTCAATATTTGAAATTCATAATTTCTTATAAAACTTTATAAGTTTAATAAAATTCATTTTATAACTTTATAAGTTTTAATAAGTCTTTTCCATTTAGTTATTTGTTGTAGCATGATTAATAAACTTTATAATTTTATAAAAAAAAATTATTTATAAATCAACAAGTTATTATAAGTTGTTTAAATGATAAATTGAATAAATCAATTTAAACTACACGTCTAATCTATATAATTCATTAATATAAATAAAATAAGTTAAATAAAGAAATTCATATCGTAAGAAAGTTCGATTTTAGTTCGGGTTCGGGTTTATAACTTGAAAATGGCGGATGTTACATAAATAAAGGGACTACTTGTGTAATTCACTTCCAACGACCATCTTCATCATCATCATACTCCATCTTCCACCACCACGACCTTCACAGCCAATGAACCACCACATGCACTTCTAGTGACCATCCTCATCATCATCATACTCCATCTTCCACACACCATCCATCACTCATCTTCAACTTTAAGCACTGCTGCCACTATCCCCGTCGTCGTTATCGGCTACCATCACCACCACTCCTGCCACCACCTTCACGACCACCACTCCAACCACCACCTTCACGCTTTTATTCCTTATTGTACTACCACCACTACCATCACACCACCACCACACCCATTAGAGCTCAATTGCAACTTAATATCCACCATCACACCCATAACAAACCCTAATCCTATGAACCTACTCGTTTGATTAGGGCCTCGATCTAATAGTTGTGACGGAGATCGGGAAAATCAAACCATGGTTATAGGGTCGATGGAGCAGATTGAAAGGTGGAGTTCTTAGATCAACCGCCAGGTCGATTTTGGTGGAGATCTAACAACCATGGTGAATGAATGTTCGATTTCAGTGGAGTGCAATGGGTGGTTGTAGGGGCGGTGGCGGAGCTAGCGGTGGGCAAAGGCTTCTAGTTTCTGGAGTGGGATCCGATTTAGGGCTAGGAAGGTGTGGGGGTTATGGTGGTGTTGTGATGGTTGTTGCGGTGGTGCTATGGTGGTGGTCTTGGGGGGGGGGGGTGGTGCTGTGGTGGTTGTGGTAGTGGTCTTGGGCGGTGGTGTTGGGGGCGGTGCCGCGGTGATGCTATGGTGGATGAGGAAGAAGAGATTATGAGGATAGATGATATACGTGTATATTATATTAAAATAGTATTACGCCCCCCGCGTTGCGGTGGGGGCGTAAAATCATGTCAAGTATAAAAAATGTCATACTACCGTTAGCAACCACCAACACCCGAAAAACTCTTATTAAAAAGAAATAAAAACGAAAAATATAAAAACGAACGGAAAGTAGACGTAAAAACGTTAAATCACACACGTGAAACATAAAACACAAAAAAAATAACTAAGTCGATCTAGTACTCGCGCGTTGTGACAGACCGTTAAAGGGAAAAAATAAGCGTAAATCTAAAATCACGCGCACACACTGCAGTGTGTTAACTCGTAAAATTTAGGCCAAAACGTAAAACAAAAAACTTGTAAAAATATGAAAAATATAAGGGTAAAGTGGAAAGTAAAAATTAATAGGGGTTAAATTATAAAAAATGTAAATGTATTGGGGTTAAAAGTAAAAAAAAATTAAAGATTAAAAAACCCCAAAGTGGGTACAACCCACTAAGCTTAAGATACAAACCTTAATGCACAGAAAACTTGATAATTAGTAATATATAAATGATTAAAGGGGTTTGACCAATTCACAAAGGATTGAGGATGTGTACGTTGGGTTCAACTCCTTTTGCAGTTTTATTAAGTTTATGTTCTCACGTATTTGTGTAAGGGCTAAGTAGACGTAAAAACGTTAAATCACACACGTGAAACATACAACACTAAAATAATAAGTAAGTCGATCTAGTACTCGTGCGTTGTGACAGGCCGTTAAAGGGAAAAAATGACCGTAAATCTAAAATCACGCGCACACATTGCAGTGTGTTAACTCGTAAAATTTAGGTCGAAACGTAAAACAAAAAACTTGTAAAAATATGAAACATATAAGGGTAAAGTGGAAAGTGAAAATTAATAGGGGTTAAATTTTAAAAATGTAAATGTATTGGGGTTAAATGAAAAAAAATAAAGATTAAAAAACCCTAAAGTGGGTACAACCCACTAAGCTTAAGGTACAAACCTTAATGCACACAAAATTTGATAATTAGTAATATATAAATTACACACGAGTCCCTTATTAGTTTGAGTTACACAATTGGTCCTTGAATATAAAAAAACTAAATGTCCTTCCATTTTAACAAAAAAGAATAACGGCGTTGGTGTGTTGGAGCTAACCGAGACAAAATCTATATCTTAAGGACTAAAACCACAATTTTGAAACGTTTAGATGAAAATCGTTATTTGGACTAAACTACAGGGAACAAAAGTAAAGTTTACTTTAATATATCTATTAAAAAAGCTTTAAGGGTAAAATAGTCATTTAACACCTATTTAACAAAACTTTTTAACTGCCGTTAGACCCAGGGACGAAGAGTGCAATGTTTTTCAAACCTTAGGGCTACAATTTCTAGTTAAAATGTATAATCCCTTTTTGAATGGGATGTATCGTGGAAGAATGAAGAAATTGTTTTCTTCTTCGGTCATATACGAAACTTCAATAGAAAATTACACAGAAACCGTTGAACTAAAGAAGGAGCGAAATGTGAAATTTAAGCAAACCTTGTGAACGTTCCGTGTAATTTACTCAAATTATTATTTAAAATAATCTATTTTAAGGCTATGTGTTATAAGGGTTTGGATGAAAAAAAGTGCATCCAAATGACACATATGCACACTTTGTTCTCATCTAGAGATGCTGAAAAGGGGTGGGTGGACATGATGGGTTTATAAGTTTTCAAAATGGAAAGTAGCTTTCTTAAACGTGTTCAAATGGCATGGTGGGTGTAATAATTGTGTACATAAGGTGTTTATCATCCAGGTCAACCAAGGATGCAACTAAACATACACATCTAAAATACAAGAAATAAGAAATTAGTTAAGTTTTTCCTGTTACATTATTATAGAGCATAAAAAATCATTGAGATGGAAAAACACATAACATCAACCGGTTAGCCAGTCACCTTCTTTAGTTGTCTTTGGTCTTGCTTGTCACAACAACTATGACCGAAGGATCTTTATCCGCTGTTAAGTTTATCTAAACGATTCACTTGATGATATATTTTTTCATAGATCATTGGTTTAGTATAGCAAGAAAAGTGTTTTTACACGTACTAAAAGCAAAATGATACTACAAACTGCTTTGGAATATAAGATCTCAAAAAGTTACAATTACCATCTATTAATAAAAAATATAATGATTAACATATAATATCATATACTTGATTTCAAAGGAAAGAATGTGAAAAAAAGACAAAGGAATTGGAGACGAATTTGTCGATACCATCCGACACACCAACATAACACACACCCATTACAGCCATTAGACAGTCAAACAACACCCACATCCACCATACACACTCTAATATTCTTTAATCTATGTTATTTTTATAAAAGATAAGACCTTTTATCTAAAGTCTTAATGTGTGCCAAACATGTCCTAATTTATTAGTTTTTTTCAGTTTTTTGGTCAATCTATTTTATCATTTATTTGAATTATTTAACTCTTCAATGGATAATTAATGATGATATATTTATATGATAGTAAATATGGTAGATAAACATAATAATTGAAACCTAGCTTCTATTTATATTAAATGTATGTTAAGACATTTGAAACCTTGAAGACCCCATGCATGGTATATATGAATAACACGCGGTGCATTATTGATGATATGATCTTTTCATGCGTTAAACACCACTCCATGGGGTCCGTGGGTGGCGTTAAAAGCATTAATAGAGATGAGAGTAAATCATTGGTTGCAGTTAGTAGGTGAGATAAAATAAAATGAGGTAAAATGAATGATGTGACGCCTATATAAAGTTAGGAGCGTAAGAAAACCCATAAACCTTAGTTGTTAGACAGAGTAAAAAATTTTAATCCGCACATATGATTCATTTATATTGTAATCCTTTTACTTTTTAGTTTTTCTATAGGACTAACTATTAAATTTATTTGAATGATAAACTCATAGCCTCTAAATATACGTTTAAATCTACATCAATTAATTATGAGACTTGAATCATCAATCATTTAGGAATGAAATATCATGTAACACATCTTGTTACCATTGAGATCCGAAACAAAGCCCCTTTTGTAACTAGGGTTTAGGGTTAAACCTATGTGGTTTGAAACTTAATTTCCCCGATGAAAAATAATAAGTTACATTTAGTTTTGAAAAGAATGTAAAAAATTATGATTTACTGGTTGATAAATATATATTTCATCTCATGTGGATTCAGGGACTCAGGAGTTATCATGTTGAGATGAAAAATGAGTTGGGTAAAAAACAATCTGGAACAAAACAGGTTAAGTAAAAGCACTGAAATTAAACTATAATATAATTAAAATAATTTTAGATCCTTTTGATAAAATTACACAAGCCAACCCAAAGTTGTATTTTTAGCAACCAAACAAACATAAAACTCTTACTCGAACACTTTAACGGTGAAAGGTGTTATGAGGGCAAAACTTATATCTTCTTGTGAAATAAAAAAACTACTTTCATGAAAACTTCTAGCTCGTAACAACCTTCTTTCTTTTTATCATTGGATCAAAGTTGAATTAGCTTCTGCTCGCTAGAGTGTAACGACGAACAAAGAATGAAGGCCATGGCCCCTACATACCCTAGTTATTTGGTAAGCGAAGTCTTGCTATATTAATCACCAAGTATGACTTTTACGTTCATGAGGTAGATATCACATCTATTAGTTTTTATTGCATTGATTCAACTACTCAATTAGCTTCTAGATCATATTTTAAAGGATTTTAATTGGTATCTCCTTTTATGTTATCTTTTTCACTCAATGAGTTCAGGATTTTTATCCGTTATGATCAAAGGCTAAAGCTGCTTTCGAATATTTAGTAATTCTCATATGAATCTAGAAATAATATATGGAGAGGAATATTCAAATAAGAATCACTACATAATTAAAAAACAAAATAAATTATTATTATTTAGCTATTGGATCATATTTTAATAGATGGTTAAAGAGTATTATTTTATATCCTTTTCACTCCATTAATCAAGTTCTTCTACCATGTTGTTAGTTCCATGATCGAAGGCTTATAAGTTATATGTGACTCATTATAATTATTTTATGGCTTTCAAGAAACTCACACATTACATACAGATAATGGTATGTCAATAGGATTGGTAGTCCAGTGACAGAGGCAAACCTTCAAGGTTTCGTAAGGCAACACCCCCTTTGCGGGAGTCTCAGGGCAGCGGGCCTGATAGAGGGGTTCAAGGGGCGGCGGCTCCTAGCGGGGTCTAAGGGGTAGAGGCCCTGGTTGGGGTCGAACTATCAAGTTTGTTTGAAATTTTTTTATTTTTATAAAAAATTGCTTAAAATTTAGTTTTCTTAAAATTTCATATAAAACTTCAAACTAAAATCGAGCTACAGTTTAAGTAAATTTCAAATTTAAAAGGGAATTGCCCAAAGGCAGTTGCAAAGCAAATTTTTTAATCTAATACCCAAATATGAATTTCTGGACTTGGTCAAATATCTGGTTTTTCTGGTGAACAATATACAGACCAAATCATACTTTTTTCTTGATTATATACTGAGTTTTATTAAATTTATGTATTCAATTGAACCACTGAATAACTTGAATATGAAAATGCAATCCACGACTCCTAGTTTCATCTAAACATTTAATCATCTAGAATTACAAACCCCTACAATAAGTGTGATGGATAATTGGTCACTTCTATTTTTCATATCAAGTTAACTAAGATGATAACAATGATTACAAAAAAGTTAAAATAACAAGGAAAGATAATTTGTTAGTACAAATGATTTGAAACTTATTAAAGGGTATGATAATATTTGCTTGCAAAATGCCTAGCGATTTTATGACATCGTGAAAACGGACATACAGCGTTGCAAAGCCAGAAATTGTAAAAGATGTCGTTTAAAGCCATAAAATGGTATCACTAAATTCGTCGATACTGAACAATATTGTTGGTGCATGTCGTTGAAAGTCACATAAAGAACTTTTAAAATATAAGGTGTAAAATACTTACTTTTTGGTATTATACTTTTTATTTTATTTTATTTTTGAATGCATAAAAGATCAGAGACTGGTCAATGACTCATCTAATCATCTTCATTACTCGAGTATGAAAACCGAAACCACCGTCAAGAAGTAACTCATTTAGGTGTGAAAACCCCTACCCAACTTGAAACCCTCTTATTTTTTGTTATATGTGAGACTTGAACCCATGACCTCTTCTATATTAATGATCTTGGGGTCGTTCATCTTAATCATTTGAGCTAATTATCTATTGGTTGGCATTATACTTTCTTTTAAAAGATTTTCTTACAATGAGACACAGATCAATTTGTTTGGGATGAGACACCTCATGGCTTTCCAATGTGAAGGTCATGAGTTCAAGTCTCACTTGATGTAATATGCTTCAAGTGGACCAGAGGTTTTATCACAACAGGTCTTTGGGTGATGAGTTTCTCATAAAATGATGGGTAGGCCGGGTCATCAATGTTGTTTGAATATTTACGTGAATAAATGGTCTTTGGCCAATAGGTTTGCCCGGATTAAGGACATTAATCAAAAAAACATAATTTTTAGTTTTACTCGAACGACGATCACAAGCCCCCTGAAAACCACATATCATCCCCTTTATACTTTAACCCAAGGATAAATATTAGATTCTATCAAACAAGAGACTGTATATAAATATCAAATTAAGAAAATTTCAAAAATGTGCATTTTACTATAAAACTCTTTAAAATATCATCTTACTCAAGCAATTCACTAAAACGTTTTTACCAGATGAAGTGTCCAAACCTATTATTAGATGCACCAAATTTTACTATAGAGTTGTACGGCCTATTATAAAAGCGTTCAAACCTACTATAAAATGATCTAATTATTTTATACAGATGTCTGATCCTACTATAGTGGCATCTGATCCTACCATAGATATATACAACCACATAAAATAATATATATATATATATATATATATATATATATATATATATATATATATATATATATATATATATATATATATATAAAAGAAAACATCAGATGTGTAAGCTACTGTGACACATATTCAATGGACGTTGACACCTTTACAAGGCAAAAGGATGTTGGTTCAGGGGGTACGCGTGGATACCCTTTACCGGACACACATGGTTCGGACGAAGAGACGCCGAAGACTTGTCCAGTAAAAACATTTTGATAGATAATTTGAGAAAAAAACATTTTAAGAAAATTGTGTAGTAAAACTAAAAAGGATACTATAATAATTTTCCAATATAAAAAGACAACAATAATTGTTGTTTCCGTTGTAGCTTCATTTACACGTGTTCTCTTTCATATTCAACGCCGAAAATCCCTCTGTCTCTCTCTCTCTAACACACAAAACACACTCGTTGTATCTTTTAGTTTTACTCCCATCGCTAATAACTAATAATCAACCTCCATCAATTACTTAATTAATAGTTTAATACTAATCAACCTTTTCAATCTCTACAACACCAAATCTGAATCAAACACCCCCCCAAAATCCTCAATCTCCAGTTCAATTCAACAGTAATCGTCAACGGAGAGCTTGCTTTCGATCTGATCGGAGATGGGCGGCGTGACGTCATCCATGGCGGCGAAGTTCGCCTTCTTTCCGCCGAGTCCGCCGTCGTACAGGGTGGTGGTGGCCGAATCTGGCGGTGGGAGCAAGCTGACGATGACTGACGTTCCGGCGAGGAGCAACGTCGACGTTTTGAAGCTGAAGACGAAGAGGGGGGCGGAGATTGTGGCGGTGTATGTGAAGAATCCTGCGGCGGCGTTGACGGTGGTGTATTCCCACGGTAACGCCGCTGATCTGGGTCAGATGTATGAGTTGTTCTGTGAACTCAGTGTTCATCTTCGAGTTAATTTGATGGGGTTAGTTTCAGCTTTCAATTTCCCCAATTTTGTCAGTGATCTGGAATCTAGGGTTTTGTAGTTTGTGAATGTGTATAAATGCCCTTTGTTTAGTGAAATTGTTGCAGTATGGTTGTTTTGATGTTGATAAGTTATGCAATGTGATAGTTTTAAGTTTGATTTTTAGGTTGATTTGAAGGTACTGTTGCTCTAGCTTGTGATACACTGATACAGTAGTGGTTAAAATGGTTGAGTGTCGTTTTGTTATTTTTCAGTATCTTAAGGGGGTAAAATGAAAATAGAGTTACGGGTCGATGCAGGTTAGTTAAATGGTAGTTAATGGTAGTTGTGCACTTTTGGCAAGCTCACTGTATGAAGATGTTATAGTTATGCATGATGAATAAGCCATAGATCTTGATAAGAACTTCAATTTTAGTTGAGTTTCTTCTGTTTGATGACTGAAGGTCGCGTGTTTTTTTGTTGTGGTCAGGTATGACTATACTGGGTACGGGCGGTCTTCTGGCAAGGTAAAGTAGAAAACATAGATGATTTTGTGAAGATTTTGAGGTTTTATTGGGCTGATCCTTTTTGATCATGTTTGTAGCCAACGGAGCACAACACTTATGCTGACATAGAAGCGGTATATAGATGTCTTGTGGAGACGTATGGTGTGAAAGAGGAAGATGTTATTTTATATGGTCAATCTGTTGGTAGTGGGCCCACTCTAGATTTGGCGTCACGATTATCTAGATTAAGGGCTGTTGTTCTTCACAGCCCGATCTTGTCTGGACTTAGAGTCATGTATCCGGTGAAAAGAACGTATTGGTTTGATATCTACAAGGTTGGTTATCTTATTATATTAGTTTTTTTAAACTGTTTGTTCGTTTATGGATGAAGGTGTCGATTTCAACCTGTACATATGGAAACGGGTCAAACCAAGTTTTTTTTTTTTTTTGATAGTGAGTCGAATATAAAATCTCAGAATGTGTATTCATATGTTTAAACCGTGCTAAATCTTCCTATTTAAAAGAAGTATTATCAGATTACAAGTGCAGTTTGGTGTTCAAGACATTTATTACATACTTCAGAAAATGGACCAAACACTGTCTTAACGGGTCAGTCCAACTTGACCTGACCCGTTTCAAACCTGCAGATGATAGTTGGTTCATTTGACCTGTTACCAAATTTCCAGATCCACCTGTTTTGCCATCTTTATTTATGGAAAGAATTTGTTTATTAATGAATTATTCTTTCTTGTGATGCAGAATATTGATAAGATAACGTTAGTTCGGTGTCCTGTTCTGGTAATCCATGTAAGTGTTCAGTACTCCCCTGCTACGGTTTTTAGATTCGTGTCAGAACTGAACAACATTCGTCATTTAATTGTGGCAATACCATGTCAATATCTATATACAGGTTGAATTTAACAGGTCAAACAGGCAAACGTATAAACTGTAGCTAAAAGGAAATGCACGTTTGGTTAAACGTGTCAAATGTTGTCTAATGCATTGTGTTCAATTTTCATAGGCTTAAAACTTCTTGGATTGTTTTTGTTTCTAAAAAGAAGTTAGTTTATTCCTTTACTAATATAGGTTTTCTTTATCATAGTTAATTCAAGTGCATTTTGTTATCTTATGTGATGTAGGGAACTGCAGATGATGTTGTAGATTGCTCTCATGGTAAGCAGCTTTGGGAGCTATGTGTAGAAAAGTATGAACCATTATGGGTTAAAGGTGGTAATCACTGTGATTTGGAGCTCTTCCCTGAGTACATAAGACATCTTAAAAAGTTCATCTCGGCCGTCGAGAAGTCAGCCCGCTTGAAAAACCTATCTGGGCCCCTCATAGACAACGGTGATAAACACCGTATGAGTACAGATTGTAGAGATAAACACAGACCTAGCATAGACAGGCTGGACCACTCAAGGCTGAGCACAGACTGTAGAGATAAATCAAGATCCAGCGTTGACCGAAGAGAAAAGTCAAAGAAGAATACCGAAACTTGCAGGAGGTCAACCAGCACCATTGACCAACCTGAGAAAGCAAGAAACAGCATCGATCGGTTTGGAGGTATGGTGCGATCAGCTGTCTTCTGCAATATTGATTGTTTCAAGCCTAATGGAGCAACAGTAGGAAAATCACAATCAAAATGAAGTTTAGGCAAAGAAGAAAAGAAAGGATTGGATGAATGAGTTTATGTATGTTACTGATTAAGATAGGTAGATGATGTATGTTATTTAATTTATTCATATTCCCATCTGTTCTATGTCATGGATCAAAATAAGATCAACATAATGATAATCAATTGATTTCCAACTATGTATTTTTTTATAAAAGGAAGTGTCACAAATTTCATAACATACATGGATCAAATATTGCATTTGCAACCTAGACCAGCCCTTGGTTAGTTGGTTGACCAATCATATATCAGTCATCGGTTTTAGTCATGAGACCAGTGCAGCAAACTCGGTTTTGTTTCCTACAGTGTGAGGACTGGTTGCGCGAATGTTACTGCGCCTAGTACCCTAAACGATCATTCAACGATGTCCGACCATCACCGGATTGACCTGATTCAACAGAGAGAACAGATTAATACAACCACGCAACATATAACCAACCTTAAATATGATCAAGCAAGAAAAATATCTACCTTCTGGAGGCACCCAAGACTCATAATCGGTTTCATTATCCAAAAACGAAGGTCTCTCAGGGCCTAAAACCTTTTTTGCCTTTTTTGCCCTTTTCTTTCCACTTTTTTGTTTATCAGCTGGTGCAACATCCTCACCGTTGTTCATCTCTTCATCATCTATTGCTTGAACTCCTCTTGTATGTTTTAACAACAATGCTACAGCATCTTCTGCTGCAATATCTGTTCCTACAGGCGATTCAATTGATTCTGAATTTACAGTTTTAACCTTCCCCTTTTCCTCAACCTGTTTTCTCTTTCTTATAATCAGACCCGGTGCTGCATTTTCAAGTCCCCCTGTATCCGCCAAAGCTTCCTTTCTGTCTTTATAGTCTATAAACCCATCTGATTCCGGTTCCACCACAACCAATGGTGCCTCCTGAGCCTTTTTTGTTTCTTTGGTTTCTACGGCCCCAAGCCATTGGGGCTTAGTAACAGTATATACAACAGCTTTTGTTTCTGTTGCATTTGTTACAGCAACCTCGGATGACTCCTCTTTCTTGCTTGCTTTTGTTACAGCAACCTCAGATGACTCCTCTTTCTTGCTTGCTTTTGTAGTTACATCATCAGAAACTTGTTTCTGTACATTCTTAGCCTTCTCTACAGGAGCCTTCTTCACAACTGGCGTTTTGGGAATATCTGGTTTAACAGATTCCCTTTTTCTATAAGCTTCTCCAGTAGGATCAGCTATTTTCAGCAAATATACTACTCTTTCCAGCTCTGAATGCAGTTCATCTAATTCCTTCTGGAGTGACTTTGTTTTGTCATGCACTGCAATAGAGAAAGGTTATTAATATACCACATATATATGAGTTTAAAACAGATAGTGAATTACAAACCTAGCTGAGATGAGAGTCCAGACATGAATGCATCAAGCTCATCTCCAGTTTCAGCCACATCATCATTGGTGGGGACCACTCTGTTCTTCTCTTCAGCAAGCAATTTCTCCTTTTCTTCAATTTGTTTATTGATGGCTTCTTTCTTTTCTATAAGAGAATCTGCTGTTTCAACTGACTTGCCATCTGTACCCTTCTGTTTAGATGGTTTCTTCCTTGTTCGATCATAGAATTCATCTTCATCGCTGGCATGTTGCGTATATTAGTAAACAGACCAAACAAAGAATAATGATGTAACAAATAACTATGTATTTATTTAGTTTTTACTTGACAAAGTTGTACCTCACATAGTCATCTTCATCATCAGCCGTAGCTCCTTTTTTCTTACCATGCACCCTACCAACACGTGCACCCAAACTTTCTCTAATACTTTCGTTTAGAGTTTCTTCCAAGTTTTCAAGCTCTTCTGCAACCTAATCACATTCATTCAAAAAGTCAAGTATTTTCCATGAACCAAAATCGTTAATAAAATTCAAATAAGAAAGCTGAGAATATGAGTAATAAAACAAAATTAATCCCGTTTAACATCAAATATGTACCTGAGCCATTCTCTGTTCATTACGAGCAATCTGAGTCTGCTGGCCTTGTGTTAAACCACCTTGGGCAATGTCCTTTGCACGAATTGCATCTATTTCTTTCTTCATATTAGCAATCTATAGTCCATTGATCAAGGTTAGTAAAAGAATATAGTTTTCTTAAAGACAGCAATACATGAACTAATCGAACTAAGAAAGAAATGCTTTTGGTATTGTTTTCTCTTTATTATTTGAAATGATTGGAAGTAAAAGTGTGCTTGCCTTTTCAAGCCTCTTCAAAACTTTCTCACGGGTTTTCTCCTGCTTTTCTGTAAGTTGTCCCTTGAAAGTTTGCCAGGTTATTTCATCAAGATCATCCTAAGATACATACAATTTAGTTATTAAGATTCCAAAACAAATTCTCAGATTAAAACAGAATTTATATAAACTTTAATTAAGAAACACATGTAATCGCCACTAAACCTCATTTTCTTCAACAGCATCCTCATCCATTCCCCATGAGATACCATCTGCAAGTGCTGCTTCCCTTTTTGCTCTTAGAAGTGAAGCTTCCATGTCACGCCTTTCATCTCGCATCTTAACGCTCCTAATACTCTTTAAGTCTTTTTCCTAGCACAACAAGCACGGAACAATATTAACTACTATAAGAAGCAGGCAACACATCAAATGCATAAAAAATAGAAACTAAGTACACTTGAAGAAAATGTTTACAATCTTCTCTAAGTAATTGAAGTAATGGTCCAATGAAAATGGATATTTGGAAGAGTAGTTGCCAAAATAATATAACATAGAAACTTGAATTTTTATTTTCAAAGAAAACAATTTTACTCTACATATTTACATGAACAATTATGATTAGCTGAGGTTAATGCATTTTAGAACACTTACTGGAGGCATCAAGTCAGGTGGTCCCTGAAATATGTATAAACGAGTTGAACTGTACCCAAAGAAAGCAAAAGCAAGAACTTACATCAGAATTAAAGCATTAAACAAAAAAAATTAGAGTAATGAAAAGGCTGACACGCGGTGGTACAGTCTGTTATTAACTTAAAATAAACAAAGAAGGGCAATAACTTACTGGCCAAATCGAAGAACATCACCAACATGCAGTTCCACATACTCCTTTTTCTTCACCTGCATGTTGATTCTCAATAAAGATGTGATATTTCATATCAACCACATGTATTTGCAACAAATTTATGTACATTTTAATTTTTAACCAAAAATGCTTCAAATACAAAAAGTTAATTGCTTCAGTAGTACATCCATAACAAGTGGAAGATGTGGTATGCATGTGAGCTCACTACAAAGTTAGAATGAACAAAGGGTGATAGTTGATGTATCAATTTTTGAAGTTCAAATAACATACCTGGTTTTTGTTTATGAATGTACCATGTGTGCTGCTCAGATCATAAATATAAGCATCACCAGATTTGTTGAACTGGAGAACTAGCATAGAGAAAATATGTGATTTGAGTTGAAATCCAAATGCGGAATAGAGCAACATAATAATATCAATTCTCAGTAAAGATCGAGAAAGCACAAAAGAATAAGAACAACAAATTGCAGGACAAATACATCTGGAAGTCTGGAACACAAATGTATACTCTGATCTTAATAACTTCATGTCACTATAACAAAATAATATTGATTTGACAATAAAGATCAAAAGAATAAGAGATAAGAGCAACAGACTGCAGGACAAATACATCTGGAACAAAAACGTATACAATCTGCATAACCTCATGTCATTATAAAGCAATACAACCTTGTCATTATAAAGCAATACAACCTCCTACATGATGGTTTTATATGTAAGTAAGGAACATTAGCAATAAACAAGCTAGCAGACAACCAAAACTGTATTTGGTGTTAACAGAAAATAAAACCAAGAAGCTTACCTGCATGAAACCTAGAAATCGTTGGATGCTCAAGGATAAAATCACAAAGATCCACCCTCCCAAACATGTAAGCTCCCTTCTCATGCCTGAATGACAACAAACAAACACATCTCAGCAATCACATTATCACAAAAACACACACACACACACACACACAATGCAAACACTGCTTATCCTGTATTGCACACATCAAAGCATTAAACACAAATTGTACAAAGCAGCCAACCATTACTAAATCAAAATGTTACGAACAGGTTAAACGTCAAATTGATCGATCAGATAGCCATCATAGGGAACTCACACATCAAATTGATCGATAATAGAACCATCCTTGAGCACTTCAAGGAAATAACTGTGGCACGGAGGTTCACTCCACGGAGGAATCGTATACGGAACCGCTACTCCACCACCGCCATTGCCGGAAGGTTTCTGCACTTTCTTCTTACTCTCTGATGAAATAGCATCTTCACTGGAGGTAGAAGTATCAGCGTCCTTAGGTAGCTGTGGTTCTTCAGGCTGTACGGCTTTCTGTGGTTCGGTGGTTTGGGGGAGAGGTTGTATGGGAGGTGGAGGGCCCATGAGAGTCTTCTTCGTGTCATCTAGGGTTTTGGTGGTGGTTTCTGTTGATGGAGGTTGATCGGAGGTGGAGGTGGTGGTGGCGGTGGTGGTGGTGGTGGTGGTGGTGGTGGTGGTAGGGTTACGTGGTGGCGGAGGACCCATATCGGTGGTCATTTTGGGGATTCAGGCGACTAGAGGCGGTGGTGACCGACGATGTTTAGATTGTTGTAGATGCATTGTTACGGTTGAACTTGCAGTAAAGAATGATATTTTGTGCATTAAAAGTTGTACGTATGATTATCTGAATTTAAGAATACATTGCATATTTTTAATGAAAATTGTTTACCCCAAAATAAAGATTAAATTTTGATTTGACATGTAAATGTTAACTTGATATAAAAGTATTATAATAACTTATTTTTTGATTCTTTTTTATTATAACGTTTAGGACCGTTTGATTCGTAAAATGTTTTGGAAAAAAATTTGAATTGGAAATGTAACTGAAATTGAAACTTTGTTAAAATTGATAACGTATTTGGTTGGTTAATTTTGAGTGGAATTGGAATTTTAAACATATCAAAGGTAAGTAAAAGAAATTTGAATTTCAATGAATACAATAAAGATTTTCAATTACAATTCAACGTGTTTACTAACCAAACAGGATTTTTAGATAAAAAAATTTGAATTTTAATTTTAATTTTTGAAAATTTTGTATCAAACAAGGTCTTACTTACAGTACTATTTTGATTTAAAGCATACGAAATTTAATATCTCAATATTCAATAAAAGGTTTTGATTATAAATTTCTGCATTAAAACATCAACAATAAATCAAAATCTTTAGCTAGGGTTTACACTTTACGATAAAACTCTCAAGCTACATAAAAACATTGTTTGGTGTTACCTTGCATTTTCGAGTTTTAAATGAAAAATAATCAAAATAAAATAAGAGAAAAAAGTATGATTTATTTGTGTTTATTGAGTTAAAAAGTAACTCATTGTGTTTATTGTGTTAGCATGAAAGGACATGAACGAACGCAAAAATAAACAAGTTTTGAGTTTGTACAAATCATTTTTGGTTGATTTGTATGATTAATACAATGGTTGTTAACCTAGTTAATTATACATGTCAACTCATCATCCTGTGTAATCCATTTAATGCAACCGATTAATATGTTTACAGCTAGATAACAACTCACCTACATATTTAACTCGTTTAGATAAATAGACTAAACGGGTCGTTTTCAGGTTACACAAGTTTAAATACAATGAGATTATTGTTGATGTCCTTTACACAAATAAATATATAAGTTGTGTACAGGTTCTACGATTGTCACCCTAACGTAAAGGTTATAAAAGATAAAATAATCTTTTGCTTTAAAACAACAATAAAGTTATGATCTTTCGTCTAAAAATACAATAAAAACTACAAAGAATTGAAAAAAAAAACACCTCTATTCATCAGTGCCTTAAGTAAATCTTGGACACAAGCTCTCACATGCATGGGGTCCAAGGGGTGCCGGCCACTTTGTGCCTATTGTATGCATCCTTACCCTATATCTTTACAAGAGTTTGTTTCCAAAACTCAGACCCATGACCTCCAAACATGTCCTTACCATTACTCCAAGGTCCATACCTCGTCGGTATTATAACAAATTTAATCAATCTAATCACTTGTTCATCAAATATAAACTTGCCAAAATATCATCTGCTTGCATAAACAGGCTGTGCTTCATGCTGGTATTCTGGTTCCTCCTCATAATCAAATATAAAATCAGCATCATCCCCATATCCAGACCATGTCATCTCACACATCAACACATCCAACTTCTCATAAATTTCTTTGCATCTAGGGTGAGCTTTATCCCCAATAACAAACATATGCAACTCAGATTTCACCTCAATCCAGCTGCAACCTGGTTCCTTCTTCAACCCAATATGTCTCATATTCTTTCTAATCATTGACATCTTTTCCCACATGCCAGCATCAGCATAAATATTGGCTAAAAGTACATATGTACTTGAATCTTGTGGGTCCAACTGAATAAGCCGAGTTGCCGCTGTTTCAGCCACCTCTACATTCTTCTGTAACTTGCAGATACCAAGTAATGTTCTCCATATAACGTCATCAGGCTCAACCGGCATGTCGTTAATGAGATTTAAAGCCTTATTAACTTGGCCCGACCGCCCTAATATGTCCACCATGCATGAGTAATGTTCTAATTGAGGGTTTAGTTTGTAATTACTAAACATTGAGTTGAAGTATTGTAACCCTTTTTCCACCTGCCCCATATGTGCACATGCTCTGAGGACTGATACAAAAGTTGCATGGTTTGGTTTAACATTGTTTAGAATCATGGATTCGAAGATATTTATTGCTTCATCTCCAAGCCCATGGTTAGCATATCCACAAATCATGGCGTTCCATGTGACGAAATCTTTGTTTATGGACTTCTCAAACATTAATCTTGAATCTTGCATGTTGCCACATTTGGAATACATATCAACAAGAGTGCTGCAAATGAACACATCAGATTGCATTTCTTGTTTGATGATTTGACCATGTATCTGTCTTCCTAAACTGATGGTTGCAAGATTGGCACAGGTGTCAAGAACAGTTGCAAATGTGAAGTTATCGGGTTTAATTCCTGATTGTAACATCTGAGAAAAGAACTTTTGAGCTTCTTCACTTTGTTCTTGAAGTGAAAACCCTGAAATGATTGCGTTCCATGACACCATTGTTTGTTCCTCCATTCTTTCATGAAGCTTTTTTGCATCTTCGATTTTCACACATTTGCAATACATATCTGCAAGCGCGCTTCCAACGAAAGATTCCAAACCCATCCCTGATTTGATTATTCTACCATGAATTTCCATTCCATAGTTTAAAGATTTTAGACCAGCACAAGCTTTTAAGACACTACCAAAGGTGTAGTCATCAGGTTCTAAACCTGAACTTAGCATCCAAACAAGGAGTTGAAGGGTTTCATCTACATTTCCATTTTGCTCATAAGCAGCAATAATTGCATTCCAAGAGACCGCGTCTCTTACTTGCATTTCATCAAACACGCGACGTGCTTCAGCCAGAGCGCCACATTTTCCATACATATCAAGTATGGCATTTTCGACACACACGTTGGACTGCAACATACTCTTGATTGTCAACCCATGTAACCCCACTCCAAAGGCATATGATTTGATCACTGCACACGCGCTAAATGCTCCTGATAAACTAATCTCATCAAAACGAAGATTGGTGTTCATTAGATTATGAAACAGCTGCAGCGCTTCAAATCCTTGATCATCACGCACACAGCCTGTAATAATGGCGTTGTATGACTGTAGATTATGGACTGATAATGTGTGAAATAGTTTCTTTGCATCGCTTAACTTGTCACATTTTGCATACATATCCAAAGTTGCAGTTCCTACAATCAAATCAGAACCAAAGTTCATCTTTAAAGAATGACCATGTAATTGAGAACCAAAACTTAGTGCACCTAAGCCTGCACATGACCTAAAAAGACTAGCATATGTCGATTGGCTAACTCCTAATCCTTCTTTTTGCATATCTTTAAACAGTTTCAAACCACCTAAAAGCTCATCATTTTGCACACAACCAGCAATCAAAGCACTCCAGGACACCCAATTCTTCACAGGCATTTCATCAAAAAACCTTAAAGATTCCTTCAGTTTCTTGCATTTCGCATACATATCTACCGTCGCGCTCCCCGCCACCACATCATGAACAAACCCCATCCTAACAACAAGCCCATGAACCTGCACCCCTAACCCATAATCCTCCAACCCCAAACAAGCCTTCAAAACCACAGCAAATGTGGTTGCATCCAACCCCACACCCTCTCTTCTGATCCCCAAAAAAACCTCAACTGATTTCCAACAATCACCATTCTGTAAGTACCCTGAAATCAGTGAGTTCCAAGATACCACATCTCTCTCAGGCATTTCATCAAACATCTTCTGAGCCATACCCATGTGCCCACTCCCAGCATACCCAAAAACCATAGCGTTCCAAGAAACAGTGTCTCTTTGAGGCATTTGGTCGAACACTTTGTGGGCATACTGCAAATTCGAACATTTAACGTACATCTGGATCAAACAATTTGTGACGAAGATAGTCGGTGTAAACCCAGATACAATCATGTGAGCATGTGCCTCTTTTCCATGATTGAGGGTCTTTTGATGTGAACATTGTTGGTATATGTGGGAGAATGTTCTTTTCACATAAGTGATCAAGGGTTTGGGATTGTGGAAGCTGTCAAGTGTATGTATCTGTGTAGAATAATAATATTTGGGGGTAAATGGGATGATGATTCTTGTGACACAAGTGTAAGAGATGATGAGTGGCTTGAACATCTGAACTCTGAAGTCATTCTTTGGCGCAGTTTAGTCCGTCACTCCAGTTAGGCATACTTCGGTGTATGTTATCAGTTGGGACCGCGCATTTTAGCACAAACCAGACAAATCAATTAATCGACTTTGTTAAAATTATAGGTTAATCATGTTAAATATTTAATTTATACTAATCTACTTCTGTTAACAAAAAATGCCCATTAGTGTTTAAAAAAATGCCACTTACTCAATTGTATGATACGTATCATATAGAAACAAAATTTCAGGTTACATACAATACGTAAGACATACCAGATTACTATATCAAAAAAACAAATGTATTATGTATGTTTTCAATCGTTTGATGAGTGGTTGGTTTTACTTTTTTTGCCCATAGATAGTTGTACATCTTGATTTCTTCCGTTGTCTTCATGATGGATATCATTTGATTGCTGAAAATCTTGTTATTTCGAGCTAGTCAAATACATCAAAAGTCACATATCTATTTTTTTAACGGTAAATTTGCGACCCTACTTCGGATGATATGTGTTATCTTAATGGGTCAATTCGTATCCTAGCCGAGACCGCACTATCAACCCCCTTAGGAGATAACCCATTACTGAGAAAACTCACTGGATCAACTCTGAGCATTTTTTCTCAAACTAAGATTTGAACTCATGACCTCCTAATATTTATATGTTATGAGTATCTTATCTTAAGCAGTTGGAGTAAAGATCATTGATACATAACTATTTAATAAAGCTAATGTAAATAAAAATGGATAGGTAAAGAAAAAGTAAACCAATATTTTTTACTAATGATCCTTAGCTCAACTGATTAAGATGAGATACACATGATATGTAAATACAGGGAAGTCATGAGTTCAAGTATCAATCTGAACAATATGCTCAGTTAAGCCAATGAGTTTTTCTAGAAATAAGTTTTCTACTGAGAGGGTTAGGGGTGTAATCATAGTTGAGACACAGATAAATGAAACCAATTAAGATAACACCTATCATAGGAAGGTCGCATATTTACCGTTCAAGAAAAAAGAGTAAATTATTGTTTTCGTCCCTGTGGTTTGACGAAAATCACGCTTTCAGTCCAATACTTCATTTATTACACCGACGGTCCAATAGTTTCAAGTTTTGTTTCAATTTCACCCAAGCCATTAACTCTGTTAGTGTAATTCTGTTAAGTTAACGTGAATTGACTATATTACCCTTAGTATTCCTTCATCACCACTATCATTGCTCACCACCACCACCACCCACCACAATCACAGGCAACCATCTCCAGCCTCCACCTCCATCTTCGGCCTCCACCACCAAACTACATCCTCTTCTCTCTCATCTCAAGAACCACCGCCCACCTCCATCATTTTGGTCTCCTCCCACACTCCTTTTCAAACACAAATCAGATATACTCCTAAAATCTAAGATCTGGCGGAATTCTGTGGTGGTGGGTGGTGGCAGGCGGTGTAGGTGGCGCCGAGGATGGCGGTGTAGGTGGCGGGCGGTGCAGGTGGCGGGCGATGTAGGTGGCGGGCGGTGAGGTGGCAGCAGGTGAAGGTGGCGGGCAGTGCAGGTGGGGACCAATGTAGGTGGCTGGCGGTGCAGGTGGCGGGCGGTTCAGGTGGCGCGCGGTGCAGGTGGCCGCCGGGGAGGGCGGTGCAGGTGGCTGTGGAGAAGATGGTGGAGGTGGTAGTAGAATGTATATGAGTGAGTGTAGGGTTTTTTGGAGAGAGAAAGAAAGAGAGAAGAGAGGGAGAAAGCAAATAAAGGGGTAGGGAAGGGTAGGTGGGGATAAGGGTAAATTTGTTATTTCAAATTAACTTAACAGAAAATTCTAACGGTGTTAATGGTTCAGGTGAAATTGAAACAAATGCTAAAACTATTGGACCGTCGGTGTAATAAATGAACTATTGGACTGAAACCGCGATTTTCGTCAAACCATACGGACGAAAACAGTAATTTACTCGAGAAAAAACAAAGAAAATTTTAGGGAAGAGGAGGGTAAGCCTAAGAGGTCAACACCATTTGTCAAAGACCGTGTGCCAAGAAGCACAAAGTCTTCTTCATCGTCCTCATTCAAATTAGGGTTCGAGTTCTACATCAAATTCCATCACAGATAGCTTCAATCAAGCTCCTCTAATGGAGGATAATTCAAAACTCCAGTCTTCACATCTAAAATCGGATACATCACAACAACCTCAGGCACTCGAAGATGAACAAATTTCACCAGAACAAACCCTAGACAATTGCATAACAAACTGCTCTAATTCGGTCGAAGAAGACGATGTTGTGAACGTAGACCATGGAGACGTTCCTTACATCTTCAACCTCGACCCGTTTTCTCCCATCAATTCATCGTTTTTCGCCCCTTCCGCCTCGTCTTCTTATAATTATCATCGTAATCAGCAGGTAAAGTCAAATTCATGTTCCTGTTGCTCATCTGAACCGGAATCAGAGTCCGATTGTCCGGATTCAACTGAATATCCTGATTGTTTGTATGGTCACGATGAAGAATACGACCAAATGGATTTCATTACCGATTTGTTTGACTCTCGTGGAGAAAGCGAACATCTTTCAGGTCGTTATTCTAGTACAGATGTAGGAATTAGCGTTTCTGAAGGCGGTGGGAGTAATGATAACGATGGTGATTTGGTTTCCAATGATATCGATGAGCTAGGGTTAGGGTATGAAGGTGTTGGTGGTGGTTTAAGGGTTGCGAGGATCGAATCAGACTCTGATACCGAAGAATTAGGTGAAGTTGCTGAACAAAATGATGATAGAACTCAAAGCACTGATTTGAATATGGAAAATTTCTTGGATTGTCCGTCTTTCGATACTGATAGGGTTGATGAAAGAGATGGATTGAGCTCGGTGATTGATAGGATCGAAGAGATATCCGTTTCTTCAGATGGAGAAGCTACTGTTGGAGTTCTTGAATGGGAGATTCTGTTGGCTGTTAACAATTTGGAAAGAGATCTTGAAATTGCAGCTGATGGAGGAGAAGGATTTGTGTACACACCTGAATTCGATACATTGATTGGTCGATTCGTGGAGACTGTTAGAGCGTTGAGAGGTAGTCCTCCGGCTGCTAAATCCATTATAGATAATCTTCCATTGGTGGTGTTGAAGATGGGAGATGCGAAAGAAGATGAGAATGTAATCTGTGCAGTTTGTAAAGATGAAATTTCAATGGGGGAGGAAGTGACACAGCTTCCTTGCAAACACCATTACCATGGTGAGTGCATTGTACCATGGTTAAGCATTCGTAATACATGCCCTGTTTGTCGTTTTGAGTTGCCAACAGATGATGTTGATTATGAGAGAAGCAAGAACAGGGCAAATGATGACGATTTGCGAGTCGGGTATGGTCTTGATCTTTCACCTTGACATCGTAATATTATGTTTGATATCTGTATATAGTTTAATGTTCTGTTATGCAAAAGATTGCATTCTTTGCTGTTGTGAAATGTGAACTGTCTTTTCTCCCCTTACAATACTCGTGTTAAAGTGTTAATGATAAAATAAATGGAAGTTCATGCATTGTCGAAGAATTTGTAGATCTAGTGTATCCATCTGGTATCTATTATTGTTATCATTATAAGATATCTACCATAATTGCTAGGTGCGTCAATCCTGTCAGGTTGACGTTTAACGTTGAACGCGTACCATGCATTTATTCGTGTAAAAGACATCAACCCTAACGAGACACATTAAATAGCGTGTAACCTAACCCATTTATCTAAACGAGTAAAATGAGTTGACTTGCTTGGTGGGTTGTAAACTTGTAATCAAGTTGTAAACATGCGAAACTGGTTTGGGTTGTAATGAATGGGTTAAACGGGTCAAAAAGGTTTAGCAGGTTGCACTGTTTAATTTAAGGGAAAACTTCATAAAATAGTAACCAAGTTTTGATAGTATTTCAATCAGGTTACTCATTTTTCTAACTGTTCTAATCAGGTCATTTAACTTTGGTTTAGTGTTCTAATCCTATGTAATTAACCTGATTAGCAGGTAATTACTTTTTTTAACCATCTCCCTCTACCTACACCATCGATCACCTTTCTCCTCCACAGCTCCACCTTCGAACACTCCTCTCCCTCCACCTTTGACCACCTCCGACCACGCCATCATTGTCGTCCTCCCACCATTGCCGCCCCAAACATCTGCGACCCACCCAAATCCCCGCCCCCTCATCTGCAACCTACCCAAAACAGCCCCATCACCTTCGACTCCATCACTTGTGACCCCTCCATCTCCGCCCCAACATCTTCGACCACCATCACCCACCCAAACTTAAGTTTTTTAGGTTTTTTACCTGCTATTCAGGTTAAATACATAGTATTGAAACATTCAAATAAACTTTAGTGACCTGATTGGAACAAAAACATTTATGAGTGACCTAATTAGGACAATTTTGAAACTTGGTTACTATTTTACAAAGTTACCCCTTAATTTAATGGATTAGTTAAACAGGTTAAATGGAACACCACATTTTTAAATTAAACATGTCAACTAGAACATGACTTGTTTATTAAAAGGCCAGATTTGACAATCCAGAAATGATTATTTTTGTTTCAAGAATTGCCATCCCTAATAAATAGTTTAAACATGACAAGTTAAATTCCCAGTTGTCTTAGGTAGATTTATGAAAAACAAGCTTACCAATACCAACAGGTAGATGACATTGATTTGCCTGCTGTTTTTGGACTCTGTAGATGACCATATGTAACGTACGAGATAATTATTGGTAACTTTATAGATGTCTATGATATGTCTTATTGGTAGCGTTTCCAAATGTGCTTTTCGGTTTCATTTTCTTCAGTTGGGTTAATTAGGGCATTAGTTCATGTACTCATTTGGTAAGCAAGAAGCAAGATTAGTCTGAATGTTAAGACAGTTGTGATCATAGTGGATATCATTGACCCTAACCAATTCCAGTGCTCATTTTGCTAAAAAGTTATCAAATTTACTAGTGTTCAAGGTTAGACTCTTGCTATATGGGCTGACCCGTCAAAATCCCCAAACCCGTTTTGCTTGAAACAAGTCACGGAAAGCTATATATCATTTGATTGACTTGCAGGCTTTACATACTATGCATTATAGTTTCCTGAGTATTATTTCCTTGGTTTACACTTGGTATCTGTTTGGATTTTGCAAAGGAGCTAGAATGTTTCAAAAGATTTGAGATTTTTGGGAATTGGATGTAAAACAGTTGCCTTTTAGTTATGGGAACCCCGCACCCTCTTCTCTCCATCGCCTCCATCCTCACCTCTCCTCCAAGATCCCAAACCGCTTACACTCGATCCATATTCCTCATCTCTCAATCTTCATTAACTTCATCGCTGCTGCAATCGAATTAACTACCTCAGATTGTGTGGTTTGACTTTCTTGCTCTTCCATCTTCATCATTTGCAGCAGAATCTGAGGGCCTTTTGCCAAAGTAATTCAAACTTTCTATTAACGTACGAAAGGATACATTCTTTGGTTGATGGGATTTGGTGGTAATATGTCAAATCTTTGTTCCACCTTTGACTTTGACTAACCTAACATATTTTTACAGAATGTTTTTCAACCTTAATTTCAATTTCATTGAGTTCACGGGAATTGAACCATACCAAACCAAAAGAGATATATGTTTTTTTTCCTCATAATGACAACTCACACATGTCCTAATCATATTTTTAAATCTACACATTTATCTACCATAGGGCATGAATCGTCAACTACTACAAAATACATCTTTTATAAACTATTTTGGTATCGTAGGCTAAAATATGTTTTGGATAGTAGTTTTCATTTATTTCCTAAATTTTATACGGACGTACAGCAGTACAGCTTGAACTATTTATACTTCTTTGGTTTATTGGGCCAGACCCAGTGGGTTTGGAGTGGCTTATTGTAGTTATGGGCCATAATATGCTTACGGGCTTTGTTTTACCTTTTCAAAGTCCATGCGGTAGGACTTAGGAGTCCAAATAGCGTTATCCATTTCTAATTCCGATTCTTCATCTAGAGACTAGAGGTTAGAGCTGTAAGCTGTTTAGCGGCACAAAACCACTTTATTTTTTGCGCTAAATAGTTATATACAGGGTTGTACGTCGATGGAAATAACGGCGGACTGTTCGTGTTCGTTCGCTTAACTATTTATCGAACACGGAATGAACATACATACATAAACGAGTATTTTTGTTATATTCGTTTGTTTAGTAGATGTAAACAAACAAAAACGGATCTACAAACATTACTACAAACTTAATAAATTACATATATGTCCAATTCAAAATTTTTAATTACATATGTCTCCTTATAAAATTTAATCATTTACATACATACACAAACTAAAATTTTAATTAAATATATTCTCTTTATTAAACATAAATATTACATATATTCACGTGTGAATACTGTATAAAAAATAACATATATAATTACTATTTTGCACTTAGTTTTACTAAAACTATAAAATTACATATTTGCTCATGTCTTAACTAGTTTTTTTACTAACATTTGATTCTTAATTATATATTAATGTTTTAATATTAATGTTTCTTACTTTCTTTACTATGTTTGCCTCTCTATACTCAGATTTCTCGGTTCACGTACGCGATACCTTGAATCCCGTCATGCAACACGATTTGAACATCTATTTATGTAATCATGACACAAAAATGCGTAAATGTATGTGTTCTGATCATGTTGCATAACGGGATTTGAAGTGTCTCTTACGCAAACCAGAAAGCATTAACATCAAACGGCAAACCAGGTAAATAAAAACAAAAAGAACATAAAAAGCCATTAGTATAGAAACATTAACAAATAATTAAAACTTGAAAGTTAGTAGAAAATCGTAATTGTAAGGTTTAATAAAAATAAGAGTAAAATAATAACTATACAAGTTATTTTTAATACAATAATCAAATGGGTATACATGTAATATTTATGTTTAATAAGATGATTATGTTTTTAAAATTTTTAATTTAGGTATACATGTAATTGTTTAAGTTTGTAGGGAGAAATATGTAATTCTCCCTAAAATATAAGATTTAGAGATGATGAATTTGTTGTCTTAAACAGCTAGTCTTAAATAGCTAATTTAGGTTTTACATTTTCAATCATTTGAATTCACTATTTCGAATGGCAAGGCCTCAGAATTTAGAAATTAGGAAAAAAGACCCAAAAAGTGAGCAACCTTTATAAAAAAAACCTATTATTGCTGCTTTGTTATAATCTTTCTACTCTAATAAAAGGGTAAATGAAAATGCCACGTGTCAGCACTACAATCATTCTCACTAAAATTTTTCCGTCTCTCTCTCCTATTAAATAATTACCTTAATTACTAATAATATTATTTTAATACTTTTTAATATTTAATAAATTTAGAAAGAAATCTATTTATTAAGGTTATTTCTAAATAAATCGATATTTTTAGAAAGTCAATTTTTTAAAAACAAAAAATAATCAAATTTGGGAGTTGTAATATGAAATATTAAAAAAATACATTTTTATACGATTTGTTTTAAAATAAAATATTTATTTAAAAAAAGTTTTAAAAATAAAATTTAAAAAGTTGATATCACCGTTCTATTATTTATAGTCATTTCTCATACGTAATTTAAGTTATATCATATCTTAAAATATCATTTTACAATTAATAAATTTAGTATAATAATATTTTATTTATTCAATCCGTGTAATACACGAGTTTACTAAAGCTAGTTAGTTAAATACTACAGAAGCAATGAGGCCATTCTAATATTTAAGTTTAAATCTTATTACATAATGCAGTTATTATTATGTGTTAATCATTTATGTTTTGTCATATTAAGTTATATAACATATTATTACTTTAATTTAGTATATCTGATAGTATTTATATGAAATTTTTTATTAAATAAATTAGTTTCATTTAAGAAACAAAATATTTCAATTATATTATAGTGATTTATATGCACAAGTTATATTTTAAAAAATAGAAAACATATAGGTGAAAATGTATTATGAAATTTAGACTAAATAAATAAAAATATATGTAAAGAGTTGATACTTAGGGTTTCTTTAATGATTTACTTTAGGTAAGTTGGTTAAAATTGTATGAATGATGTGGTTGTAAATATGTAAATTCATGGCGTATATTTAAGTTATTGTCCATATTGATAAATATTTATCTATACGCCCCTAAATGATAACAAAATAAAAAAAAAACCGCTTTAATTATTAAGGTCGGATAATTAGAATGATAAAGAAGAGGGTGTTACAGAAGACAAGGATATTGTGATATTGAAAATGAAAGAAGTTATCTACATACCTTGGTAACAAATAAGTTGATATTGTGATACATGTGAAAAAATGCGGGTGGGTTGTATTTTGATGGTTAGTTTTTGTATTCCGAAACACCTTTTGATGATTTCAAAAATAAAGTAGATATGCAAAATTGTTTTTGCGATTTGTGGGCTAAGGCCATGTTTGATGGCCGCTGACCCGCCGCTGACCCCTGACTGGCTGACTCGGTCAGCCGGTCAGGGTGTTTGATGTTTATGGCGAGGTGTCTGACCCGGTCGAAGGCTTCTGACCGAGACCAGAAGATTATGATGACTGACCCGGTCGAACGCCACTCCCCCCTCCCCTTGCGCGACTTCCCCTCCCCCTGCACCTCATCGAGCTCACCATCTCCGTCCGCCGCCCTCCTCCCTTCGTCGCCCTCCCTCCGCCGCCCTCCCCCTCCCCTGCGCGACCGATCGACCACCTCCCCCTCCCCTTGCGCGACTTCCCTTGCGCGACCACCTGTCCACCTCCCCTCCCTCTTGATCAGTGTACCCATGTGTTGATGATGTGTTTTTTTTTTTGAAATCTTGATGTGTTTTCTTGAAATTTTGTGAAGAAGATGATGGTGGAAGATGGTGGTGGTTGTGGGTGGTTTCAAGATTAGGGTTTTTATGTATATGTTTGGGTGTGTGTGGTGACACAAGTGTGTGTGTGTGTGTTTTTGTATGGTTTGAAAAATGAACTTGTCTTGTTTAACACGGTATAACACCAGTTAAATTCAAACTCGTTAGAACAACGAGGCAATAAGGTTATTTTTATCATTCAGCAGAGTCAGACAGATACTAAATCAAACAGCCAAGTTTCAGTCAGATGCAGACCCAGTCAGAACTTCTTACTGGGTCAGCTTCTGACTCAGTCAGATCTTACTCAGTCAGCACAATCAAACAGCCCCTAAGCTTTGCACGTTCGATAAGTCTTACAATTTCTAAAATCAAAGAGACCTCGCGAGATTTTTTTTTTCTATTTTTTTCATGGCTACGGAGGTAAGAGATATGTGATGTGGACACTGATGCATAAACATACCCAATGAATGAAGATATTTATGATATTCTATCATAGATATTCTTTTGTTTTATAGAAACATGAAATCTTAAAACTATATAATGATGTCATTATATTTTATCTAATATATTTGAGAATAGTATGCAAAGTACATTGAGTACTTATAGAGTACTATAGCAGTAGTGATGAATGCACCAGTGAATCAATTGTGTACAAGTGGTGCACCATATGATGTATTGGGTTCCTTCAATACCATATAAATCCAAAACACACAAACCCCACTTCACACTAACATCTTTCTTCATCACAAACTGTTGCTGAAAATTTGATGTGTGTAATTATTATTAGGAAACATGATTTGGTGCAGGAGCCTTCTCATGTTCATCTTGCAATGGTGTTGCTTTTCATTGCAAGTGAATGAGGAAACAATTAAATGAAGAGTTCAAAAGTGTTGATAATAATAATAATGGTTCTTCAATACATCAAAGAAATTCCATTGATTGATTAGTAAGCATATATAAAAGTTGATTTTATAATGTTTTTACCAATCAAGTTACTTGTTTATGATGCGAAGATTGCATTTGGAGATGACATACTATACTATGACTAGAGGTTTAGTATAGATTACATACAAAAGCATCCATTCATATTTAATTCACATGTGATCGTTCAATAACTTCAGTTTTGATCTTAGTATCAAGAAGTATACTTTTATTATAAAAATCTTTAAAATTCTCAAATAACTTTTTCATAAAGAATCACAGAATTGTATGAATTCATGTATTTGTTATTTTGATTATACATAGGTGGTTATGTAATCATATAAAAGTCTTTGTTTCTTTAACTCAATGTATATGTAGGGCAATACATACTAATGCCTATGCGGCTATCTACTTAAATACAAAATGCATATATGCGTGTGTAGACTGGTTCATATGAGAATCACAAAAATTATAAAAACTATCAAAACTCTAAATTACATGTTAATTCACATGTGATCAAATAACTGAAAATTGAAGGTTTAGTTGCTGACACCATTAAATATTTATGTATGAATTAAATGTTTTTATTTGACATATAAAATAACATTCGGATCTCCACCAACTTATGAACCTTCCCATACATACACACACATTTGAAGAGTTAGCCAAGTGTTATGTAAATAGTCCGAGACTCCAACCTAATCTAATCGGCTTGTCGTATCACTTCAGTCACGCTTACACGTACACACAACATTAAACTCACGATTTTGTAGCAAGCACAAGGCGTTATGACGATTTCTGTTGCTCTGTGTGACAATTAATTAAACAGGTTCCTTAATTTAAGACATATTTGTGACAAAAAGGAAGATTTGCCGTACATTTTGTCGTACATTTGTCGTAATTTGCGACAATTTTCCAACAATTATATTTTATTTATCGTTTTTCGAGTTTTGAACGGCATTTTTTTAACTTTTTTTTAGACGTCTTTATTATACATGAAATACATTTACTTCTTTAAGTTTTACATGTTGAATACTCACGTGAATTATGGTATACTATATATATATGATACGGTAATACTCATAAGTAATTGTCTTAGTTGTCCTACAGACACGTGCGCACACACACATATATACATATATATACACACACACCTACAATCAATTATAAAGACACACACATGCACATATGAATGCATACACATACAAACATACGTAAAGAAATACTTATTTGACGAGTATTAACTCTATGCTCAGATAATAGAGTAGCTATATGATTTTAATTACTTCTAATAAACTAATGTTAACAATCATTAACTATATCAAAAATAACACCATTAGCTATATTAATTGTTTATAACCGATTAATATTAGCTTTAAATTTATTTATTCGGTCATCATTGACACTCGTTAACCATAATTAACCTTGTTTGATCTCATTGACTATATATATATATATATATATATATATACATACATATATATAGATACATACATATAGATATATAGATAGATATATATACATACATATATATATACAGATATATATAGATATATACATACAGATATATATATATATATATATATACATATAGACATATATATATAGATACATATATATATATATATATATATATATATCTATATATATCTCTATATCTATCTCTCTATATATATCTATATCTCTCTCTCTATATCTATATATCTATATATATCTCTATATATATATATCAGTGTTTTTACCTTGTTTCATCTCATAGACTAGCTTTAAACTGATATTTATTTTATGACTATTAATATCATCATAAAAATAATAATTAATATAATAAAAAAATTCTTAAATATATAAAATTTAAGTTTTTATGATAATATATAACTCTTTGCATTTTACTTTTTGTCACAAATTTGTCACAAATTACGACAACCTTGTGACAAATTTTGAATTTTAATATTTGTCACAAATTTGTTGCAATTTGCGACAACCTTGTGACAAAATTTCGGCTCCCGCTAAAATTATTTGTCTTCCCGCCATTTTGTCGCAAACTTGTCATAATTTGCGACAAAAATTTAACTTCCCGCCTAAATTTTGTGACAACTTTGCAACAACAATTCTTTTTGTCACAACATTGTTGCAAACAAGTTGCTATTTGTTGCGTTTTTCACTTTGTCGCAAAATCGTTGCAACTTTGTCTGTATATGCGACAAAATATTATTTGTTGCAAAGATTAGTTGCAAAAACTAGAGTTTTCTAGTAGTGTAAAACAGGTTCCTTAAAAATAGAAACTTATATGAGTAAACAAAACTCATTACTACTATGGCGATTGTTTTAACGATAAACAACTTCGGTGGGTACAACTGATGGGGGTGCAAATGATTCAGTGTGATCAATAGTCAGACGAGTGTTGTTGGTGAGGAGGTATTCGAATCCCTGACATTGTGGTTTGTGCCAAAGTGCTATAATCTTTTAAGCTACATGTCTCACTGTGTCTCCAATAGATTTGTCCTAAATCACCTGGTGTAACCTAATTACCTAAATAAATAAGAATTTTAATGTTATAAACTTAATTGGGTTAATCAAATTCTCTCTTAATTATGTTGTTGAATTTTAAATTGTTTTATTAATTTGTTGGGCATATGTAGAAATATAACTACTAATAACTTTATAAATTTTTTTTGAACTATCTAAAGTGACAAAAAAAATTTCTGAGCCCCGGAAATTTAGACTTGGAACAGTTGCCCACTCGACGTCGGGTCATGAATGAGTAAATGATCAAATAGTGAGTGAAAGAATAAATTTAATTGAAACTTTCTCAAGAATAAAATACAACATTCGTTTAAAATGCAATCTTAGAGATGAAGTATATTTTGACATATGGATTACCATATTATGTAAGGTACGCGTTTAAAACTAATGGGAAATGAACTTGTGGCCACTACTTGAGAATGTTTTCTCTTATGTGTTTAACTCCTTAACTACTTAAGATTCGTTAATCATACTAATTATACTAAAAGCATCGACAATGCAAGAGGCCATTGACATCTCCACGTCACCTCTGTCGCTGTTGCTCAATCAAAAAAAAGACTCTTTCTATCTCTAAACTCACAAACGACCGTCAATTTCTCTTCGTTGCCTGTCATCTCATAGCGTACTCTCTTCTCTAGCTTGCTCTTTCCAATTCAGTGTCTGTGGAGCCACAAGCCATCCATTACATATGCTCTAAGTATTAAGTCGACACGTATACCTTTATTGAGACAAGTAATTCGATTCGCATAGGACAAAAGGAGTGTAGTAAAATATCACTAGTGTTTATAGGTGAGGGTGCATATCTCTATCGATTTGAGAGTAGTCAATCAGATTAATGTCCTTGAAATTCTTCCATGGGTACAAAGCATGGCTGAAATGTCATGTTGATTTAAAAATTGGCATCAAGCACGACAAAAATACTTGTCGTTATCATAGATTTCTTTTACAACACACTTAACTCGACTAAGTTTAAGGGTGGTTTTCACCATCTATAATTTGTCATTTGTGTAATGATTGCAACTATTAAATAGCCAACAATGTAGGCATATGGTCAAAACATTATAATTGTAAGCTGCTTTTTTTTTGAACGGCTAACGAATAATTATTAAACTCGGTCACCCGGGTAAACCTATTGGCGAAAGGCCACCCACGCTCGCGAACACAGACAGCGCTAGTGACCACGCTCGCCCACCATTTCAAGGGAAACCCACCACCAAAAGGTCCACTGTGGTAAAACCCTTGGCCCACTTGAAGCATATTACACCTAGTGAGACTCCAACCCATAACCTCCACTTTGGAAAGTTATCGGGTGCCTCCTCCTAAACCACTTCATCTAGGACTCATTGGCTTGTAAGCTGCTTTTAGGTAGATGTAATTTGGATCGGTAGTATATTGTTAAGAGTAAAAAAAACAAATTTACTTATCATTTAATATTAAACCTAGTTAGGGGAGTAATTTAGGAGGTTTAGAAATAATGTATTGCTGTTAAAAAAGATGACTTTTAGGGTAAATATAATCAAACTCTTCCACTTAATAAAGAGGACTACAAAATAAAATTGCATGATGCGAAGCGTTTGCAAACTTCGTTACACATGTTGCCGTGGTAATATTAACGTCGTTAAGGGGGGACAGAGTCATCCCGATTCGCCAGTTTTCCCCAATAACAGAGGCGTGGTATTCCCGGGTTTTCTCGATTCAAAAACCTCGGACACTGCTTCTTTGTTCAACCGGGGAATCGGTGAAAACTCATCGGTCTGGTGTGTTTTTTCTCTCACTGGGTCCGCGGGCACGAAAAACCCATTTTCCCCCGGGTGCCATCTCATCTCCTGGGTAACTTTCCCAGACTTCACTCCGTCTAACCACACAAAGAAATGTAACTACAAAAATATATATGAAGTTACCGCGATTCAGTAATATGGAAAATTAATATTTTGTCTAACACTTTACGATTAGAAATCATATAGGAATTTTTGAAATGGATTTATACAAGATCTAACATTAAAACAACAAAATCTTTAAAAAAATGAAACGGTAATTGGAAAGAAAATAATAAAAAGGTTAAATAAGAAAACGCGAAGAAAGAAACAAACAAAAAAAAAATTAAGGCTTTAGAATTCAAACCCTAGCCAACATGTTCAAAACCCTAAGAACTAACCACTCTCGCACAATCCGATTTGATTATTTTTTTTGAACGACAAACATATCCCACTTCTACTACTAAATTACTTTATATTACACAATTACTTGGGTTTAAACTCAAGACCTACCCTATAGGAGGTAAATGCTCTATTAAGTGGGCTAGCCCCACATTGATCGGATTTGATTCAGTAATTTAAAAATAACATATTAAATAAGATATATAGCTGGAGAAGAAGGAAAAAAAAGCCCACCACCTTAGTAATTAAGGTACAGTGAGCAAATGATGGTGCACAATAAATAAGAATATCATTTTATAATTAATATATTTTATTATATTAATATTTGGGTTAAAAGCATATTTCCCCCTCTAAAACTCTTTAATTGCATATATACCCAAACAAAAATTTTAAATGCATATATCCCCTTACAAAACCTCATAATTGACAAATTTACTCATTTTCATTAAAAGTGGTTTATATAATGACTAATTTGCTCTTATTTTTACTAAAACTTCATAATTGGTAAATTTACCCTTACCAACCTTATAAATGACAAATAGATGAAAAGCATATTTCCCCCTCTAAAACTCTTTAATGGCATATATATCCATGTTTAAGTTCTTATTAATTTTTTTGGAAGGGTAATATTGTCATAACAATAAATTGGGTATATATGCAATTTAAGTTTTTGCTTGGGTATATATGCATTTAAAGGATGTTTACAAGGGTATATATGCAATTGATCCTTAATATTTTATTTTATTCAATATGTGTAACACACGAGTTTACTAAAGCTAGTTATTTGTATAGTGTTGGACGTGTTCTATGATTTTCCTCACTGCTAGTTGAAGAATGAAGTGGATAGGTTTACGCAGGTATCAAAATTATCCATTAAAATTCCGTGTGTGTATGAACAAGTTTTCATGTAAAAACAAATAAAGTGATAGATAAAATTTTTAAATGTTAAAATAAGATAACAAAACGTTAGGTAAAAATATCATCTACAAAACCTGTGGGGAAAGTAGGTTATGGGGTATGGGGTCATTCGATACCATTCATTTTATATATTTTATGTAAAACAGACAATACGAGAATTGCGAATAAGTCCCGTCTTTTTTACGATCAATATCATTATTTTGTGAAAAAATCACATCAATAAAAAGATGAAATTAGAAGATAATATTTAAGTTAACAAAAATCCATAATCTTACATAACGATTGATTAGTGGGAATGCAAGGTTTTTTCTTTCTACAATTGGTTATGGTAGTGGAAAAGTGAATAAAATTTATTGCTTGGTTTGTTACTTATTTAAGAATACTAGTAAAAAAGATGCATTTGTTGCCAAAAGCTTTAATAATTAAAACAAAACTAATAGATTTATTAGTCATGTTAGTGATAAAATTAGTTTTAAAAAAAGCACTTAAAAATATGAAAACTTAAATAGACAAGATCAATATATACATATGACACTTGCAAAGTAAACTAATTTTATATCTTAATGACATTAAAGTAAACTAATTTTATATCTTAATGACATTGTAATTCTATTGTTTCTTTATCAATGACAATTTTTTTATTCTATTACCTGACTAGAGCTTTGGCTGATTGAAAATCATAATGTCTAAGTTGTTAAAATCTAATAACCAAAATATATTAACAATATAGAAAAAAATTTCTGTTTCTATATACATGCACCACATACTATAGCTAATGTTCATATAAAAAGACAAGTTTGGGAATTGCTTTTTGAAGCTTTAAGGAGCTTAGCCTTTTAGCTTTTAGAAAATAGGTTTATATTAAAAATAATAATTATGTGGATGTTGCTAAGCTTTAATTTTATCGTCATAACCTTCTAAAAGCTATTTTCTAAAAAACAAATTGGTGATTTTTTATAACCAATTATCTCTTAATAATTCCTCTATGTGATTTATATGTTTCTTTTCATGTCATTTTATATTTGTAGCATCAACACTTATCTTTTAAAGATACCATAATCTTATAATGACCCACATTAATAATAACAATAATAAATGTGTCATTAGATCGAGAAAGTAGTAGAAGGTTTTTTAGATTAAATTATCATAAAGGGAAAAATAATTAGCTTGAAGCAAAAAACAGCTTTATTATCCATGATCATAGTGGATCAAGACTTTATTGTAGGTTCGGTACGTAAGCAATTGGAATTTTGAAAAACAAGTCTTAAAACGTCTCTTATATACTATTATATGTAATTTTAGCCGGTGATCATCGACTTATTCTCTTTCAACCAATTTCAAAAAAAAAAAAAAAAAAACATGTGACGAGCTTCTAGAGCTTTTTAATTAAAGATAACATAATATCATTTTTTTTTTCAGTGACTACAACTAAAAAGTTCAAACTTAGCTTCTATGCATAAAGAGCCGCTAAATTCTAGTAAGCTAGGCATTAGTAGACATTTTCTCGTTCCGCCCCGCTCCTATAACCATACATGTGTGGTTACTTGTGTTTGAGAATACAAGTTCGGATACTGTTATGGTCATTTAGTAGCTCATGATTATACACGGGCTAGTTACGTGTATCCTAAAAAGACAGACTGAATAGATTCTTTATATAGTTTTTATATCATAGATTTTGATTTTGGTAAATAAGTAACTAAATTAATAAGCATTGGATGGGAAGATGCTTAACATATATGGAGGGAGAGAGAAGAAGAGGCAATACAACTTGTTTTGTCTGGTGGGATTTTCAAGTTTTGGTAGCCATAAAAGAAAGTGTGTGCAATGTACTTTGTCCACAGGCTAAAGAGTCATCATGCTAATCATTTTAGAAGAGACATCAACATAAACCAAATCTTTGGCTAATTGAGAACAAGATCACTGCTATCAAAGCAACAAAATACTTCTACCATATGAGGTAATTGGAGGGGGTACCTAAGCTACTAGGGATGAAAATTGCAACATTCTTTCTAGCTTTCATTCATTACCACATATGGAATGAACATATTATGGCCATTTTCCATAGGACATAATACATCAAAGTACACATACTAATTAAAAACCCTTGATCAAGATGTCCAAGAAACACACTCGCATATTTATCAGCTACTCCTATGATGGAAACATATTACCCTAGCATCAAAATTTTTTAAAAACAACCTGAAAATGTCGCTTTGATCATATTTCCCTTCCAAATATAACTTTAACCAAGCAAACCTTAAAAAATTTCTCCACCCAACATAGTCGTCTCTGTCCATAGAACAAGGGCGTCCAAAACTAAGATGAGCGGCTCAGATGACGCGTGTCTAAACAGGATCGTTCCGATCGTGTTTATATTCATAGGGAATCGAGTCGGGCTTGTTTATGTTCATCCGAACTTGCTTAAGTTCTTCCGAACCTGTTTATGTTCGTTTGAACATTAGTAAGTTCATTCGAACCTCCGTAATGACCTTATTTAGACATGTGCCTTTATCTGATTAAACCACTCATCTTGGGTTTAAATTACTATGTTTTATGGTCGGACACTTTATTGTGTGGGGATATTTTTGAGGATGAATTGGGGGAAAATATGATTAAAGGGACATTTTAAAAATTAAACATTTTTTAACTCTGACATGAATGATCTTATTTTATTGGGTTTGTTTAATATTAAAGGTATTTATTATGCCCAAACTTATCCTAAACCTAGAAAGGAGCTGGAAGCCTGAGATTCTATATTTGTTCGTGTGTATAACATGGTTACAAAAGATCTTTACATTTGATCAACTTCTAGATTCGACAATTACATAACTAGTCTAATATTCATCACAAGCTAATGACGTGAAAGGACTTATAGTTTGGGATGTAAAAGTAGGATTTTTGGGAAGGTCTTATATTGATTGCGTGTATAGTAGGGTTATATATTGTTTCTACTTATAGAGAATATTATTACACATGAATACGTTCTAGCAGTTAGATAATAGTCTAATATTAATCTCCCTAATAAACTACACATAATTGTTAGCAGGGAATAACAATTTCTCTTATCATCAAATGCCATTTATTTATGGTTACAAGTTGAAGAGGAAAAGAAAAGTAGTGTGACGAAGGCAGTAGACAAAGGATAAGAGCTGGATTTGGTAGAGCATATGATTGTCGTATGGAAATCGTGTGCCTCTCACTCAAGTGGGGTGCACAAATGGGGTTAAAAGTGATGACAACCACAATAATAATAATATGCATGATCACCTGAGACTATATAAAAAAGTCTTTTTAAAAACTTTCCTATTGACTTGACAGCTCGGGCTAGAGAGGAAAAGTTTTGGTGCTCATTTCACCCATGCGTGCTCGTTAGTAGACCCTAATACCTACTCATGCACTAGATGCCTAGCATACATTCTTTCTACTCGTATACTCATGCATGTATGAACATGTACATGTGAAACGTACGATCTCATGCATGCATGTACATGTACATCTTGATCATATACATGTGCATTCGTGTATGCTCATACATTAACACGTACAACACATGCTTGTTAAGTAGTAAGTACTAACGTCTAGTGTCCCATATATAATCTTAAACATGTGAATGGTGTTGTTTATGTATAAATTATGTAAGATTGTGATATACAGATGATTAACATATTAAAGAGGGTCCTGATCATGTTTAGCCCATCCTAAACTGTTGTTTAAAAGTGGTAACATGTAGTCACGGCCGGCTCAACGTTTTTTGGGGCCCCAATCAAACTAAAAATTGCGTCCCTCTTGAAATCAAACAATCTAATAAATTGTCTTTGAAGAAAAGCAATAAATCAAAGAAAATTTGGTATACCAACTTAAGTCCTTAATAGTTGCTTTTTTAAATAAAAAAGGGCTAGACGAAGTCAATCAAATCAATCGGAGAAAAAGGAATTTAAGAATGGTCATTTGCTTTGTGAATTGTGTAAATGTGTTTCTTCAATAACTTATCAAATCATCAAAATTTTCATCGGGACTCAACTATCAAGTTTTATTCCCGCTTCAAAATTCATTGAGCCATATAATACCAAAACCCACTATAATACTTTTTTTATAAACGAGGGCCCTTATCTTTTTGCGTCACAACTTACGTTATAGAGCCAGCCCTGCATGTAGTTTATAGAGCCTGTACGTAACTACATTTCACCACTTCTAAATTACGGTTTAGGGTGTGTGAGCAATGTATATGGTTTAAGAAACAGACATTCCATTAGAGAATTATGTTTTTCACCTCTACTAGTCTATCACTTGTAGTGTATAGACATATAGTGGGTTATTGTTGGATAGAATTGAAGATGGTGTTAAATCAGGCACCGTCCTTGTGGGACGCAGCCCGTAACTTAAGGGCAATGTCCTTATCCTGTCAATATTATTTTACCATATGCTCCTTTGTTTTCTCTTGAACCCTCAATGAAATCAAGGGTATAACAGGAATCTCAAGGGGTTAAAAGCATCATACTGAGAATACAACAAAAATATGATGGTAAGGTGGGCAATCAGGGAGATTTATTATTATTAGTTTTTAATTCTCAATCATGTATTTCAGACTCTTTACAGTCCACACATTCTCTCTTCATGTTAAAGCAATCTACATGGTCATGGTATATGGTAGCAGTAACTTCGAAATTAATAGCTCTTAAGAGTTAATTGTTTGTTTTAGGTTGTTAATACCTGTGTGATCTATACCTGTGTGTTGTATGCCGTATATTATAATTTCTACGGTTATTGTTTTTCTTACTGAGTCGGGGGTCTCTTCGGAAGCGGTCTCTCTATCTCCCAAGATAGAGGAAAGACTCGCCACCAACTACCCCTCCCAGACCCTGCTCTTGAGTGGGATTTACTGGGTATGTTTGTTTGTTTGTTTGTTTTAAGTTGTTAATGTTTTTCTTAAGGGGACATATTCATCATTTTTACTAAGAGTTTAAATGTTTCAGAGTACATATGTGATGATTATAAGAGCAAATTAGGTTTAGAGTAAAAGAATATGTTTTCGTTAGTTAAAAAAGAATAATGGTGGCCTTGATTTGATCAGATATGAACACCAAAATGTGAACAAAACAAAAATTAACTCTTTCTAGTAAAATAAATAAAAAATTTTCCATGCCTAAAAACATTGATAAAATAACCCTAGTTACTTTAATCAAAACCAAATTATACCTGACTCAACTCCTATCTTGTAGGACTTAAAGGATCGACTTGATATACACTCAATCAAATTAAACTAAATAACTAGATATCTTTGAATGTTCAAACTTTTAATTAAATAAAAGACATACTCATACTAAAATGCTTCCTAAAAATTATGTTGAATTATGGTAGCCCCATCAAAGCTCTCGGCCCACTCTTAATTGTTAAACATTTGAACTAACAAACGATTAAGTCCAACAATCACCCCTAATCGTTGTATGTTCACTACCTTAATAGCAATGGCATCTCCTCATCATGTGGAGCAAGAAGAGCTACTTCATCCTTCGATCTTCTTCCACTTGGTTACTCGTATGCAAAGTGACCAAGTTAACCACATTCATAACACCTGAATTCATTTTTATATTTCTTTCCTCAAAGTTTACGTCATTCTTTTTCTCCTCTACAAACCCCGACTCCTACCATGACTTTGATTTCCGTCTCCTCGTCCATTTCCAAAGCTCCGACTTTCAATATCATCAACTTTGGATTACTTAAATAGCTAGTAGAACTTTATCATGATTATTATTCTCTATTTCACCATGACTTTTTGGCAGGTTTGTTAAAATATATACTGGTACATCTCTATCCTCTCGGTTTTATTTTCTTTATTAGATTCTAATATTTGTTTATGTTTCTTGTCTTGGGTTTGTGGAACTGAGTTGCTGGGCTTATGGAGCTGGGCTTATGGGCTGCTGCAAATGGAGTTGTTCGTGGGCTTTGCTGGTGTGAGGTTTTGCTTGTTGGGCTCCTTCCGAAGCTTGTTGGGCTCCTTCCGAAGGCCCTATATATGTGAGAGTGTATGTGAGATTGATTAATCAAGAATTCTCAATCTCACATACGGATTAGCATCTCTACTTTCTCTCGAATATTCTCTTAGGGTTTCATCGTGTGGATGACCCTTCTTTGATCTGTCTATCGATCTTTGTTCATCTAGACTTGTTGATGTATATTCAGATCATCATGTTGATGATCTGAGTCTGTTTCTATTCTTGTTTTCTCTGATTCAGAGATTGAGACTTGTGGTACATTCATTCTTTGTTACGATCTGTTGGATTTCAAGGATTGTGTTGTGTTTTTGATCTTGTTATTGTTAAGAAGGATTCAAGTTTTGACATGGTATCAGAGCTCGGTTGAGCTCTCATACGTTATTGTGTCGCTGGTGCGTTCCGCTGCTCTCTTGAATCTTAGGGTTCCGGTGAACTTCGTCACCGGTGTTTTGCGTTGAATCTCACATCAAGGCAAGAATCTAGGGTCAAAAATAAACCCTAGATCCATCATCTGAAGGCGGCGTTCTAGGGGTCGTAAAAACCCTAGAAATTGTATCGTCTGAGCCCCCAATCAAAGGGTTCAGACTCTTTACTGCCAAGTGAAACCCTCGCTGTGAGATCGCTCCGTCTCTTCTCTCTTTTACTTTCCATTGTCTATCTGATTGTGTATGTATCTGACTCTTGACTCCTGATTGATTGATCTTACTGGTTAACTCCCTGATTAAGACTTGTCGAACCACTGGAACTGGTGAGAATCTGGACACTGATCAGGCTTCGTTAACCGGTTGAGATCCCTCAGGATCTAAGTTGTCGTTCTTATTTGTTTGTGCTTTCTTTGCCTGTGTGTTTTGTGTTTGTCTGGTTTGATGGGTACATCATCTGAGGTTCCTAGTGATTCGGGTGAGTCTAGTGAGGCTGTGGTTAGTAAGTTGGATTCTAGTAACCCTCTATACTTGCATGCTAGTGATACAAGTAATCTCACAATTACTGGAATAAAATTAAAGGGTACTGATAACTATACTGTCTGGTCTAAAACTATGAGACTTGCTCTTGAAGTTAAAAACAAGATAGGTTTCATAGATGGTACATTAAAAAAACCAACTGGAAATGATGTTCTTGGGAGGCAATGGGATAGATGTAATGTTGTGGTTATAACATGGATTTTAAACTCTATATCTGAAGAACTATACATGGGGCAAGTTTTCTCTGAACTTGCGAGTGATGTCTGGAAGGAACTGAAGGAAACTTATGATAAAATTGATGGCTCGGTTGTTTTTGGCATGTATCAAAAAATAAACTCATTAAATCAAGAGGGAATGTCTGTTTCTGAATATTACCACAAATTAAATACTCTATGGAAACAATTTGATCAAATACTTGCGTTACCTTCATGTTCCTGTAAAGCATCAAAGGAATTTAATGATTTTAACCACCTTATCAAACTAATGCAGTTTCTTATGGGTCTTGATAATGTATATCAACCTGTAAGATCAAATCTGTTACTTAGAGATCCTCTCCCAACTGTGAAAGAAGCCTTTGCCATAGTCTCTAGAGAAGAATCACATAGAAACTCCTCATCTGTTCAGAAAACCTCATCTGTTGGTTTTAATGCAAAAACTAATGTATCCTTTGATAAACCTAGTTCTTCAAATGAAAATAAAAAGAAATTCACTAGAGGTCCAAATCCAAACCTGAAATGTTCCCACTGTAACAAAGTGGGACACACAGTTGATAGGTGTTATGAACTGGTGGGATATCCACCCAGTTTCAGGAACAAAGGATCTCTATCTAACAGATCTTCAAACAATTCTAAATCTGATCCCACCTCCTCAAATGGTACTAATTCTCTCACACCTGATCAGATCTCCAAGTTGCTTGGTCTCTTAAACGAGAGAAATAATGATGATCAACAAACCACCAATATTGCAGGTAACTGCATAGACACAAATGTGTCATACTCATGTGAAAGGAACACTTTCATTTTTAATTCAACTGGAAATAACCTTCCTAACAATTTAAAATGGATAATTGATTCTGGTGCAAACCAACATATGGTCCAAACCGACAAATTTCTAACAAATCAAATTGATGTTTCAGAATATGACATTAAAGTTACACACCCAAATGGGTCTAGTGCTCATGTTACCAAAATTGGAAACATCAAACTCACTGATAAAGTCACTTTGTATGATGTGTTTTATGTTCCAGATTATTGTATTAATCTGATGTCTGTCTTTAAGTTAGCTCGGGATAGCAAACTTAAAGTTGTGTTTGATGAAAATGTATGTCATATTCAGGATTCTCACACAAAGAGCACCCTGATGACTGGTAACCAACTTGATGGCCTGTACTTCTGTGGCAACTCATCTATTGATAATAAGGTGTGCTTTAACAGCAGTCTTAAAGTTAACCTATGGCATGCTAGGCTAGGTCACCCATCTAATCAGGTCCTAAATGTTTTGAAACAAAGTCTAAATCTAAATCAAATCAATGATAATGCTCCATGTGAAACCTGTCACAAAGCTAAACAACACAGAGAACCTTTTCCTTTAAGTGACCATAAAACTAGTGCCCTAGGTGAAATCATTCATCTTGATGTTTGGGGTCCTTATAGAGTGTCTAGTAGAGAAGGTTTTCGATATTTCCTTACCATAGTTGATGATTTCACTAGAGCTGTCTGGGTTTTTCTAATGAAACACAAAAGTGAAGTGTTTGACAACATAAATACCTTTGTGAATCTGATAAAAAACCAATTTCATTCAAAGATTAAAATTTTCAGGACCGATAATGGTACATAATTTATTAACCATCAAGTCAGTGATTACCTTGATAAACAAGGAATTATTCATCAAACCACCTGTGTTTACACCCCTCAACAAAATGGGGTGGTTGAAAGAAAACATCGCCATTTGTTAAATGTTGCTAGATCCTTGCTTTTTCAAGGGGGTCTTCCATTAAATTTTTGGAGTGAATGTATTCTAACTGCTGCATATCTTATTAACAGGACTCCCTCATCTGTCTTAAATGGAAAAACACCATATGAGTTAATTCATGGATTTAGACCTTCTTTGAACCATCTTCGTGTATTTGGATGTGATGCGTTCATGTTTTGTATGTGTTTTAAGTATTTAAATGTATGCTTTTAATGTGATTTTCTTATCGAGCGTAATCACTTTGTGTTATGTTTGAATTGTAGGTTTGGGAAGCTTAAATGATGTATTCAAGGGTTGCACGAAGATTGGGTGATATATGGATGAAAATAGATGATGAAAATGAAGAAATTGGTGAAAAATGAGCATACGACGTAACTTACGTCCTAAAGAAAGTAAGCTACGTCCTTTCTAAAAATGACATTTTTTGGACGTAAGACAGAGGCTCTAACCACGTATATCATGGGAGAGGACGTAATTTACGTCCCTAAGGACGTAACTTACGTCGTATGGTCATATTTGACATAATTTTCCGGATTTTGACCATATTTAAGGAAGGTTATCAATTCTAAAAACCCTAATTCGCATTGGGAGCAAAAAGGGACGAACTTGGACGATTCTTGAGGTCAAGTCTACTTCTCCATCTCATTCCAATCCATCAAATCATGTTCCAATCCGATCTTGTTGCCGAATTCATGAAGATGCAAGGCTAAACGTTTCGTGATCTACCTCGGGTGATAGGTTTCTAATTTTAGGTTTTCGTTTATGTTCAAGTTGTGTTGGGATTAAACTTTAGAACCCGTTAAGTTCTTTATTGAGTTTAACTTGTGTCTTGATTGTTTAAACAATTGTTTTAGTAATTCTTGATTTCAATTTCATATAATTAAGCGCGAGTTGTATGATTGCAAGGTTTTGATTATTAATTCAATTGACATGGTGTACTAAGACCCGTTAAGTCTTGGTTATCTCTGTCACACTTATGACATTACACTATCATTAAACAAATACGATCCAGCCATGTGTTCACCTTCTGTTAACTAAGGTCCCAAGTCATATCCACTTACAATTTCATACATGAAGTTATAGCTTTGTAAGTACAGATACTACTCGTTTGAAATATGATCTATCTAACCAACCCCAACAAGCTTTCTAGTCTTCCTTATGCATGTAATCACACCTCTCACAAGTTTCACTCCTCTCGGTTTAGTATCTGGTCTAGCAAAAGGCGTGCTAGTATATCAGTGTAGTACTCTAAACCAAAAACAATTCATTATTACCATAAGCTTGTATAATGATCGTGACTCCTTCATATAACACAAACCATGCACACATCAAAAGGGCTTTGAAAGGTTGTAATGTAAGGCTTAGGGTTTAGGTATGGATAAGGAATTTGGAGTGGCTAAAGGTGATGAAATCCAAATAAGAATGTTGAACATACTAAACAATAAATCATCACTACACAGTGAATTTGGGTAAGCTTGACCCATATTCAACATTATTATCACTGAACATGACATTGATCTTGTGGTCATTTTGACCCATTATTTCTTTTCTTTTTTTTTGCTTTTTTTTTTTCTTTTTTTTCATTTTTTTGAATATTGATTATATCTAAACACTTTACTGCTTCTAACAATATTATATCTAAAATTCAAGCAATACTTATCAGATTTCACCACATGGGCTTAAAAAGTAAAAAGGTTTGAAAAGGCTAATGGGTTGATTCGGGTTTAACAAAGGAAGAGGTTGGGGCTCAAAGTGGCAACTAGGGGCTCATTTTAGGGTAGGATAATACAACTGAAAAGGCTAATAAAACAAAGGTTCATCCTAGTGCCTTAATCATATATATGCAACAGTTTGGTTCATGATCTTGAAACGTATCAATTATGCAAGTTCTAGAATAATGTAATCGTTCTGGTAACACACATGAAAGGAAAATGAGCAAATAACCTGTTGATGTTCTAAGCTCATGCATAGGCTCAATCCTCACAAAAACGATGGTAGACAGGTTAAGGATGCAAAAACATGCATAAAAAGTCCACTATCTGGCTTGTTACCCTGGTTAAACATCTCAATCAATTCTCAAAAATTGTTTTTTTTTCTAGTAAGATAGCCATGATTAAGGACCTTTGCTTGTGCACAGGTTAAACATACTTTCACGATTTACATTGAAAAAATTAAGCTTTCATGCATAAATAAGTTGCTTTAGGGGCATTTTGAAAACTCTTGTTCAATCGATTTTTTTTCTCAATTTTAAATCTTCTTTACAATCTTCAATCTTCCCCTTATCCCCACACTTAAAACTTTACATTGTCCTCAATGTAAACTTTAAATTGTTGTGTGAAACAAGGGTCCTAACCTTTACCCAAGTGAAGTTACAAAGCTAACTTTCCAAATACGCATTATGCCTCCCATGATTGTACTAAATGACACCAAACTAGCAAAGCTTTAAGTTATAGAAAAAGTACATGGACCTGATCATAGATGATAAAAGATGCTCATCAGCAATATATGGTGGTTATGGGTCAACACAGATAAGTAAAGCCGCCCACATACACATTCTTTTATGCTCCTAAAGATCCATGAGCTTCCCCACACTTGAGTATTTGCATCCGGTGTTTAAAGCTGAAAAAAATAATAAACAAAACAAAAAAAACTAAAAAAAAACTAAAAGAAACAAAACAATTTCGGGTTGCCTCCCGATTAGCGCTAAGTTTTAGGTCTTCCGCCAGACCGTACCTGCGGCCACTCATGGTGGTCGAGTAGGATGCTTGACTCCGGTATTCTTCAAATGATCTGGTGGGTCTTCAACTAGATCGTATTGTGGCCCAAACATTAATGCCTCAACTCTGTCTTTTATCGGATCTAGTGGATCGCCAACTTTTTTTTCATTTTATGCTTCTCATCTTTTGTTTCCATAATCATAATTGTCTCTTTCTCTTCTTTTAAATTCATCAATTCCTTCAAGTCCACATGCTTAACCCTATCATACTCAAAACCATTCTCAAAATTGGTGTCCATGCTTACATATGAAGTATAAGTAGGAACACACACGTTAGTCATATCTGTCATAGAAAATTCATCATTACCAAAATAATTAATCGACTTGGAAAATACATCAAAACGTAACTTACGAGTTTCATAACTCATTTCAATTGTTCCATCCCGACAATTGATTTGAGCATTGACAGTTGCTAAAAATGGTCGACCCAATATGACATTCGGTTGCTCATTTGTCCTTACCGGTGCATAATCAAGCACCATAAAGTCCACCGGGTAGTAAAATTCTCCCAACTTAATTATAACATTCCTTACCATCCTCCTCGAGGACTTTTCTGAGTCAAGTCAACTAACACCACAGTGGTGTTAACTTCTTCTAGAGAACCGAAGTCATACTGATCGTATAACATACCTGGCAAGATACTCACAGCTGCTCCATAATCCAAGAGTGCTCTTTTTATCTTCAACTTTCCCACTTTTATTGGAATGATTGGTGCTCCTGGGTCACTATCTTCCATTTTATTGGCTTTCTCTTCCTTATCTGCAACTTGTTGTGGAAAAGAAGTAAAGTTATTGTCAATAATTAAAGAGTCAGGAAGGATACTAACCGAATTGATGTGAACATTTCTCATGTTTTCGTGTTGGTTCCTTGATGTTGAGGATTGATTGTGGTGTCACTCGGTAGTTTCCCGGGGTTCCTCTTAATCTTGGCCACATCCTCAGCAAGTTGCCCCACTTGTTTATTCAAAGCTTCATAAGCTTTGTCTCTGATTTCATTTTCCCTCTTATTCTCTTGCATATTCTCCTTCATCATGTTCATTAAGGCATCTAACTTTGCATTTGTAGAGTCTTCATTACCAACTTGTCCCGATGGTGGATTTCCTTGATAACTTCGTGATGAACTCCCTTGTTGACCCTCATGATTGTAGCTCCCTTGATTGTTTCCTTGAAAATTAGGGTTCATCTGGTTTGAAGCATTACCATATTTAAAGTTGGGATGATTTCTCAATCCAGGATGATAAGTATTGGAATTCATATCACACTGCTTATTCTCTCCATATACTTGATTCACCATTTCATGTTGACCTAAAATCAACGGACACATTATACTTGCATGCCCCAGTTCACCACATTCATTGCATACATTAATTCCAGCTGAAGCTACATCTTTAGTCCTCGTTTGTCCTAACTTGGCCAATTGTCTTTCCAAAGATGCAATTCTTTCTTTAGTCTCATAATCAATAGTGGTTGACCTTGTTGGAGCAGGCTTTGACCGTCTACTAGCCGAAGCTTGAGCTTTGGAATTCTTGCACATTCGTTCTAGGAATTCCCAATCCATATCTTTATGATTAGATAAGAATGTTCCATTACTTATAGAATACAAGTATTTTCTTTCTTCTGATGTTAGTCCATCTGAAAATGCCTTAATCAATTCCCACCTTTCAATACCATGATGAGGACACATGCGGATCAACTCCTTGAATCTTGTAAATGCCTCATGAAATTGCTCACCCATTTGTTGTTGAAAAGAACGAATAGCCTCTCTTGCATCGCTTGTCTTTCCCATAGAGTAATATTCTTCAAGGAAAACCCTTTGCATCTCTTGCCAAGTATGAATACTGTTATCAGGCAAAGTGAGGAACCATTGCTTAGCTCTATCTTTCAAAGTAAATTGAAACAATCGCAACCTCACTTCATCTTGTGTGAAGTGATTTCCACCAATAGTTCTACATATGGCATCAAATTCAGCAAGATGCACATATGGTTCTTCTGTTGCAGTGCCTCTAAATGCAGGAAGAATGGTGAGATAATGAGGGCGTACATCAAAAGCTCTTCCTCGTCGATTTGGAGGTGCGATGGGATTTGGATTTTCAGAAATAGCCGGTCTGAAATGGCTATCCACACCTCGTACTTGAGCTCTTTGAGGTCTTCTTGGCTGATTGATATTATTGTTAACCCTACCCTGTTGTTGATTGATAGGTGGTGCATTCCACCCATGCTGATCATTCCCCCAATTGTTATTTCCATTATATCCATCACCTCCACCGAAGTTTCCATCCCAAGCATCATAATTTGCACCGTCATGAGGTTCTTCATTGTTATTCCATTCATCTTCATAATCTTCCTCACCCGTATGAACACTATGCATGCTCACATGATCAAAGTCATCACCTTGATTCAGGTTATTGTTGCGGTTGTTATTTGGTGGTGGGGGTGGATTTGGGTTTTGATTTTGGTTATTAGGAGGGGGTTTGGATTTTGAGGTGGTTGATTATTTGGATTTTCCATTTGGGTTGAATCAGATGAACTATTAGCTGCTTGATCAATATCTCGTGAAATTGATGTAACCGGTAACCCTGATCGATGTAGAACACGATTGTACCTCGCTGATTTCTCTATCTCTGGATCGAACACTAATGGTGATTTCCTACCCGAATAACGAGTATGCATGCAATCTGTCACCTACACACTGAAAAACACCAAGCGTAACAAGGAAATAAAGAATTAAAGCAAAACAAATAACAAAAACTAAAAACAAATCCAATAGCAAAACACCAAGCGCACCGATTCCCCGGCAACGGCGCCAAAATTTGATCGATGTCGAAGTACCAATCAAATAAGATGTTAGAATGTGTGTTCCTATTCACCTAAACTAGTTAGGGTAAGTAGGGTTGTCGAACCTCGTGGAATTAGTGGTCGGTGTATTGTGAATTGATTTAAAGAAACGATTAATTAAATTATCAACTTACTTAAACTATTGCCTCGTGGCTGTAAAAATTAGATCTTGGAATGATTAAGGGGCTGTTTGATTGTGCTGACCCAGTATGAGCTGACTGAGTCAGTAGCTGACCCAGTCAGAAGATCTGACTGAGTCATACATCTGATTGAAACTTGGGTGTTTGATTATGTATCTGACTGACTGAAACTTACCTTTGTATTTTAACTGAATTTCAAATTCTTGATAATCCTTCATCAGTTCACCATCATCTTCTTCCTCTCTGATCACTCGATTAAAAACCATTAACCACCATTCAAGATCATACAATGGATTACCCAAAATCACTTCATTCTTCTCCTGAAAACAACCTCCTGCCACCAAGAAAACGCTACAAATCAGTCACCCCCGAAGACGATCCCGACACCACCACTAAACCTACAACCCACCAATTCGCCATCCCGAAAGATGTGACCATCGATTCAGCCAGCAGAACCATCACCAGGGGGCGGACGGGGGCAGGGGAAGGGCGCGACGGAGGCGGACGACGGCAGGGGAAGGGCGGCTGGGGGCGGACGGGGGCAGGGGAAGGCCGCGACGGAGGTGCAGGGGCGTCGGGCGGGCGAGCGGGGGAGGATGGAGGCGGTCGACGGCGAGGGGGGGAGGCTGGGGGCGGACTTCTTTCCGGGTCAGACAATGAGAAAAGGATGACTCGGTCAGCCCTTCTTTCCGGGTCAGAGCTTCCAGTCAGCTACATCAAACGCACTGACTGGCTGACCGGGTCAGCCAGTCAGTGGTCAGAAGCTTGGTCAGACGAATCAAACACCCCCTAAGAACTTAATTAAGAAAACAAATTGCAATTACTGAAAATTGATTAGAAGATTATTATGAAAAAGGGTAATTCACCCCGGGATTCAGGTTCGGTTCTTGGTATTCATCTAGTTCAACTTGGTGGAAAATCCTTAACAGGGATTCTATATGTGTAATGATTAAGTGACAGAGATAACCAAGACTTAACGGGTCTTAGTACACCATGTCAATTGAATTAATAATCAAAACCTTGCAATCATACAACTCGCGCTTAATTATATGAAATTGAAATCAAGAATTACTAAAACAATTGTTTAAACAATCAAGACACAAGTTAAACTCAATAAAGAACTTAACGGGTTCTAAAGTTTAATCTCAACACAACTTGAACATAAACGAAAACCTAAAATTAGAAACCTATCACCCGAGGTAGATCACGAAACGTTTAGCCTTGCATCTTCATAAATTCGGCAACAAGATCGGATTGGAACATGATTTGATGGATTGGAATGAGTTGGAGAAGTAGACTTGACCTCAAGAATCGTCCAAGTTCATCCTTTTTTGCTCCCAATGCGAATTAGGGTTTTTAGAACTGATAACCTTCCTTAAATATGGTCAAAATCCGGAAAATTACGTCAAATATGACCATACGACGTAAGTTACGTCCTTAGGGACGTAAATTACGTCCTCTCCCATGATATACGTGGTTAGCCTCTGTCTTACGTCCAAAAAATGTCATTTTTAGAAAGGACGTAGCTTACTTCCTTTAGGACGTAAGTTACGTCGTATGCTCATTTTTCACCAATTTGTTCATTTTCTTCATCTATTTTCATCCATATATCACCCAATCTTCGTGCAACCCTTGAATACATCATTTAAGCTTCCCAAACCTACAATTCAAACATAACACAAAGTGATTACGCTCGATAAGAAAATCACATTAAAAGCATACATTTAAATACTTAAAACACATACAAAACATGAAGGCATCAGGATGTTTATGTTTTCACACTGTTCTTAATAATCTTGATAAATTTGGTAGTCATGCTGTTAAATGTGTATTCTTGGGATATTCTTATACTAAAAAAGGATATAAATTGTGGGACTTAGAAAATAAACAAATTGTTTTTTCTCGAGATGTAAAATTCTATGAATCTATTTTTCCATTTAAACATAATCATAATAACGAATCTGATCACACCAAACAGCATGACACCTTAAATCATTTAAATTTCTTTGATCTATATGAAAACAGAACATCTGATACTCACAATGATGGTCAAGTTCCCGATGATGAAAATAGAACCGAAGATCAAGTGTCTCATCGGTCCTTGCAGCCTGGTTGTAGTGATTCTAATATTACTGATAGTGCGGTTGAATCCCAACTGCCCAGTAATGTTACTGCTCCCAATGGCGGGGCAAGGGATGAGACTATCATTCCTGAGACAGCTACTGCTGAAAACAACCTCGGTTCTGAGGGGCTAGGTTCCAAAAATTCCGAACCTGTTGAGTTAAGAAGGTCGTCTACAAACATTGTTTTTCCCTCAAAATTAAAAGACTATGTTCTTCATAGCAAAGCTAAGTATGGTCTTGAAAAAGTTCTAAACTATACCAACCTCCCATCTCAAAATTGGTGTTTTGTGTCAAATTTAAATAAAAACTTTGAACCAAAAACATATAAAGAGGCTGCAAAAAATCCAGCTTGGATTGATGCCATGAATCTTGAAATGGAAGCCCTTTATCGAAACAACACCTGGGAATTGGTTGATCTACCTCAGGGTAGAAAACCAATAGGCTGTAAATGGGTTTATAAAATAAAATATAAAGCCTCAGGTGAAATAGAGAGATATAAGGCTAGACTTGTTGCCAAAGGGTTTGCTCAAACAGAAGGGGTGGATTTTGATGAAACCTTTTCTCCTGTTGTCAAGATGGTCACTGTTCGATGTGTTCTTAGCTTAGCTGTTGAAAAAAACTGGTCTATATACCAACTTGACATTAATAATGCTTTTTATATGGTGATCTAAATGAGGAAGTGTATATGCTCCCTCCTGAGGGGTTTCACTCCCACAATGATACTAGAGTTTGCAAACTGCGTAGATCATTGTATGGACTAAAACAGGCCCCTCGGATGTGGAACCAGAAATTAGTAGGAGTTTTAAAGGAGTTTGGATTTGTTCAGAGTAGGTGTGATCATTCCTTGTTTATTTTTTCAAATAAGTCTGTGTTTGTTGTCTTACTTGTCTATGTCGATGATATTGTATTAACTGGGAACTGTTCATCTGCTATTTGTAATGTGAAACAACTTCTTCAGTCTAAATTTTTAATAAAAGACTTAGGTTTCCTTCAATATTTCCTTGGAATTGAGGTAGTGAGATCTGACAGAGGCATTTGCCTCACTCAAAGGAAATACTGTCTTGAATTATTATCTGAGTTTGGGATGACTGCTAGTAAGCCAGTTTCTACCCCCATTGAACCTCATTATGTGCTATCTGAGTTGTGCAACAAACACCCTGATCCTCTGCCGAATATTTCTGGTTATCAACAACTTGTTGGTAAACTAATATATTTGTCACATACTCGGCCTGATATTGCCTATGCTGTGCATTTTTTAAGTCGGTACATGCACAAACCATTAATGGGGCATCTTCACATTGCTCTTCGATTACTTCGCTATCTCAAGAATGCTCCTGGAAAAGGTCTCCTCTTGTCTAAGGGAACTCATTTTAGGCTGTCTGCCTACTCGGACAGTGATTGGGGAAAATGCTTAGACTCTCGGAGATTTGTTACAGGGTTGTATTTTTCTTGGTGATTCTCTTGTATCTTGGAAGAGTAAAAAACAAAGTACAGTTGCTCGGTCTTCGGCTGAAGCTGAATATCGTTCAATGTGTGCTGCTGTATGTGAAGTTATGTGGCTTAACAACCTTCTTAGTGAATTGCAGGTTTCAACATCTTTGCCCATTCCTTTGCATTGTGACAACAATGCTGCTATTTCGATTGCCGCTAATCCTGTGTTCCATGAGCGCACGAAACACTTCGAGATGGACTTGTTCTTTTTGCGCGAAAAAATTGCAGATGGGTTGATTCAAACTCATCCTATCAGATCTGAAACACAATTAGCTGATGTTTTTACTAAGGGCTTATCTGTGAAGTCTCATGTCCATCTATGTGATCAGCTCACACTGTTTGATCCTTTTTCTGGATAGAGCTGAGGGGGGGTGTTAAAATATATACTGGTACATCTCTATCCTCTCGGTTTTATTTTCTTTATTAGATTCTAATATTTGTTTATGTTTCTTGTCTTGGGTTTGTGGAACTGAGTTGCTGGGCTTATGGAGCTGGGCTTATGGGCTGCTGCAAATGGAGTTGTTCGTGGGCTTTGCTGGTGTGAGGTTTTGCTTGTTGGGCTCCTTCCGAAGCTTGTTGGGCTCCTTCCGAAGGCCCTATATATGTGAGAGTGTATGTGAGATTGATTAATCAAGAATTCTCAATCTCACATACGGATTAGCATTCTCTGCTTTCTCTCGAATATTCTCTTAGGGTTTCATCGTGTGGATGACCCTTCTTTGATCTGTCTATCGATCTTTGTTCATCTAGACTTGTTGATGTATATTCAGATCATCATGTTGATGATCTGAGTCTGTTTCTATTCTTGTTTTCTCTGATTCAGAGATTGAGACTTGTGGTACATTCATTCTTTGTTACGATCTGTTGGATTTCAAGGATTGTGTTGTGTTTTTTATCTTGTTATTGTTAAGAAGGATTCAAGTTTTGACAAGGTTCTTCATATGCTTTAATTCTTTCCACCGCTTCATCAAAAGACATGTATTCAAAATTTGAGTATCGTTCCATAGAAGGCACGATTGGTAAAAACTTTTTTGAAACCAAGTTGAGCAACATTTTAATAATAACTTCATTCTCAAGGCTTGAACCAATACTTTTAAACTTAGTTGCTATGCGGTTAATTTACTTAAAAAATATCCACTCTCTCACTTTATTTCATCTTTAATATCTTCATCTCACTAGTAAGATTTCGTAAGGTTTGTCTTCTATACTTTCTCAGCTTCTAGATGTTGAACCCTGATTGAGTTCTAAACATTCTTTGCATCCTTGTGCTTTGACACCTGAAGTATAACGTTCCCGGATAATGTTTGGAAAATAAAACACCTAGCCATAACTTATAAGCTGTTAAAATTAATTTCATAAAACCTAACCAACTTGAATGATTGATGGATGTTAATTTGGGATATTACTTTGCTCCTATATATGTTGGTAACTTGTTGATTCACTAATTTCTTCCTGATCTTGTTGAACTTTCTAATTCGTCTTGTTGATCTTGACGGACTTGCTATTTACTTGTAGATATCTTGTACATTGTTAACTTCTTGATTTCTTGCTTTGAACTTTTAATGTATTCTTTCTTTAAACTTGCAATTTATACCTACTAATTTGATTCTTGCTTTATTCGATTACATATATCAGCATTTTGTTTTTCTACTGTTGCTGTTGATCTCGAATCTACATTGTTATTTTTTGATCCAGTAAATAAACTCTACTTGCTCTATCTCCTATTATCTGTTGATTTTGAACCCTAAATCAAAAGCCAACTAGGCTCCAACACCAATTTTGGCCTAAGTTTGTTCAAATACAAAATGTGAACATCACAATATGAATAAAATAAAATCGACGTTTTCTATTGGAATAAACCAGAAATCTGTCATACCAAAAACATTGATCAAATAACCTTATTTAAACTAAATAAAACCAATTCATAGTATGACTCAAACTCCTAACTCCTAAAACTTAAAACGACTTAATATTTTACTCAATTATATCAAACTAAATGACTAGATACTTTAAATATTCATACTACTAAAGCATATATATATATAGATATAGAGAGAGATAGATATATATAGAGATATATATATATATAGAGATAGATATATATATAGATATATATATAGATATATATATATATATATATATATATATATATATATATATATATATATATATATATATACAAATAAATACATACATACATACAATTACATAAACATGCATACAAATATATATATATATATATATATATATATATATATATATATATATATATATATATATATATATATATATATATGTATTTGTATGCATGTTTATGTAATTGTATGTATGTATGTATTTATTTGTATATTATATGTATGTGTGTATGTAAAATCTATAATTTTTTTTATATTTTTTTTGATTAATCAAAGATAAAAGAAAATAAATAAAATAATTTTAAGTCGCTACAAGGTTTACTACTTTTTAATATTTTTTTCTAATATCTTTTTTATATTAGCAGCAACAAGAAATTAAAGAAAAATATATATTTAACCTATTGCGATGACATGTCGTCGGTATATGGTAAATATATTTTTAGGTTACTTTTTATATTTTTCCTTAGATTTTATCGGTAATAAAGTAGAAACGCGCGTTATAGCGATAATTCATCGTCGCTATATGGTTTAAAAAAAGGCGTCAATTTTTTAAGTCCCTCAATTGCTTTTGGTTAAAAACTCTAGAAACTCTATAGTTATGACATATTGTCACCATATCCTTTTTTGTAGTGACAACGCATGTCGTCGCTAAAAGGTTGCTTTTTTATATATAGACAAGTTTTTAAATTAAGCGTTGTTTTTTACTAGCTTGTCACACATAGCCTTTCAAGTCTATGGACTGGCCTTGCGACACAAACCTCAAACCCCTTCAACAAACACCAATATCTTGATGCTGACAAGTAATGTCAACCGGACCATTGCGATCTAATTTTTAAAATTTTTATCCGGAGTTAAAAAATAAATTGATGATCATTAAGAAAAAATATATTCTTGAGAGCTGAGATTCTTGCATGATCTTGGTGAGCATAGATACCCCACATTTGCTGTGTCTTTATGAATCAACATCCGCATTATGCTAATAATTTTAGGGGCTGTTTAATGCAGCTGACTCAGTAATATCTGACTGAGTCAGACGCTGATCCAGTTATAAGTTCTGACTGAGTCTGCACCTAACTGAAACTTGGTTGTTTGATAGTATCTGACTGCTGAATGATAAAATCTCCAAATCACATTTTCAAATCCCCAATTCTATTCTTGAACTTTCTTCAAATCCCCAAACTTACCACTCTAACATCACCAAACTCACAACCACCACCACCAGCAGCAGCTGCTATCGCCGACGGGTGGAGGTTTGGCCGAGGGGGTCGCGCGGTGGGGGTTTGGCCGAGAGGCAGCGCCCCTTTTCCGCGTCAGCATGTTTTAATTTAGGGTATGGGTCAGCACCCACAGACGCGGTCAGAACACAACACAACCATATCAAGCACGCTGACCGGCTGATCAGCTAGTCAGCCGGGTCAGCCAAAATCAAACAGTCCCTTAGTCTTATACTATCATTCTTGCATACTATACGATACTCCAATATGCTATATGTAGAGCAACACGAAAAGTAATGAAACATCACAAGAACAAGTTAAGGACAAGAAAAGAAACAACAGTCTACTTCTGTCTAATAACTTTCACCGTTTATAGTCTACTCAAGTACTATGGAATAATAGTGATTATTCCTATATAAAAAAAATTAACATTAATTAATATATCATAGCATAATACTTACGTACTGCTTATTTGGTCTTTTTACCATCAGCAGTCAAGCCATTTAATTAATATCCTAGTTCCATAATTTGACTTTATTTTAGTTTTTTTTATTAATCATCTTAATTGGTTTATTCATTGACATTTGACAATGCTCCAAGTATCTTAAAAACTTTACAATCAATACATAGATACACAAAAAGATTGAATAAAGATCAAATACAAAATAGAATTAACATGAAAAGTGTAGGAGTTGGTATGAGTAATCTGATTAAGATTAATTAATCAATCATTGAGGTGATAAAGGTTACCAGGTGTACAGGATGAATGATTTAAATAATTGGAAAGTGATAAAATTGAAAAAGCCTAATATATATCATTCACTTTTAACATATTTATATTGACCGGCTCATACTCTACGTCCCAAAATACATGTCGTATCTTGATGGCTTCCGACACTTAGCACTCTAAAAAATTTTGTACGAAAACCGCCTATACGTATGTGTATGTGTAATATATGTATATACATATACACATATTTTGAACGATTCCTAATTCACTTTTATTAACAACCTATGTTTGCACCTTGCAATATTGCATGACTTGTACGTACTCCGGACCTTTATAAAAAAAGGATAAACGTCTTGCTATCAGGATTTCTTTTAGGACATATATACTATATATTAGGATTAAACAGTAGTTTACATGGTTTTGGAAACATTCAGAGGTGATATTATTATCTGGTAACACATCGTGACATCACATCAGAATTTCTCTGGCTTGACCACTCACCAATTACATCTAAAGGTGCTGCTTTTATTTCTTTTTCTTCCAAAATGGCCTTGAAAACTAATCATTTGTTATGGTGGATTAACTTAATGAAATAATGACTTTGAAACACCACCTTTTACAATAATGTGCCATTGATTGGTGCTTAAGTCATCGTCACCTGACGCCGTGATTCCTAACGTTGCAGTAAAAAGTGTGATATATCTGTATATCTGTTCTAGTATTATATTGTTTTCCGATGACGTCTCACCCCAAAAGGAATAAGGTTTTTAGCGACGAAATTGTTTTGACCTATTATGACTAAATCTCGTAGCTAGCTACAACCTATTGCGATTAAATTTAATAGCAATAGCTTCGTCGTCATTCCTCTATCGTACTAGGTCAACTTTTACTTCACTATAAGTATCATCACTATAGATAATTATAGCGGTGAAAGTTTTAAAAGGTTTTTTTGCTAAAAATATTTTTATAATTACAATAATATTAACTTTTGTAATACTAAGCCTATGGCAACTAATGTTTGCAGCAATATATTTTTGTTTGAAAAAATAATTAACACCACTAGCGATTAAATTTCATGGCAATAGGTAGTATAAAAAAATAGAATTCATAATAATTTAGAATTTGTATCGTAATGTTCGAATACATTCATCCAAACAAAACCAAACTAACTAATCATTTTGATCATTATCTTGATCATTTTCTTCATCAGGTTGACGAGCGGGGAAGTTGTGTTTTAATTAACATATTTATTTGTTCATGCAAAAGTGCATTTTGTTATCGCAACTCAACTTGGCAATCATCTTCATCCCAATTATTTAAGGAACACGTCTTACACTTCTCATCATTCGACCAATGCCACGTATGTGAGAATGCCGAGAACCAAATGCTCCTTTAAGATACAAAACTTATCCATTAATGTCTCATCCCTACCCGAGCTTGACAAGAATTTATTATTCCGTTCTTTATCTTTTTCTTGATTAAACAAGAAAATATGCATGCATTAAACGTTTTACTAAAATTTGATAGCATAACTACTCTAATATGGATAACCAAAGTATTATATATAAAAAAAACAAGCAATAATATTCTAGTTTTAGTTAATCAACCAGTATTAATGATCTGAACTCAGTTTAATAAACTTAATACACCCAACAAAAACTTGCAACATGTTAAAATGACTTTTGGGTTGTTCTTCAAATGCTAATATTCTACCCTTTGCTTCTTCAAATGGCATGTTGTTTATCTCGAAATGTAGCTTAATTGTTGCCACTATTGGTAAAAACTTTTTTGGAACCGAGGTAAGTAACTTTTTTATTATTGCTTCATCTTTAAGAGTTGCATCAAGATTTTTAAATATTTTTTATGCAGCTTAACTTGCTTGCAAAATTACTCAGTATATTGTTTTCTTTCTATCTTCCATATATCCAGTTTGATCCTTAAAGTTTGTAGACGTGCTTTGTGAATTGTATCTGCTCCAAGGTATCTTACTTTATATGATTCTCAAACTTTCTTTGCATTTTGACATTGTTCAACTTGCACTAAGATTTAAGACATATTTTGGTAGAGTTTGTAGAATTATTGCTTTTGTAGTATTTAGTTTCTTTCCATCTACAGCTTCTACTTCTTTTTTCACATCAATTGTGTCCTAGAAACCATAAGTCATTTAGATAGTTTTTATTAATAATGGCCATGAAATGTAATTTGTTTCACTCAATACATTTAAGGGCTGTTTGACAATATCTGAATCAGGCTATTAATGGTTTAAATATTTGAATGGTTCAACAATTAATGGTTCAGATGTCTGAATGGTTCAACATTTAATGGTTCAGACTGTTTGTTTCACGAGCAAATGTCTGAATGGTTCAGACATTTGCCTCTGAATGGTCAAACATTATACTAATGCTAAATGGTTAAGAGATCTAATGCTAAATAGTTAAGACCTCTTATTTGAATTGGTCAGACATTTATCTTTGAATAGTTAAATGATATACTAGCTCTTAATGGTTCAGACATTTTAATGGTTCAGCACTTAATGATTCAGAACTCTTATTGGTTTAGCACTTAATCAATCAAAAATTTTCAAATAGTCCCTTGTTCACAAGTTGTTGAACTACTAGATATGTGTTTTCTTACGTTTTTGTCATCTTTCCTTGTCATGCTATCTTGTTTTACTTTCTTGGATTTTTTTCTTCCTCCGCCTACTTTAAATTTGCTTTTACTTTCTTGTGGTTTTTCCTAATTGATCTTATTTTTGTTCATTGATTCATGCTTAATATTTTGCCACACAGGTCTTCATTCTCGCTTCGTCATATAGATTTTGATTCTTCTTTTGCCACATAGGTCTTTCTTGTAACACACAAGTTTTGGCTTCCAATTTTGTCACACAACTAGGTCTTCTTTCTTGTATGCCACACAGGTTTAATTTGTCACACAAGACTAACTTGCCACAAAGGTTATTTGTCACACATGTCTAACTTGCTCGCTACTTTTTATGAACCACATGCGAGAACAATACTTTTTGATTTAATACTTGCTTAACAAACCACTCCGAATTCTTGCTACTTGCTATTAGGATCTTTTGAGATTTTTTTACTTGCTAGGAACCACATAGATTTACTTTGACTTGCTAATTATTGAATAGTAAAAAAATATTTTTTTCATAGAAAAGAGTATTCAAACTAAACAAAGTGTTAAAAAATAAATCAAATTCTAGACAATGAATTAAGAGCAAGTGAACACCAAACCAAAAAACAATCAATAACAAGAAACAAATATGATAAAACCTTGAAAATATGTAATTTCAAATAACAAGAACCCCAACGTGATGATCTAAATGAGATACACAACTAAACAAAGAAACAAGAATAAACTATCGGATTCACTATATGTGAACTCTATGAAAAACATTAGAAAGAATGATCTGACTGTTGGGTTTGAGAGCAGACCTGAGAGATTCGAAAGAGTTATTGCGTGAAGAAGAGAGGCTCTACCAGAGCCGAAAGATATAAGCAGCATCCCCACACGCGGAGCCTAACCCGACTGGTACAGGATCCGTGAACTAGCTGAGAACCCGAAAAGCAATCCATCAACACAACAATAACCATCAGACACAACAACCCAACATGAAAGGAAATAAAAACATACAAAGATAGTTAGAAGAAGCCAAAGAATTGCCATGAAAAACTATTAAAATCTAACACTTTTCCTTTTCAAGAATAAATTAAACTTAGCCACATATTTGAAAAGTGAATCATGCATGGTTATCGATATACTCAAAACCTACAAATTCATTAGCAATCCTTTTCTTTAATTTGATTGCTTTAATTATAACACCGTAAAACTTCCACAACATAAAAATTATTATTATTCTACCTCCATATATCCCAACCCCACCACTCTCTATGAGTGATGAAAGCACATATATTTCAAGATCTAAATCCTATCCATGATAGAAATAGTATGATCAACATTGGCCAAAAGAAAATGCCTTGAGCAATCATATATTTAGTTGACCATAAAGGCGCACATGCCTCCTAAATATCAAAAGATCAACATGAATATTATTATATATGTACATATATAACAGTAACCGTACCTCATACACACATGCATTATACCCTACTTGTCCACAAGTAGTCTTCTTTTGGGTCCCACTCAACCTTTTACAACCCTATAAAAACCCTAATTACCTCATCTTATCATTCGTCTTCAAGTAACATAACATCTCCCTTCAACTTCATTATTTACATTATTAATATTATTATAGCCATGCAAGCCAGTGAGCTTACTGATCATCATTCACACTATCTTCTTCACCCAAATCCAAACGTCATGAACCTACAAAACTCACCAGTTATGCAGTTTAATGTCAACGAGCCGTCGAACCCGTTCTACAATCTTCGTATGAACCCTCAATATCAAGAAATTATTAACCTTCAAACACCATGTTTTAGGGGAAACTCAACTTCTGATGAAGCTGATGAGCAGCAGATGAGCATCATCAACGAGAGGAAGCAGAGAAGAATGATATCTAACCGGGAATCAGCGCGTAGGTCGCGCATGCGCAAGCAGAAGCATCTTGATGAACTTTGGTCCCAGGTTGTGTGGCTACGTAATGAAAATCATCAGCTTGTTGATAAGCTTAATAAGTATTCAGAGATTCATGATCAAGTTGTTCAGGAGAATGCTAAGCTTAAAGAAGAAGCTACCGACCTTCGACAAATGGTCACCGAGTGGCAGATTAATGGCACCTACCCAATTTTGAGGGATCTTGATGATATTTCAAACCCTTCTATCTCAAGTTCCTCAGACTTTTTCTAGGATGAGAGACATGATTGATATGGAGTTTGTTTTCATTGTTGATTGTGGCTAGCTATTTAAGTCATCAATTGCTATGTATTTTAAGAGTTCCATGAGGGATATGTAGTACAATAACATCTTTAGTTTTTTTTATCATAGCCTATTATTTCCTACATATATAGGTAAATTATAATTTGTCATCTTGATGATAGCTTGGTGGTAAATGGTGTCCTCAACCTGGGTTTAAATCCTGCGGTGCGCAGGTTAATTTGATGATTATATATTTCCATGGTAAAATGAATTGCACCTTTATATTATAACTTCTCATTATTTAGTAACAACATATAATATTATATATACACAACTTAGAAAGTACCTTATTTAGAACTCAAGTCACATGCCCAACTACCATAAGACCATCTCCAACGGTGTGAGGTGGAAGAAAACCATGTTTGACATGGAAGAGAGAGCGGGGAGGAAAGAGAGGGCCGTATGCGAGAGGAGGTTGGTTAGGCAGACATGGATGCGAGCAGGCTGCCCGTGAAGATAACATCGTTGGAGATGGGCTAAAAGACGACATTTACAAATAAAAATGAATTCTAAACAAGTAATTACAAGATAATTTGAACATATGATTGAATGAAAATGAAATGACAAAGGTACATATTCAGTACATTATCTGTGTAGTAAAGGCAAGTACTTTTGACTTCTAAAACACTAGCAGTCACCTTGTGGTTTGAGACTAGAGGTGGACAGGATAAGCTCAACCAAGGTGGCTGAGAAAAACTGCTGCTAAAAAGAAAAACATGTGAAAAGGTCCACCCAAAATGCTAACTTTCATGCATCTTGTCCAATCTTTCCTTCACTGATTTGGTTTGGCTAATCCTAAGCTGTAAAAATTAAAAATATCATCAATATTGTTAACAAAGTATCAATATCATTATTTCGATCACTTGAAGTAATTAGAATATCTCCAACGCGACACCCATGAGGTGGTTGGTAGAGATGCAACCTGTGAAGCCTCGTGCGCTAGAGATGGTCTTATATATGTGTGGTTAGTGAATTCATATAATTAATCTATTGATGAAGGATGGAAAGAGTGATATACGGGAAAGTGAACCAATCAATAAAACTCAATCAGGACTCTAGAAATCGACACATAACCACAAACAAAAGATTGAAAGTTACATAGATGAGACGGAAGCACTTAAAATTGTGGTCTCTACCATGATTTCTTTTTGGCAAAGGCAACAAAGCAGCATGACTTTTGACATCATTTCAGTATTATACTCAATCATGTCTGCCATGAAATCATATATCTTAAAAGATTTTGCACATTAAACACGGAAGAAAAAGGTCATTTGCATAATTGATCAATGTATATGTCATATTATGTTAATTTTTTAGCTAGTGCAATGGAACTCTAGCAAAATCAAAGAGGAATTACCCAGACTGTGGGGTTAATCCCGTTCATTGTGTCCAAGTTAAAGCATAGGGGTCATAGTGTAATTACTAGAAACAATATTTAATATTGTAATCACGAAATTCACATTCAATAAGAAAGTCTTTGATCAAATGTTGCTTCTTTCATTCGTCTTGGACAACAATTGGTATCAGAACGTCATGTTTTTGTAATCAATCAAAAATTAATCAAGAAACACAATCCAGCATTGGTAATCATTGATATCGGTTCTCAGTGGTAGTGGCGATAGGCGATATTAAGAACTGGTGGCATCCGACGGTTTTTGTATGTGGTTCTAGTAAAGAGTTGAATAGACGAGCCAAAGTATACGAGGTCAAAAGAAAGTGTTCAAGAAACTAGGGAGAATCGTTCATTTCCAAGATATTACAACTTTGCAAATTCATAACTTAATCTTAATTAAGTAATTGCATATTGAACGATTAGTATATAAGATAAAGCATACAATCAGAACTAGAGGTGGGAATTGAATAGGCAGGTTAGATTGGATTATTGTCTAGTTGGGATGGGTAATTGGGTCAAGATGGCCGATTTAAAAACAAGGGTCAGGATGGATTCGAGTCAGGGTCATTTTAAGAAAGGACATTAATTATAACAATCGTAAAACTTGATTACTATTTTAAAAAAAATTATCTTTTTAGGTAATTACCTATATATCTTTTTAGTTACGAGTAGTTTAAAAATAATCAAGCCATTTTTACATAATTAAAATTTAAAAATTAATCAACCTATGATCAGGCTTATGTGAATGAAGTGACAAGCTCTTAGGAAAGGCATGGATGAGGGTGCCCGCGCGTAAAGGATGAGCCCACCCAGTCGACGACGAGTTCAGACACAAGGGGTGCTATCGTGTTAGTAAATTCTTTATGCATCTATTACATTCTTTTTTTGAAGTTATATAGAGTGGATTTTATTAGTTACATCATGTGCATTAATGGCATGTACATCGTATTTTTTTAACCTTTAATTATTTTTTGTATATGTGATTAGGTAAAATAATAAATATATGTAATGTTTTAGTTTTGTTAACATTAAATTGTAAATCTTACATTATATATTTTCTCTTATACAGTACTTTAATTTGTATAATTTATTTTACAAGGAATCTATCTGTGTATTATAACTAGTTCTTAATTTTTAGTCTTTTTATCAGAAAGATTGAATTTAAACATAAATGCAAAAACTGATGATAATGTGTAAATGTAAGGAAATGTAAAGGCATACATTGGGTTGGAGAGAAAATGTATATGTTTAGGAAATGAGTGGAAATTCATTTGATAGCTAACTATATGTTTTTGTAAATGTTTTAAAGAAAAAAAGGGGTATGTTCAGGTACGATTCGGTTTTCTTTTTTTCTTTTTCTTTTCTTTTTCTTTTTTCTTTTTAGTTTTTATTTTGCTTGTTATTTTTTAATGTAATGTTTCTGACTGTTGGAGGGAGTTTAAAAAATAATAAGAAAATTAATTTTAATCCTCTATTTAAAAAAATAAAAAATAAATTCTCACTCAAGATCTACACTACCTCCTTGATCAGTCAAACGAGGAATACTTTAATTTTATTCCAATGTACTTTTTTTTTATTTTTTCCTATTTTGATATTTTTTTTGAATTGAAGTATGTATTTTTGTTCTTTAAATGGAAGTTTATTTATTTTTTATATGTTTAATTGTTTACTTCTATTTTAATTAACAAAATAAAAAAATTCAGGTACTTTACATAAGTGTTGTAAGTGTTTGAATGGGTTGAGAGAGTCTTTTTCTTTCTAAAGCTTTTGGGCGGAGATGATATAAGGTTGGTGGGGGCGCTCGCGCCGCGGGCATACGGCCGGAACCAGCGCCGCCCGACAATACTACAGCGGGTCTCCCACGCCGTGAAATTCCCACGCCAGCCGGCACCCATCGTCAAGCCACACCAAAGAAAGAGACCGTTGAACGGTCCATGTTTTGACCGTTGAAGAGTAACCCCCCCCCCCACCCCACCCCACCCAACGACCACAATGCCATTTAGAAACTTCTTTTAACTATAATTAATAAACTAAAACTCACAAAATTTACACCATTTTCAAATATTTCTTATCTTCTCTTATAAAAATTCACCTAAAATCCTCAAAATCCCGAGGTCAGACATTCAAAAAATATAAACCGAAGGTGCAGTCGAATCCAAGTGAACCGGTGCTTTCTACCCAACCATTCAACCCATCACCACCGCATACAAACGTTTGGTTTCAAAATCCTTACGAATCCCCCTAACCATCGATCTACCTCCCAACTATGCCCAAGTTTCAAAACCTATCACAATTTTCTTACTACACTAACATCCCAAATTCTTTTCAAAGCTCACCTCAATAGGTACAAGAAAAAGAAACCAAACAAAATAAAGAAGAAAGCAAATCCTTCGATGATCTTCAATTTTACGAAAGACAAGATGAAGATATTAATGTAGAAGAAACACTCCTATCGAATTCTAAATTAAAAGGAAAATCTACAAACCATGTCGGTAACAAGTCTTGGGATGAAAATGAGTAGGAGGCATTGACAAAGTGTTCGATATATGTATTCGAATACCCTACAATTAGAGAACACAAAAATATGCCTTGTTTTGGAAGAAGGTGTTTCGACACTTCACTGTCATCACTGGTTCAACGATCAACTAAACTCAAAGTGGATAATAATAAACCACACGATGACACGTTTTAACGGAATATATATTCAAACGGTAAATTTATTACTTTTACATCTATTTATTTATGTTTTATATTTATTATTTTCTTTTTTTGTGTAATTAAGTTATTTTTATTTCAAAATTATACAAACATCATTGGGCAATTGGAAGCAACAATGAGATATCGTTTTAAATGTGTTAAGCGAATACAATAAAGTTTACCAAACAAAAGGCTTTACGAGCATCAGGGTTTGGAGAGTGGTAATAAACCACGTAAAATAGGAGTCGGTGGATACTCCGGAGTTTGGTACTCAAAGAAGAACGAGTAATAAAACTTCGGAATCAGGCCAATATGTAGGGTTTAATAAACCAGTTTTGAGCCCCCTCCCCGACCTCAATGACAACGCCACACCGACCGGGCCGATGGTCAAAGGAAAAAGGACGGGGGAGTTTTCTTCAAGCAAACCAACGTTGAGTAAGCCCATTAGCGACTATAAAATGATGCATGAAAAAGAAAGAGAAGAAAAAAGAGAACGAGAATCGCTTCGCATGAAAGTAACCCAATTTAAATTGACCTTACTTGACTTGCAACGAGAAACGTTTTTTCGTGAAACGTTACATCGGGACATGAAGATTTTTCTTAAACTGCATGTCGATGTCCTCTAACCGATGTTGAAGAACACCCTTGAATGGAAACGTCAAATTGCCCAGATACGTGATTGAGAGTTTAATTTGTAGATTATTAGTTTTATTATTGTCATATTAGTAAACCTTATGCTATTTATCTAATGTATTGTTTTTATATTTATAATTTGTAAATTATTTTTATTAATGAAGTAATTATTTAATAAAAAATTTGGCGTGATGTAGTATGTTATGGTGTAGTGTGGCAAAGGCAAAACGATAGGGGAGTTTTCTTTAAGCAAAACAACGTTGAGTGAGTATATTAGTGACTATAAAACGGTGCATGAAGAAGAAACTAAAGAAAAATGAGAACAAGAATCGTTTCGCATGAAAGTTACCAAATTTAAATTGACCTTACTCAACTTACAACGAGAAATGTTTCTTCGCGAAACGTTAGGTCAGAACATGGAGATTTTTCTTAAACCATATGACGATGTCCCCTAACCGATGTTGAAGAACATCCTTGAGCGGAGACGTCAAATTGCCCGGATATGTGGTTGTGAGTTTAATTTGTAGATTTTTAGTTTAATATTTTCATATTAGTAAATTTTATGTTATTTATTTAATGTATTTTTATATATTTATAATTTACAATTCATTTTTATTAATAAAGTAACTTTTTTAATTAAAAAAATCAGTGTGGAGTGAGTGTCCCCCCCCCCTCAATTGGTGTGGAGTGGTGTCGCGTGTTTTGATTGGTGGGTGTGACATGTACACCCCCCACCACCATAAGAGTATTTGGTTATAACAATGTTTTCAGAAGCAGATCGGACGTTGAACCAAACATCCCACTGGTATGTTGGTCAGATCGGATTTAAGAACCAAATTACGTTATAATTATATATATAGGATCTTATATATATGATATTATATATAGTTATATATGTAATTCAATATAAGTAAATTATATGAGTATTTATATTTATATATAAAAACAATAATCGTATGTGTAACACAACAATTTATTTCAACCCTTTGTTTATGCCCATTAAAATCCAATAATTAAAAAAAAAAATCGGTCGGCCACCGGTTCCCGGTCCTACCGCCGAAACAAAATGAACCGGATGATCGAACCACTTCAAAAACGAACTGATGAGGACCGGTTCAGTCGGCCTTTGATTTCCGTCTGACTGGTTGATGGGATATTCAAAACCATGGTTTAGAGAGAGTGGTACGTGGATACAACTCTAACGAATCAAAATGGTGCCATAAAAACATTTATAAATCACAAAAGAAAAAATATAGTAATAATAATTAATAATAATACGTTACGTCTATTTTTTCCAGGTTTTTTATAATTTGCTAAAACTTAAAAATAAATAAATTCAAAAATAGCTCTTATAAGATTTTCCTTAATATCATCGACACTGGTCAAGAAGCCGCGTCTCACCGTCATTAATGCTAACAACAATCTCGAATCACCGCGTATATACATTCTTCCCAACATTAAAATCGAGAAAATATTCAAAGATTAATAACATAATTATATTCTTTCCTTGGTTAAACATTTCACCTCGTGAAAATTAATAACACAGTTTTTCTTAACAAAAAATCTAATTTAATTTTACCCTTAAATTACTTCAAACTAATGATTCGTATGTCTAGGCTTAAACCAGAACAAAATAGTTTTTATTTTTACGACAAATATAAAATTCTGTTTCGTATGGTAAGTGTTATATTAATCGTGACTATCTATTCGTTTCTTTTTCGTGACCGCATCCTCAAATTCTAAGTAGAAAATCCACAACTAAAAAAACACTGTATTCAACCCTAAACAATTTTATCAGATTGAGATTTCAACCAAATTAAAACTTGAACCAAGAACAACATAGTTAATACGCAGATTTTGATCTTCAAAAACAAAAGTCTTCGATTAAACTCTTGTAATTACATACGATTCAAAATTGAAGCACCTCGTTATTCACGAATATATCGCATCAATTCACGCCGGCCGGAGCTGCGACATACGTCGGAATATTATCTCCGGCCATAATCACGACGAACTTCGTGCTTCCGATTGATTCATCTTCAACCTTTGTGGGTTTACCACCTTCAATATTATCCCGATCACCGGCGGTTTCCGACCGCCGGTGCCGCAAAGAACAAGCTAAGATTGCCAACGCCACCACTATCATCGCCAGCATTGCAGCTATTCCTCCGAACAAATAGATCAATGGTGAATCGAATCTCCAAAATGAAGATGATCTTGATGATGATGACATTGTGTTTGTGGGTGATGTTGCTGTCATAATGTGTGTGTGTGTGTGTGTTTGTAGTGTGTGAAAACTGAGGGCGGAGGGAGGTGGATTTATGGTGGGAGATGTACAACATGCATTTGCAGGATGTACAAGCTCTGTTGCTAAAGCTTTTAATGAATGGTGATGGAATTGAGCCTGTAATAAGGGATAGATTCTTTTCTACTTATTTTGATTTTCTTTTTAATAATCAATAGTGCTTTGAAACAATTTTTTTTTAATTTGAAAATTGTTGCATTTGTATTATGATTTTTGGGTGAGATTGAGTGTGGTTGGGTTGTTTTGGGTGTTTGGTAAATATTATTTATGGAAGGGGGTCATGTGGAACGACCGGAGTCATGAGTTGGCGAGTAGAGTTTCGAAAATTAAACCTACGGATCCCTAACAGTTGTTAACATTAAACAAACGTAGTTACAAACACCATCTCACTTTGTTAGGTTAACACACTTCCATAACATCATTTACGAAAGTCTATATGGTTTGTGCACATTAACAGACCTAGAAATTATTTCCACGGGAGGGCGGAAAAATTTAAAGGTCGTTTGTCTATGACCATATAATATATTTTTTGGTTCGGGTTAGATCCGTTCATTGCCGGAAAACATTGTTAAAACGGTCACTAAACTCTAATATTTGCACATATATATATATGTGTGTGTGTGTATGTATGTATGTATGTATGTATGTATGTATGTATGTATGTATGTATGTATGTATGTATATATATATATATATATATATATATATATATATATATATATATATATATGTGTGTGTGTGTGTGTGTGTGTATGTATGTATGTATATATATCAAAAAATCATATTAAAGTAATTATACTAAAAAATGGTTGTATGTGACGTCTAGAGCAATTATAGCCTTAAAAATGATAATATGTAATATGTATACCCATCGTTAAGAAGGTTCTCAAACCCTTTAATGTCGAGAATGTTTAACATGTTTGAGAACAATGTCGTTTAGTAAATATAACATTTAATCTCTCATATATTGAAACTAATATAAATTTAGTTTGTTTAATTGTTAAAAACAATTATCTCGATATATAATTTTCTTTATTTCCTACTAACTACTTAATTAGTTGAGGGTGAAATACTAAGAATTTACTTGGTTATAGAGCTGGTTAGTAAAAAATTTTGCCTAGTGTGACCATGTTATAGTTCCACCCTCAACAATGTGTTTGTGACACTTTTATTCTTTCTTCAATTTCATGACTTCAAGGGCCCGATTGTAAAACTTTATAAAGGGTGATTGGGATATTTACATATACATAACACTAGAAATTGTTTTTAGGGTGAACATCTGCCTCCTCCTCCCCCCACCTCATAATGTAGGTACGCCAACGTTATATAGCTACCTAGTCTTCTTTGTAGTCGCTAGTGGATTTGAGATAGCATAACTTATATTAGTTAATGGTAGTTATGGTGTTCACTTTAATTTGTATTCATACTAGGGTATTAAAATTTGAGTAAGATGTTATTTTCATCCATCACGTTTCGTTGAAATTGTAATTTCAATTCAAAAACTTCTTTTTGTCATTTCAACATTGTAGTTTACCAAATATTGTTATCTTCTTCACTTTCGTTAAAAACCTCTTTTAAATTAAGGGAGTTTTAGTCTTTTTCAACTCCTTAATTTTCCAATTAGAACCAAGTAACAAATTAAGATTCAGTTAAAATAAACCTAATAAACACATAAAGCGACTAGAGAAACCAACTGATTAACCCTAATCCATCTCAGAAAGCTTCGATTTCTACACTTTTTTGATAACATGAAGTTTAATTGATTTGGATTAAGCAAAAATGGATTTCAAAAAAGTTTGATAGGGTAGTACAATGTTCGATTTCAGCACTTGAAATTAAACACTATTCGATTGAGGTCTCCTGTTGTCATCGGCTCTATTGTTTGATTAAGGTTTGATTGCTTTATAGTTCAATAAAGCACTGTCTTATATTTCATATGGCTTTTCAATTTCTACATGGTTTTGTTTTCTATTCAATTGATCTATATTTCAATTAGGCAAGGAAACATTGTTATTCGATTACAGGACATATGGCTTTTAGACTTTGGTTTGTTTGTAATTCTACTCAATAGTTTGATCTATACTTATGATAAGGTGATACTTTGGTTTGATTGAGGTTTGTTATACTTAACAGAATGATTAATACAAATTTAATTGGATCATATATTGATTAAAAAGAAGTAGGTGTAAAAAACACTAAATACCCTCAATTTTAACGGATATTTTCAACGTCGTTAGTGGAGTAAACAGAATGACAATATTTTGTAGACTACAGTGTTGAAATGACAAAAAAAAATATTTTGGACTAATATGATAATTTTAACAAAACATTAGGGACGAAAATGACATTTCAATCTAAAATTTTTCCAATGAATTTCTCTTTTTACGGCCTTATTTTTGAAGAAAGAAACATATTATTTACACGATTTAGTTTAAGACCCTTCAAAAATTTTATTCTTCAGAATCATCTTACCTAGAAATTATCACACTGTCTCCCTCTTCATTTTCATTCCTTAATCTGTTTAAGTGTAATTGTTGGAAATTTACAAGTTGTAAATATGCAAGTTGGCATGTTTACTTCTTGTCTCATATTGGTGGGGAGAAACAGCTTTGAGTGGGTTATAATGGGTTTTCTCTTATGGGTCACCAAAGTGGTAGTTGGGCCAAGAGAAGGGCTAAGCCCACACGCGCGTCGAGCCGAGACGGAGACGCGAGCTCGCGAATGGGCGCGTTTAAGGCGCACTTTGCACTTTCTCTAGGAGATAAAGATCTTTTATTTTTAGCTAAGGCTCGGTACAGAGGCTTGCAGATAGAATTGAAAAAACCAACTAAGAGATAAACACGGTGGATAGAGTCGATTGGTAAGCAATCCTGGTTATCTGCGTAACCGAATTCACGAACTGGTGGGGGTCAACCCCATCCCCATTTCTTCTCATAATTAGTTACGATTTTATTCTATAAATATGGAGCTCCTGGTTCGAGTTTAAGCATCCCAGAAGCTACAGGTTCTCTCTGCTACACGTTTCTCTGTATTTGTTTCTTCTCAAAGTTTCACGTTGATTTGGTTCCATTGCTGTTGGAACACCGGATTCATTCTGCAATGAAAATTTAAACCTTTATTTTAACACTTACGTAAAAATTTAACAAATCTGAATTACTAATAAGTGAAGTTATTTTCTTTCTGTAAATGAAGTTTAAATTATGAGGTAATAGTGAATAAAATAAACATCTTTAAACCTTTATACTAACCGTTGTCGTAAAATTTTAACAAATTTGAATTACTAATAAGTGAATTTATTTTCTTTCTACTAAATGAAGTTTAAATTACGAGGTGATATTGAATAAACAAACAACTTAAATATTTGTTCAAACATGTTTGAGATATGGGAGTGTATATATTAATTTTTATTCAAACATGTTTATTAATCACTAAGGTATAACCTCGTGTATTACACGGGTTGAATAAGAAAATACTATATATTTATTAATGAAGAGTTATAAACTATAAAACGTTATACTGATATAAGATATAACTGAAATTACATATGAGTAAATACTTTGATTAATTGATAAAACATCTCTAGTATTTCTAAGACTTTCGTTTTAAAAAATTATTGCTTTGATAAAAAATCCAATTTTTTTAATATTTCGTTGTTTAAAAACTCCAGGTTTGTTTTGTGTCACACCCCGAAAATCGCAGCGGGAAGTCGCGTGACGTGGTGGTAACGGAAGTTGGACTTGACCCAACTTTCATGGTCAAACGTATACTAAAATATCATTAATTATTAAAAACCATTAGTCATCATCATACGAGTATTTTGTTGTTCTACATCGAAACATTATTAGTAGTAGTGAACACTACTTTTATTACACACACATGGTTTTATTCAAAACATTTATAGTCTTAACGTTTGACCCTTCCAAAGACAAAATTCCGAATTCCATGTTGAGCTCACCTATAACCCTGAAAAGCACGAAGGGTAATAAAGTCAACATAAAGTTGGTGAGCTTTCGGGGTTTGAATCCTTGCAACCATACATCTCTTTTAAAAATCATATGATGAAACAAGGCATAATATATATTCCACATAGACTAGCTAGGTACTATGTTATTTAGGTCATAAGCCCATAATCAAACCAAGAAACACGTCGTTGCCCCACAACTATCCAGACATATAAACTCCCTCGCCACAACCTGACCAGTGCGACTGGTCGCGAGAGCGGGCCATTCTAACCCGATAGATCTACCAATATATTCTGTGGCCTCATCCCCGAGGTTAATGATTATAGAGGGATTTAGAATTCAGTAGTATATAGATCCATACTACTGATTCAAACTTATACCCTCATATTATATATTATCCCGTTTAACTCATCATATACTTTAATAAATCATTTCATGCTTTTCCCCCAAAACAATTTAAAATACATTTAAAAATGGGGCCGAAGGACTCACCTTGAGCGTAATCCTTGAGGTTAACCAATGTGAAATGCTTTTCAAATTGTAAACCCTAATCATAAACATTATAGTTATTACGCGATAATTCATGCTTAAAAATGCACTTCACCCATTCTAAATATGATTGTTTGAAATGGTACGTTTTGCTTAGTTAAAACGTGTATTTTTGTAAATGTAAATATTTCTTTTTAAAATCACATGTTTTGTGTCCTATAAACCACCAATTTTCTTAATTCTTACTAACTTGTCACTAGTTTAACTTTGAGTCGAAAAGTCTTATTATACCATCATCTTGGGTGTCTGAAACCTTCTTAAACAGAGAGTCAATCTTCTCTACTTTAAGTCATTATTTCTAAAAATGATTATCTGATCGGGCTTTCTTTTACCTGAGTTCATGTAGAATTCAAGAAGTAGTTTCCTCGTTATATCTTTTGTGAAATACTCTTTTTAATATTACTTGATTATTAATACATCTATTATCCTCTTCTTACATATCTCTATTAATTAGTCGTTTAAAGTGTATACTTATATTTTCTTTTGTTTGTTGTAGTTTGTCCGAGGCACGTTCCATTCTTAATCTAGTTATAGTTTCGATGTTTCAACCGTTCGTCTTAATTGGGTTTGTTAGTCGTGGTGTCTCCTTAGTCATTTGTTTGATCTTTAACCAAAAATCTTAGTCTCATGATCCTTTGTCGATTTTTACCTAAAGGAGTCCTTTACTTGTGTTTAAAATTCCATTTATTTTAAGCTAGTCATCTTCCACCAATATTATTATTAAAGTCACCTACATTCCTTGATCTATCTATTGTTCTAAGTTATCATGTTAATAATAATCCTTCATCCAATAATTCTCCTAAATGTTCTTATCAAGACCATTCTTATCATTTTTCCCATCTACATGTTTGTGCCTTCATACATATATGACATACCCATACATACATACATTTTACCACCTAAATCCTTAACATAACATGTTTCCATCCACATAACCATCCATTTTCAGATTCATCAAACCATCCTAATAACCATTTTACATACAAAATCATCAAAATAACCATTTCATACAATACCTAAATGGGTGAACTAGGGTTCATCAAGATTCCTTATCTTGATCATCCATGCATGAACATATATATATACATTATCTATCTATTATACCTCACTAGATGAAATCCTTAACGGAATGCAAGCTCGATCTTGATTTCCCGATGAAACTTCGGGTCCTAACTAAGTTCCAACTAGAGTGTAAACGAGAGTGGTGATGGTTGGTGTTAACCGAAGGTGAAAGGGAAGGGGGGGGTCACGGTGGTGTTGGATAGAGGGTGACGGGGTGATGGTGTCGGGTGAGAGTGGTGGTAGTCGTGGCGGTACCGGGTGAATGTGGTGATGACGGTATCGGGTGAAGGTGGTGGTGGTGTCGAGTGAGGCGACGGTGGTGGTGGCTTCGGAAGAAGGCGATGGTGGTGGTGGTGGCTTCGGAAGAAGGCGATGGTGGTGGTGGTGGCTTCGGAAGAAGGCGATGGTGGTGGTGGTGGCTTCGGAAGGTGGCGATGGTGGTGGTGGCTTCGGATGTAGGTGATGGTGGTCGCGGTGGGGTGATGTCGGGATGGTGGTCGCGGTGGTGTTGTCGGGTGCGGGCGACGGTTCGTGGCGGGTGTGAAGGTGGTGATCGGGACGGGAGGTGGTGTCCGGTGTGGGGGTGATGGTCGCGACGGTGGGTGGTGATGTTGGTGGCGTCGGCAGCAGGTGGTGGTGCGGTGACCGGCGAAAGGGGAGGGGAAGAAGGGGGAGGGGTCGGCCGATGGTGGTGGTGTGTGTGTGTGTTTGAGAGTGAAGTGGAAGAGAGGAAAATGAAAGGGTGGTGTGTGGAGGATGTTTTTAAACACACACTCAATGGTGTGTTGTCTTCCATGCACACAATTTAAATCATTCTTGGATATCCAAGAGATGATTCACAATTTTTTTTATTATTATTATTATTATTATTATTATTATTATTATTATTATTATTATTATTATTATTATTATTATTATAATTATTCAAGAAATCGTTAAACGTTTACACGGTCTGCTAAACGTTAATGCATGGTTTCGTTTAATTAGACTTAAACGTTAAATAATCGTAATTTAATTATTGCGGATGATTTCGGAAGTTGACCTGATTTGACCGGGTGTCACAGTCTCCCCTCGTTTAAGAAATTTCGTCCCGAAATTTACGCTGTTGATACTGAGTCAAATCCGGTTTTGAACAGGTATGGGTACTTTTGTTGCATTTCATCTTGGCGCTCCCAAGTAAATTCAGGTCCTCTTCTAGAGTTCCATCGGACTTTAACTAGCTTGATTTGTTTCCGCCTGAGTTTCTGAGTTTTCCAATCTAAGACCTCTATTGGCTCTTCGATGAATTGGAGTTTGTCGTTGATACTCACTTCATCTGGAGGGATAACTAGAGATTCATCTGTCATGCATTTCCTTAAATTAGATACGTGAAATACATTGTGTACATTACCAAGTTCCTCTGGTAGTCTGAGTCGGTATGCAACTTTCCCAATCCGTTCCAGGATTTCAAAGGGTCCTACGAAACGTGGACTCAGCTTCCCTCTTTTACCAAATCTCATAATTCCCTTCCATGGAGATACCTTCAAGAACACTCTATCGCCGACCATGAATTCTAATGGCTTCCTCCGATTATCTGCATAACTCTTTTGTCGACTATTAGCCATTTCTAGCCTTTTTCGGATCTGAACAATCTTATCCGTTGTTTCTTGAATGATTTCTGGTCCGGTTAATTGTCTTTCTCCAATGTCGGCCCAACATAATGGCGATCGGCACTTTCTTCCATATAGTGCTTCAAATGGAGCGGCCTTGATGCTGGTGTGATAACTATTATTATAGGAGAATTCAGCTAGTGGTAGATGAGTATCCCAATTTCCACCAAAGTCGATCACACAAGCTCTCAATAAATCTTCCAAAGTCTGAATGGTTCTCTCGCTCTGTCCGTCAGTTTGTGGGTGATAGGCCGTGCTCATATCTAGTCGAGTACCCATAGCTTCCTGTAGAGTTTGCCAAAATCTAGAGGTGAATCGACTATCTCTATCTGATATGATTGACATTGGTACACCATGGCGTGAAACTACTTCTTTGATGTATAAGCTCGCCAATTTGCTCATACTGTAGGTCTCTTTCATTGGTAGGAAATGTGCAGATTTTGTTAGTCGATCGACAATTACCCAGATGGTATCATAACCACTTGCTGTCCTAGGTAATTTTGTTACAAAATCCATGGCAATGCATTCCCATTTCCATTTTGGAATTTCCGGCTGTTGTAGAAGTCCCGATGGTTTCTGGTATTCTGCCTTTACCTTAGAGCAGGTCATGCATTGGTTAACATAGGTAGCTATGTCTCCCTTCATGTTAGGCCACCAGAAAAATTCCTTCACATCATGGTACATTTTGTCAATTCCTGGGTGAATCGAGTACCTGGTTTTGTGTGCCTCATCAAGAATTACTTTGCGTAACTCTCCATGCTTAGGAATCCACATTCTTCCAGCAAATCGTACCATCTTATCAGAATCTGTTGCTAACTCCTTGACCATCCCTCGCAGACCTTCTCTTTCTAGGTTTTCTCTTTTCAATGCTTCGAGTTGAGCATTGCGGATCTGGTCAGTAAGGTTCGAGTATATGGTAAGTTTCAACGCTCGCACTCGCAGTGGCTTTTCTCTTTCTTTCCTACTAAGAGCGTCTGCCACAACATTTGCTTTGCCTGGGTGATATCGGATATCGCAGTCATAATCATTCAACAGCTCCACCCAACGGCGCTGCCTCATATTTAAATCCTTCTGATTAAAAATATGTTGCAGGCTCTTATGATCCGTATAGATGACACATTTGGTTCCATACAAATAATGTCTCCATATTTTAAGAGCAAAAATGACAGCTCCTAGTTCTAGGTCATGGGTGGTGTAATTCTTTTCATGTACTTTCAATTGTCTTGATGCATAAGCAATGACCTTATCTTTTTGCATCAATACACACCCAAGGCCTAATCGTGAGGCGTCACAATATACTACAAATCCCTCAGTTCCATCTGGTAGAGACAGTATGGGTGCGCTGCATAACTTCTGCTTTAGTAGTTGAAAAGCTTTCTCTTGATCTTCGCCCCATACATAATTCTTGTCCTTACGGGTCAATAGGGTCAATGGTTGAGCTATCTTTGAGAAATTTTCTATAAACCTACGGTAGTAACCAGCTAACCCTAAAAATTGTCGTACTTCTGTTGGAGATTTGGGGACTTCCCAGTTCTTAATTGCTTCTATCTTTGTTGGATCCACGTGGATACCCTCCTTGTTGATAATATGACCGAGGAATCGAACTTCTCGAAGCCAAAATTCACATTTTGAGAATTTTGCGTACAACTTTTCTTTCTTTAACACGTTTAGGATTAGCCTGAGATGTTGCTCATGTTCTTCTTTGGATTGTGAGTATATCAGAATATCATCAATGAATACTATCACAAACTTGTCTAGGTAGGGTTTACAAACCCTATTCATGAGATCCATGAATATGGCAGGTGCGTTGGTTAATCCAAACGGCATTACTAGAAATTCATAATGACCGTAACGTGTTCTAAAAGCCGTTTTTGGGACATCCTCTTCTGCTATCAACAGTTGGTGATATCCAGACCGCAAATCTATTTTCGAGTAGTAGCTGGATCCTTGCAATTGATCGAACAAATCATCAATTCTTGGTAATGGGTATCGATTTTTAATGGTGAGTTTGTTTAATTCTCTATAATCGATACACATTCTGAACGATCCGTCTTTCTTTTTGACGAATAGCACAGGTGCTCCCCATGGAGAAAAGCTTGGTCGAATGAACCCTTTTTCTAATAATTCTTGCAGTTGCTTTGACAACTCCTGCATTTCGGAAGGTGCTAGTCTGTATGGTGATCGTGCTACTGGTGCTGCTCCTGGTAACAAATCAATTTGGAATTTGATCTGTCTTTGTGGAGGTAACCCTGGCAAATCTTCGGGAAATACCTCTGGGTATTCTCGTACAATGGGAATATCTTCAAGTTTTCGCTCCTCGTTCCTAGTGTCAGTGGCTTTTACTAGGAAGGCAGGATATCCTTCATTAAGGTATTCATATGCTTCCATGACACTTATAATTTTTAATGAAGGTTTTCCCTTTTCTCCTTGTACGATCAAGAGTTCTCCACTAGGAGTTGGCAATCGAATGATTTTCTCGAAACATACTATTTCAGCATGATTTCGAGAGAGCCAATCCATTCCAATAACCACATCAAAACTTCCCAGATTGACAGGTAATAAGTCAATACTAAAGAGATGGTTGTTAAGTTGTATCGTGCAGTTTCTAATTACTTCATTGGATTCAATTTTCTTTCCATTAGCTAACTCAATAATATACTTCTTTCTTAGCTTACATGGTTTAATTCCCAATGATGTTTCAAACTCTTTGGATACAAAACTTAAATCAGCACCGGTGTCAAACAAAACAGAGGCATAATGATTATTGATAAGAAACGTACCGTTGACTACCGACGGCTCTTGCTGTGCTTCCTTGGCATTCATTTCAAAGGCTCTCCCCCTGGCCCTAGATCCATTCAGTCTTGGACAATCCTTCTTGAAGTGTCCAACCACACCGCATTCATAGCAAGCTTGATCATTTCTTATTATCCTCCCTTCAGGTTTTGCCCGACAATTCTGGCTTAGATGTCCGAACTTATGACAATGAGCACAAATTTTACAGTCACCAGTATGGGGATATCCACATTTGCTACATTTTCCTTGAGGTTCTTTGGTTGATCTTCCCTGGTTTGATGTTGCTACATAAACCCGTTCAGATCTCTGATTAAAATTCTTCCTGTTGTTCACTGGTCCCTTGGGATTTTCGAACCACTTTCTCTTTCCATCAAACATTCTTTGGTTCACTCTAACCGTCTTTCTTTCAATTTCCATCACACTCTTTCCTTGATCGTTCTTCTTGATTAGGGTTCCATTTCGTATTGCGTCATCGGTTAAGGTGTGTGCAATAGCGATTGCACTTTGGATGGTGGTTGGTTTAGAAGCTGTAACGCTGCTCCTTATCTGAGGTGCCAATCCCCATATGTATCTTTCAATTCGAACATATTCCGGCGTGACCATCCTAGGTACTAACCTTGCAAGGTCATTGAATCTTGAGGTGTATGCCCGAATCTCAGCTCCTTTCATGGTATGATTCCAGAATTCAGTCTCAATCTTCTGGAGCTCATTGCGTGGGCAATACTCTTTAAGTAGCATCTCCTTTAGTTGTTCCCAGGTAAGTTCGTATGCGTTGGCATCGCCCAAAATCTGGCGTTGGGAATTCCACCATGACAGTGCTGCATCTTGAAAGGAACATGTTGCATACTTGACCTTTTGATCGTTGGAACAATTGCTTATTGTTATAACCGTCTCCATCCTTTCGATCCACCTGATTATATCTAACGGTCCTTCAGCGCCTGTAAAAGTTCTTGGGTTGCATCCTTGAAATGTCTTATATGAACACCCTTGTGGTTGTCCACCTGATGAACTTCCTGGGTTTCCGTTTGTGCCGGATCCATTGTTTGCACCTATACCGGAACCTATGTTTGAACCATTTCCTGCTCCGTTTCCATGGCCATTATCTGTATTTTCTTGCCTCCTTGCTTGACCAGCCACTAGATTCGCATCATGTTGTTCTAAAGCTGATTTGACGTGTCTAGCTATCAATTGGGCTAGCTCCTCTGGGGTTGATGGTAAATTGGCGTTTCCACTTGAGGGCGTATTTCGGGTTACAGGTGGCATGATTCAATTCTGTTCCGAAAGTAGGGAAGAAGATGTTTAGTTTACGTACGCTTGTTATTATATTATCATGATGGTATATTCTATATGAATATTCTATATAATTGGTTCCTTGAATAATCATACAATAATTAATTATTCATGCAATTAAACACATATCATCAAGGCATAACTTTTAAATTTTTCGTAAGCATTAAGTTCATTCATAATTATCAAATACATACGAGTTAGTCATCAAAAGGATCATAAGTAAATCAGTCTACATGCATCATCGAGTTTATAACTCGGTCAAAAAGATAATGTTCAAGTACCCCGGTTAGTCTCATAGTCATACTAAAACAAGGCTCCACTACCAACATGCGTGAGGTAGGTAATCATCATCAAACATAAAGTAGCCATAGCCATCGATGTCTCCGCTCTCTCTCCCATCACTATCGCGTACTGCTGAGCCGTCACCAATGCTGTCTCAGCCACATCTGCCCTCTGCTCTGCCTGGGTCAATCGATCCCTAGTCTCTGCGAGGCTAGTCTCCAGGTCTGCTATACGGAAATGCATCTGGCTCATAGCGCTGTCATCCAACAATCTTTCCTCCTCAATCGTCATCAATCTTCCATCCAAAGCTTGACTCACCTCCTCCTGAATCCTTATCTTCTTCCTGGTAGACAGTAGCTCCTTCTCAAGTCGCACACACTGGGCTACTAGGGTAATCATCACGCGCTCGATGGACTCACCGCCCAAAGTGGTCCTGTGTGGCGCAGAAGACGACTCTCCTTCCTCAAAGGTGGAAGGAATCCCATCCCTCGACGCCCAGCCTCTCATGGCATCCATAATCCATCTCCACTGATCGTCTACAAGTCTGGCCCGTTTGGGCATAAGCGTACTCTCCATGATATCATCATCCATCACCTTTCTCTTCTCTCTACGTTTCCTCCGTTCGTACACCAACTTAATCCTTGGCGGTGCATCATCCACAACCGCTTCTCCCTTTTCCCTGCGCTCCCTTCGCTCATACACCATCCTAATCTTTGGTGGGTGTCGTATGAGGGGAAGTGGCAGCAGGAGTCACAGCAGTATGAGTCTCACTCTCTGAGGCCAAGCCAACTGGCTCCTCAGCAATGGGCTCGAGTGCATCTGCTGGCGGGGTAGGGCTCTCATCATCGGACTCAGATATCCAACCATTCCCCGAGTTTTCCATACCCGGGTACATGGTAGCTGCGAAGTAAGGCTGAGTAGGGTAATACCATGGTGTCGAAGAAAGAGGCTCGGATGAACCATCGGTGCTACTGCTATGGTCAGGTGCTCTCTCTCGGCTAACACGATCAGACATCTACAAATAGAAAAATGCATGCATGCGTACATATTAATTATTGCTAAATTCTAGCATACAAAATTAACAATCATAATTTTAATAAGACTATTATTATGGTTATGACACGGAATTGTCTTTGGAGTCAAATAATCTTTTTAAAGGTTATAGTCTAGATTTTGAAAATACTCTCTAGTTCACTATAACCGTTGGCTCTGATACCAACTTCTGTCACACCCCGAAAATCGCAGCGGAAAGTCGCGTGACGTGGTGGTAACGGAAGTTGGACTTGACCCAACTTTCATGGTCAAACGTATACTAAAATATCATTAATTATTAAAAACCATTAGTCATCATCATACGAGTATTTTGTTGTTCTACATCGAAACATTATTAGTAGTAGTGAATACTACTTTTATTACACACACATGGTTTTATTCAAAACATTTATAGTCTTAACGTTTGACCCTTCCAAAGACAAAATTCCGAATTCCATGTTGAGCTCACCTATAACCCTGAAAAGCACGAAGGGTAATAAAGTCAACATAAAGTTGGTGAGCTTTCGGGGTTTGAATCCTTGCAACCATACATCTCTTTTAAAAATCATATGATGAAACAAGGCATAATATATATTCCACATAGACTAGCTAGGTACTATGTTATTTAGGTCATAAGCCCATAATCAAACCAAGAAACACGTCGTTGCCCCACAACTATCCAGACATATAAACTCCCTCGCCACAACCTGACCAGTGCGACTGGTCGCGAGAGCGGGCCATTCTAACCCGATAGATCTACCAATATATTCTGTGGCCTCATCCCCGAGGTTAATGATTATAGAGGGATTTAGATTTCAGTAGTATATAGATCCATACTACTGATTCAAACTTATACCCTCATATTATATATTATCCCGTTTAACTCATCATATACTTTAATAAATCATTTCATGCTTTTCCCCCAAAACAATTTAAAATACATTTAAAAATGGGGCCGAAGGACTCACCTTGAGCGTAATCCTTGAGGTTAACCAATGTGAAATGCTTTTCAAATTGTAAACCCTAATCATAAACATTATAGTTATTACGCGATAATTCATGCTTAAGAATGCACTTCACCCATTCTAAATATGATTGTTTGAAATGGTACGTTTTGCTTAGTTAAAACGTATATTTTTGTAAATGTAAATATTTCTTTTTAAAATCACGTGTTTCGTGTCCTATAAACCACCAATTTTCTTAATTCTTACTAACTTGTCACAATTTAACTTGAGTCGAAAAGTCTTATTATACCATCATCTTGGGTGTCTGAAACCTTCTTAAACAGAGAGTCAATCTTCTCTACTTTAAGTCATTATTTCTAAAAATGATTATCTGATCGGGCTTTCTTTTACCTGAGTTCATGTAGAATTCAAGAAGTAGTTTCCTCGTTATATCTTTTGTGAAATACTCTTTTTAATATTACTTGATTATTAATACATCTATTATCCTCTTCTTACATATCTCTATTAATTAGTCGTTTAAAGTGTATACTTATATTTTCTTTTATTTGTTGTAGTTTGTCCGAGGCACGTTCCATTCTTAATCTAGTTATAGTTTCGATGTTTCAACCGTTCGTCTTAATTGGGTTTGTTAGTCGTGGTGTCTCCTTAGTCATTTGTTTGATCTTTAACCAAAAATCTTAGTCTCATGATCCTTTGTCGATTTTTACCTAAAGGAGTCCTTTACTTGTGTTTAAAATTCCATTTATTTTAAGCTAGTCATCTTCCACCAATATTATTATTAAAGTCACCTACATTCCTTGATCTATCTATTGTTCTAAGTTATCATGTTAATAATAATCCTTCATCCAATAATTCTCCTAAATGTTCTTATCAAGACCATTCTTATCATTTTTCCCATCTACATGTTTGTGCCTTCATACATATATGACATACCCATACATACATACATTTTACCACCTAAATCCTTAACATAACATGTTTCCATCCACATAACCATCCATTTTCAGATTCATCAAACCATCCTAATAACCATTTTACATACAAAATCATCAAAATAACCATTTCATACAATACCTAAATGGGTGAACTAGGGTTCATCAAGATTCCTTATCTTGATCATCCATGCATGAACATATATATATACATTATCTATCTATTATACCTCACTAGATGAAATCCTTAACGGAATGCAAGCTCGATCTTGATTTCCCGATGAAACTTCGGGTCCTAACTAAGTTCCAACTAGAGTGTAAACGAGAGTGGTGATGGTTGGTGTTAACCGAAGGTGAAAGGGAAGGGGGGGGTCACGGTGGTGTTGGATAGAGGGTGACGGGGTGATGGTGTCGGGTGAGAGTGGTGGTAGTCGTGGCGGTACCGGGTGAATGTGGTGATGACGGTATCGGGTGAAGGTGGTGGTGGTGTCGAGTGAGGCGACGGTGGTGGTGGCTTCGGAAGAAGGCGATGGTGGTGGTGGTGGCTTCGGAAGAAGGCGATGGTGGTGGTGGTGGCTTCGGAAGAAGGCGATGGTGGTGGTGGTGGCTTCGGAAGGTGGCGATGGTGGTGGTGGCTTCGGATGTAGGTGATGGTGGTCGCGGTGGGGTGATGTCGGGATGGTGGTCGCGGTGGTGTTGTCGGGTGCGGGCGACGGTTCGTGGCGGGTGTGAAGGTGGTGATCGGGACGGGAGGTGGTGTCCGGTGTGGGGGTGATGGTCGCGACGGTGGGTGGTGATGTTGGTGGCGTCGGCAGCAGGTGGTGGTGCGGTGACCGGCGAAAGGGGAGGGGAAGAAGGGGGAGGGGTCGGCCGATGGTGGTGGTGTGTGTGTGTGTTTGAGAGTGAAGTGGAAGAGAGGAAAATGAAAAGGTGGTGTGTGGAGGATGTTTTTAAACACACACTCAATGGTGTGTTGTCTTCCATGCACACAATTTAAATCATTCTTGGATATCCAAGAGATGATTCACAATTTTATTATTATTATTATTATTATTATTATTATTATTATTATTATTATTATTATTATTATTATTATTATTATTATTATTATTATTATTATTATAATTATTCAAGAAATCGTTAAACGTTTACACGGTCTGCTAAACGTTAATGCATGGTTTCGTTTAATTAGACTTAAACGTTAAATAATCGTAATTTAATTATTGCGGATGATTTCGGAAGTTGACCTGATTTGACCGGGTGTCACATTTTGTAAATATTTTATATACAACTTTTATGTATAAAAAGAATGATTTTAAAACAATTTCATTATTTAAAAAAGTTTTGTTGTTTTAGAAAAAAACATAGTTTTAGAAAATTTTATTTTTGAAAAAGCATATTTTTAATCAAAATACTTAGTTTTTATTTATTTATGAAAAATGTCTTTTTAATATTATTGATTCAAGAATAACTTGGATTTATAATATAGAGAGAGAAAGAGAAAAAATTGAAAATTAGTTATTAGATTTTTTAAATAAAAAAAATAACTTGGGTGGGAAAATAAATGAGAGTGAATGTGAGAATGATATGTATCAAAAAGTGTAAATGATTATTAGGATAGATATATAAAAATGTTTGAGAAAATTATATCATGCTTTAGAAAGAAAGATTGAAAACGTGCAATTGGTTAAAGTTGTTAAATCAACTAATTTTGACTCAAAAGTTAATTTTGACCAATGTAATTGCAAAATATGCTAATAATAGTTTTATGTAGTCTAAGATACATACTAGAGTATGTTTAGAACGTAAATTGAGAAATTTAACTTTAAAATGAGGTTTAAATGAAAATGGGCTATGTCGGATGAACATGTTGGAAACCCAAGAAACTTGCATGTTATGTGGAGTTTTAACCCATCAATATAATATTTTTGTAAGCAGTTATCAATGAATGTGCATTTATTGGTAAGAAACTAAAATTTTGTTTTAAACATGATAAGATGCTTATACCCAAGAAAGTTGTTTAGAGTTGTATATTGTTTGCGGGTTGATTTTGTCATTTCAATCAGGATTTCCTTTTTAAAAAAATTTAACATTGTGGTTCATCATTTATTGGCAGTTCACCCTAGTGATAAACACGTTTACCGTCTTCGTTTAATCCTCCCCTCGTGCACCCAATGTGAGGGTACTTCTATTTTTTTCAAATATTATCTAGAGTTAATCTTGATTTTCGTCACTGGGTTTTGCAAATTGTCTACACTTAAGTACCAACGTTTATTTTGTCTCCATTATTAAGCTGAGTTTTGCAAATCGTTTTTATTTTCGTCCTTTTAACTAACGGTGTTAATATTTTTTGTTAAGTGAGTGTTAAAAAGACCAAAATACCCCTAACACCTCACCTTTCACTTCCTCTCACACTCTCCCTCTTTTTTCTTCTCCACAACACCACACACCACCGCCACCACATACCACCGCGCCACACACCATCACGCCGCCACACACCACCACGCCTCACACCATCGTAAGTCCGTAACAGACCGTCGTAGCTCAGACCCTTGTTGGAATCGATGAATTCACCGTATGTACGGAAAACCTCATCGAGAATAGTGCTAATTTGCTCATCGCTGAACTTAACCCTAGGGTTTACAGCAACAACAAGTGCCAACATTTCTTCTCCGTTGAGACCACCATCTCCGTTCAAATCGAACTGCTTGAAGATCCTCTTCACCTTCTCTGGTCTACTCCCTCAAGCATTCATCTCTCTGCATTTCGAAAGCTCTTAAAGATTAAAAAAGATGCGAGCTTTAACAGCAAGAATGGGGTTTAACCCCGATTTGAAAGAGGAAGAACCCTAATGGGATTGATTGGGGAGAATGTGTGGGTGAAAAGAAGGTAATTTAGGGGAAAAATATTGAAATTGGTACCTGTGAATCCAAGGATCGTCAACAGGAATTATCAGTGTGAATCGATGTCAAGTCAACGTTAGCGGAATTAACGTTGATTTGGTTTAATTGTATTTAAGCAACTTTAAATATCAATGAAATATCAAGAACACACGAAACAAAACACAATTAATGATTAATCAATATTTTATTATAATGTGTTGGAGATTACAAAAGAATGAATGTATGATATCAATGAACGCTATGATGTTGTATATGTTTTGATGATCGAAAGACTTTTGATGATTGTTGTAATGCTATTGCTGTTCTCAATCAATCAATCGTCTGACTCAATCGTCTTTGAATCGAAACCTAGGATCCATATTTATAGACAAAGATGTTTCAGTTATAGGAAACACCGGATCTCTTGGGATTTGATTTGTTTCTGATAAGGAATCATCGGATTTCTCGGGATTCGTATAACCGCCTTGTTGACTTGTTGACTTGTAACACTTGTATTATACAAGTGTTTGGACTCCGCAGAAATATTGTCTTCCGTAGATGTTTTGTTCTTCCGCAGATGTTTTGTTCTTCCGCAGTATTCTTGTTCTTCCGCAGCATTTCTTGAACACTTGGAACTCTTGATTTGTTTATCCGTAGATGATCTTCGGATGTTTTGTTACTTGTAAAATATATGTCTACGGAAGAACGAAATGTTCATCCGTAGATGTTTCTTACACTTGGTCAATTTCAGTAGTTGACCAAGTATTATGTTTGTACCTGCAGCCATACATAAATCAACACATATATACATGGGTTAACCTATATTTAATGCATACACAATAATGAAATACAAAAGTTCATTACAGATATTAATTCAAGTACTAAGCATATACATAATGACTAGATCTACTGTTTCTAGACCTAACAATACTCCCCCTTAGGCTTAGCTACTTGTAATCAGTCATTCAAAACTGCAAGATCTTTGATTCTTGCAATCATCTTGTTGTAGAAGTAGGAGACAGCAGTCTTCTGATCATCATACTTATAGTTGATCTTCATCTTGCTGATCTTCTTCAGAGTTTCATAACTAATTCCCAGAACATCTTCCTCTGTAGTGAGTGTGTCTAACACCTTGTTGTTATTCACCACTTCTAGTTCATCTTGTTCTGTTATTCTTAGTTCTGTTACTTCATCAAAGGTTGTTCCCTTCAGTAGTCCAGCATTAAATCTTCTTCTTTTATATGCTTTGGCATGTAGTTTGTCTACTACTTGAATCACATGAACATATAGGAACAGATCATTTTGTGCTTTTTCATCAGACAGCTTGGGAAAGAATTTGTCATTTAGGTATGAGGTGTAGCTGGGATGGAGCAGTTTGATTTCCACAGGATCAAAGATTCTGATCTTTTCAGCTTTCTTGTTCTCAGCATTTCTCAGTAGGACCAACTCTTTTGTCTTCTCAACATATCCCCATTCAGTGATTGGGTATGTGAATTGAGTCCCTTCAATGCATTTAAGTGCTGCTTTGTTTCTGTTGTTGTAGCCAATCCTCTTCAAGAATTCATCATCTACATGTTCTGAGGCATTGGTCTTGAATCTTTTTAGCCCTTTGATTCTCTTTTGATGTTCTACATCTTCTCTTTTGGCTTCTATAAGCACATCATCTTTGAATTTTGTTTTCAGCTTTCCCTCTAGGGTTGAAAAATCTCTTCCTCTAGGGTGAATTGGATAGTTGCTGATGATTAAACTTTAAAGATCTTTGATGTCATTTTCTGGCAGACTCAACACTGAGAGTACATCATGGAAGTATTCAACTCTTCCAGATGTTCTTTTAATAACAGCACAATCCCAGTCTGGATCATATTTCCAGGCCATGATCTTGTTTTCTTCCGCAGAGCTGGGAGTTGTGAGATGATCTATCAGTTGTATTAGAGTGGACTTTTGCTCAGTTATCTCTCTAACTGCAGTCCCAAGTGGCCATACTTTTCCGGGGATAACTTCTCTTGGCTCTCTAATCAATTTCTCTTTTCCTTTGTGTTGATCTTTAGGTTCAACTGTTATGGGTTCAGCAGGAAGTTTGCTTTGTTGTTCATAAGATGGATGTGGAGCTTCAGTTCTGAATTTTACTCCAGTATCTAGCTCAACTTTCATCACATGCTCCATCATCCTTCTGAGTTCCCCTACTGATCTTCCTTTAAGCTCATGAGGTTTGTAGTTATGTCCTTGTAACCAGCAAGTCATGTTGTATTTGCTCAGCTTGGCTGTGTCACAGTGTCCCAACTCCTTCTTTGTGTTTTGAATTGATTGAAAGGTGCTGAAGGCTTCATAATCACAATTTGGAATCATAAAGCATGCAAGCTCAAATTCTTTTAACAGGTTCTTCATCTCTGTTATGTTTAGTCTTTCAACCATGTCATAAGGGAAACCATGGCTTATAAGTGTCATGAACATGGTTGATTCAGGCCTCTCTTCAAATATGTCACTTGTAGTCAGAAGATCATCAGCCTTTGAGACTTCTTGTTTTGGAGGAGAGTCTTCTTTGATTAATTCTTCCCACTCTTTATCACTTTCATCTTTCTGTTCAGAGATAGGCTTCTCAGTAGATAAGTCTATTGAGGGGGTGTGTTCAGGAGAAGTCAGCTTTTGTTTCTTTGAAATACTTTCATAAGTGGTTGGCTTTTTCTCAGCAGTACCAAGGTACTTTCTTTTCCTTGAGTACAAGATCATTTCTTTTTGATGCCTCAGGACTTTGTTTTGTTTGAGCAGTTGAAGCCTTAGCATGAGATTCCAATGAACTGATCTTCAGTTTAAGTTGCTCAATTTCTTCTTCTTTGCTCTTTATAATGTTTGACTGAGCAGTCATAGTGCCAGATGCTTGTTCAAGTCTCTTCATGATCTTTTCTTTATCTTTCTTCTCAGTCTCTGCTGACTCCTTTAGCTCAGCTTCCTTGTCTAGCAGAGCATCAATGACTTCTTTATTACTTTGAGCATCTTCTCTCAGTCTCTTTATTCTTGCTTGCTGTCTTATCAATTCTTCATCCTTTTCTTTTATTATGCCCTTCAGCTCTTGTATTCTTGCCTTTCTTTTATTTGATTTGAGCACCAGCTTGTTGTACTCAGCCACCAGATAACTTTTGCTCACAGGAATGTCATCATCACTCAGATCATCTTCATTATAGGCAATCACATCAACCTGATTTGCTTCTGTATCTCTTTCCTGATGCTGAGACTCAATCTCATCTTCTTTTACTTCCTCATGATCAACACTTGCTGAGCTTGACTTTGGTTCAGTGGCTTGATCTTCATGCTCTTGAAGAGTTTGTTGTTGTTGCTGATCAGTCACTAGAGAAACTTGTTCAGTTTCATTTGAATGCACAGGGGATTCAGTCTTGGATAATGACAGTTTGACTGTACTTGCTTCTGAGACTAATTCTGTCTCTCCAGTGTAGATGCTCTCAGTATCTGAATTTGGAAGTTGTTGGTAGAGTTGCATCTGAGGCTAAATTGGTGATTGGGGTTGAATGGGAGAGATTGGTTCAGTATTTTGACTGGCAGGTGATTGTGTTTGGGGTGTTTGTTGTTGTTGTGGTGATAGGTGGAGGATTGGAGAGATAGGTTCTGTATTTTGGCTGGCTGGAGATTGAGCTTGGGGTGTTTGTTGTTGTTGTGGTGATAGATGGAGGATTGGAGAGATAGGTTCTGTATTTTGGCTGGCTGGTGATTGTGTTTGGGGTGTTTGTTGTTGAGGTGATGCTTCTGGTGATGGAGTGTCTTGAGCAGAGCTGGTAGCAGAGCTCTCTTCATCAATTTCCCAAACAAGCTCTTGAGGTATGTCTGCATTAGCATCAATCACATGAGCAAACATGTCTATGTCTCCTCCTTCATATCTCCCTGAGATTTTTTTCAGCACAGATCTGCCAAGGTGTGCTTGGATAAACACACCACCTTCCACAGATGTTCCAGGCAGGTCTCCATTAATGATGAGCTGAATGAACCTTGGAAACATATACATCTTATTAGCCTTCTGTACTCTAATATGATCACACAAACAATTAAAGATGTACTTTGAGTAGTTGTAGGTCCTTCCCTCAAAGATGCCAATGATACCAGATGATATATGTCTTGAAAATCGTCAAGCCCAGATTTTCTGTTTGACATACACTTCAGATAAGTGTGACACAAAAATCTGTATGGCTTACAGAGTCTTCCCTTCTTGATTTCTCCCTTTTCAAAGTCTCCATCATACCCCATTAGAAGAAAAACCTTTTCTATGTATTCATTATCAAATACATCAGGGTGTCCAGCTTCAACATCTCCCAGTTCTAGTACCCTTCTTATTGTTTGTTCGTCTATTCTCAGCCTTCGACCTTCTCTTACTTCTGCAATAATTCCTTCATCATCTTCATCTATATGTGCAGAATTCCAGAAATCACTGATATGCGAGCGATAAATCGTTGGCTCTGCAGATAATGCATAGAAAACCCTTGATCTTCTCAAATATCTCATAATTTCTTGACATCCTTCTGACACAGGATCGTCAGGGTTCAAGAAAGCACACACATTATGCTCTTTTGCAAATCGTTGATCCATCTGTTCATAAGAAAAGACTTCGTTAGAATCACATTATTGATATAAGAATAACGAACAGTTGTGAGATAAAACAAGAATCAACTTGTCATTCTTGATGATTACGACATGTTTTACCTTAATGAACGCTGATTAAGAACACAGATATATGTTTGCTTAAGGTTTGATTTGGTAAATTTTGAATGTTGAGAAAGTGGGAAAAATTTGTTGAGTGAGATTTTCTGGGTCTGAAAAAGTGAGCTGAAAAAGTGAATAATGCATTTGACAAGTCAAATCTCTTTATTTATACCCTCAGACATATTAATTTTCTCGGATTTATTCAGGGGTCCCACATTGTACTCTTCCGTAGAAGTAATTTCACATTAATTGTGATCCACAATTTACTCTTCCGTAGTACATCTACGGATCAACAACTTCTACTGTTATTGATCTTTATTTATCCGTAGTTTACCAATCTACGGATAAACATTAATATCAACAACTTCTACTGTTATTGATCTTTATTTATCCGTAGTTTACCAATCTACGGATTAACATTAATATACTAATATTGATTTACACACAGTTGTATGTATGGCCCAACTCCATTGGTTGAACCAATTATTGCTATAGGACCTCGTTGGCTTTGTATACATGACAATTTAGTACAAGAAAATTTAAAATAAATTTCATGTAACCAACGGCTAAGATGATGCTCAGGTTTCAATTTCTTCAAATCGATAAAGATATAGACATTGCTGCTGCTGATATAGATGCTTTTTCATGAATGCTACTCCCCCTAAATTTGTGATTAATGATGAACTTAAGCATTTATCATAAATTTTTTTAAGAGGAATAACATAAACTCTAAATATATGATAATGATCAGATGCACTTAAGATGGGATCATACTATAATGCTAAGCCTCTTCCTGATTAGTTATGTTGTATAGTTGATGCTAGAACAAGTTCTGATTGCAAGTATATTGTCCTTATAAATCCATACAAGAGCTCATGTATCAACTAGGCTTGCTGTTTATCATGTTTTATTGTTTTAGAAATAACTGTCATGGACTTCACATTTGATTCACAAAGGTGTTGTCCTCCCTTTGTAAGTCAAATCATCATTTTTTCACACTTAAGACTATGTACTTTAAATTATAATAGCTATCTTGAGATGTATTTGGCATCTCATTGATGCGATGTTGATAAAGCTCAGGATAATATACAGTTGATCACTTAGGATTCTTTTGAGAGCTTTAGATATGATCATCATCAGGTCACCAGGTCTTTACTCACGTAAAACAGAGGTGCCTTTAACCCAGGTCTTTGTTCACACAAAACAGAGGGATGATGATGAGCATGATCTTTTCACCTTTGATACTGATATTCAGTATGGTGATCATACACCCAGGTCTTTGTTCACACAAAACAGAGGGAGTATGATTTGCAAAGATAGATAGTATAAAGTGTTTTACATAGTGTGTTCAGATGAATGATTTGATCACATTAGGATAAGACTCACTTTGTTTTCTCAAAATGAAGTTTCCCACAGACAATTATGACAATATTATGTTTTGCAAGCACTAAGATTTGTTTCCACTCAAGTTGAACCTACTCACATATCAAGAAACTTGTTGAGATATATTGTTATTTGTTTATGCAGAAATAGGCAAAGCTATAGTTTACTATCATTTCCCATGCATAAGGCATACTGATGCATTATTGCACACAGCATGTTATTTGTTTGGACTTGATTTAATCTAAGTTAATCATACCTAGAGACTCAATCAGAAATTTAAATCTGACTGAATCAAAGGCTTTAGTGAATAAATCAGCAAGCTGATTTGATGTATCCACTTTGACTAACTTAATCAATCCCTTTTCTGAGCAATCTCTCAGAAAATGATACCTAATCTCTATATGTTTTGTTTTACTATGTTGCACAGGATTAGCAGTTATAAACTTAGCAGCAGAATTGTCTATATAGATTGAAGTTTGAAGAAAGTTGTAACCATAGTCAAGCAATTGGTTTTGTAACCAAAGTACTTGAGAACACCCGGCTGAAGCAGCAATGTACTCAGCCTCAGCTGTGGATACAAAAACATTTGTTTGTTTCTTGCACTGCCATGACACTAGCCTGGGTCCAATGAATTGACATCCACCGGTTGTTGATTTTCTATTGCTGTTACATCCACCATAGTCACTGTCTGAGTATGAGTAGAGTGTAAAGTCTCCATCCTTGGGATACCATAGACCAAGTCCTGGTTTTCCCTTGAGGTATCTGAAAATTCTTTTGACAGCATTGAGATGTGACTCCTTTGGATCAGATTGGTACCTAGCACATACACACACAGCAAACATAATATCAGGTCTACTGGCAGTTAAGTACATAAGTGAACCTATCATGGATCTAAATAATTTTTGATCAATAGATTTTCCAGTGGGATCAGGAGCAATCTTATCAATTGTTGATGCTGGTGTTTTGCATGAGGATACTTCAGCAAGATTGTATTTCTTCAGTATTTGATGTATGTATTTTTCTTGATTGATGAATATTCCATCTGCTTTTTGATGAACTTGAAGGCCAAGGAAGAATGTTAATTCACCCATTGAGCTCATCTGAAATTCAGATTTCATCAGCTCTTCAAAATTCACACACAATCTCTTAGTTGATCCAAATATAATGTCATCAACATATACTTGAACTACCAAGAGATCTTGATGTTCTTGTTTGAGAAAGAGTGTCTGATCAATTTTTCCTCTTTTGTAGCCATGCTTGAGTAAGAAGGATGATAGTGTTTCATACCATTTTCTTGGTGCTTGTGAAGACCATACAAGGCTTTATCTAGTTTGTATACCCTGTGAGGATAATGAGGATCTTCAAATCCGGGGGGTTGAGACACATAAACTTCCTCATCAATTTTTCCATATAAGAATGCACACTTGACATCCATTTGATACACAGTGAATTTCTTGTATGATGCATATGCCAAGAACACTCTTATTGCCTCAATTCTTGCAACTGGTGCAAAAACTTCATCATAATCTATGCCTTCTTCTTGAGTGTATCCTTGTGCTATTAACCTTGCTTTGTTTCGGACAATAATCCCTCTATCATCCAGTTTGTTTTTGTATAGCCATCTAGTTCCAATAGGATGTTGACCTTCAGGTAAATCAACAAGACACCATACTTTTTGCTTTCTGAACTGTTGAAGCTCTTCTTGCATAGCTTCAATCCAGCTATTGTCTTTTAAAGCAGCTGTAATGTTTGGAGGCACCACTTGAGAAAGAAAACAGTTGAAGAGACAAAGGTTGGCTGTACCACTTTGGCTCCTTGTAGTTCTCTTTTCAGGATTTCCAATGATATTGTTAAGTGGATGAGACTTATGAATTCTCATTGAGGGAGTTGACTCAACTGGAATGGATGATTCCAGATTAGTCATCTCCATTGCCTCTGACTGATTCATCTCAATTTGAGAATTCAAGAAATAATCAAATTGAGTCTCTGTACAGAAGTATCTGCAGTTGGATTTTGCTCTTCCGCAGGAACTTCTGCGGAAGTATTTTGTTCTTCCGTAGGAGCTGCTCCGGATACATTTTGGTCTTCCGAAGGAAGTTCTCCGGATGTATTTTGGTCTTCCGAATGAATTTCTCCGGATACATGCTGATCTTCCGAAGGAACTCCGGATGCATTTTGGTCTTCCGAAGGAATTTCTCCGGATACATGCTGATCTTCCGAAGGAACTCCGGATGCATTTTGGTCTTCCGAAGGAATTTCTCCGGATACATGCTGATCTTCCGAAGGAACTCCGGATGCATTTTGGTCTTCCGAAGGAATTTCTCCGGATACATGCTGATCTTCCGAAGGAACTCTAGATGCATTTTGTTCAGTTCCACATGTAATATCTGCTTCTGCTGAAGTATTTTCACCAGAAGATGGATGTATCCTTGGGGGATCAGCAGATAAAGTTACTTCAGTCATAATAGGTGGAACAAATGGATAACATACTTCATCAGAACCTGCATTTGTCAAATGATCATAGTTAAAAGATTTAGACAAGGCATCTATGTCAAATAACCATGATGAACCTTTAACTGACTTAGTGAACACATTTTCATCAAAATATACATTAGGGGTCTCTTCCACAATGTTATGCTGTGGAATATACACTCTATATGATTTTGATGTTGAAGAATATCCAACAAAGAAACCATCATATGCTTTTTCTGAAAATTTTCTTAATGACTCTTTTATGTTCAAAACAGTTACTTGACATCCAAATACTCTTAGATATCCTATGTAAGGTTTTCTTTTAAATAGGAGCTCATAAGGAGTTTTGTTATGTTCTTTGACAATTAATGTTCTATTTTGAACATTGCATGCAGTATTCACAGCCTCAGCCCAAAAGGTAATAGGTAGTTGTGAATCAGCTAGCATTGTTCTTGCTGCTTCAATGAGAGTTCTGTTTCTTCGTTCAGCAACTCCATTTTGTTGTGGAGTCCTTGGTGCACTGAATTGTCTTGCAATTCCTTTGCTCCTGCAAAAAGAATCTAGTTCAAAGTTAACAAATTCAGTACCATTATCACTCCTGAAAATTTTGACTTTTGTATCAAGTTGATTCTCAATCTTGATGACAAAGTCCATTAATGTTTCTGATGTTTCACTCTTTTGTTTTAAGAAAAAGACCCATGTAAATCTAGTGAAATCATCAACTATCACCAAACAATATTGCCTTTTTCCAATGCTCATTACATTGGTTGGACCAAAAAGATCCATGTGAAGCAATTTGAGTGGTGTAGTATTAGTATTGATTGTTTTTGGTTTATGTGACACTCTGTGTTGTTTTCCTTTGAAACAAGAAGAGCAATGAGTTGAGCAATGGAACTCTTTATTTGGTAATCCAATGACCAGGTCATGTTTCACCAATTTATTCATATTTTTCATGTTAGAATGAACAAGTCTTCTATGCCATAATTGTGACAAATCTTCTGAAAGTTTAGATATAAGACAAGTTTCATGTTTTGTGAGAGAAGTGTTGTTCATATCCAAGACATAAGTGTTTCCTTTTCTTGCTGCTTTGAGGAGAATCCAATCTTCTGGGACAATAAATCCTGGCTTAAGAATGTAACAGTTAGTGTCATCAAACAATGTAGTGTAGTTTTGATCACAGATTTGAGATACACTAAGTAAATTATACTGTAAGTTTTTACAGTAATTTACTTTATCAAATTTAAGTACACCATTGGTTATCATTCCTTCACCAACAATTTTACCTCCCTTTTTATCCCCACCAAATGCCACATAAGAAGCATTTTTATGTTTGAAATCATGGAGAAGAGAACAGTTTCCTGTCATATGCCTGGAACAACCACTGTCAACATACCACATGTTGTCAGCTCTCCAATATTGTTCCTGCAATCAGAAAAGAAAATCAGTTAGAAGTGACAACCCAAGTCTTAGTGATCTTGGGTTTGTCAACTGGATCTAAAACAGTTACTCTTTCAAGAATATTTTTTGAAGTTTCAGTTTCAGATTTGATTGATTCATTCTGATTTGATTTGGATGAGGATGATTCTGCTGAATGGGATGTTGATGAAGTAGATTCATGATTCATATTTTCTGCTTTACTTAGATCAACTTCATTTGCTTGAGTCTTTTGTTTTGATAATGAACCTTTAAATGTCTCACTGTCTTTTGTTTTTGAAAGAGGTATATGAATGCCTTTTTCAAATTTATCAAAGAATGAATCATCATCCTTTGATTCCTTGTCTGACAAATCCACTCTTTTGTGTGGTGTTTTTGACTGCTGGAAAGATGGTCTTTTCCTCAGTATATTAACACTTGATGATGATTTGTCCTTTGGTTTTGCCTTTGATTTTTGTTCATGCTTCTTCAGTTTTGAACCCTTTGCAGAATCCGTAGATTGGGAATCTGATTAGATTTGTCTGATTCTTTCTTCTTTGAGCCTTTTGTCTTGTTCTTTTTGTTGAAATAACATTCTTGTGTGGAATGATTATTTTTGTTGCAAATAGAACAATGTTTGTTGAAGTAACAATCAGTAGTCATATGATTGTTCATATTGCAAATGGAACAATAGCTGCTGAAGTAACAATCTTCAGTGTTGTGATTTTTCATGTCAAACCATATGCAATACTTTTCTTCTGATTCTTTCTCAGAATCATTCCTTTTGTTTGCTGATTTTTGTTGTGGCTCTTTCTTCTTTAGCATTGAATGTGCTTCACCTTTTTCAATTTTGTGCACATTTTGATCGTTTGGGGCTGAATTTCTCTTCCGTAGATCAGCAACTGAAGTTTTCTTGTTCAGTTGATGATCTGCTGATGCCTTTTTCTTTCCTTTGAATTTTCCTCTTTCCTCAGTGATGACAGATTCATCAGTCAATTTCTTGGAGGATTCTTGCATACTTAGTTCTTGAAGACCTTCATTCAATTGAGCTATCCTCTTGCAGATGGTCTTCAACATGTTTCTTTGTTTAGGAGGGTATGGCAACTTTGTTTCTTCAAGCACTTTTGGAATATGGGCTTTCAGTTGAAAATTTTTACCAGTGCTTGTTTGATCAACATCATGTTCATCAGAATCATCCAAGTCATCACACTTATCATAATCAAATTCTGAATCATTTTGATCTAATGATTCTGATTCAGATGATTCAGTTTCACTCACCTCAGCTTTATCATTAATTTTAGTTTTAGTTGAATCTTTTTCAAATTTAGTGCTAGGCACAAAATGATTTGACAGAGTGTTTGTCATTGTTGTAGGTAAGGATGTGTAATTATCATTTATAGGTGGTGCAACCGCATTATAACCCAACCCAGACCTTTTCTTTGATTCAATATGAGAAGTTAGTAATTTCTCATATTGCTAAGATGATAATTGAAACTTCTGAAGTTTCACTTCAGTTGATGCATGATCAGCCATGGATTTTGTTAAGGAAGTGGTCAAATGCTCAACTTGGGCTTTTAGGCTATAATTTTCAGAAACAAATTTTTCTAAATCTTTTTGCAAAGAATTAATTTTTATTTGATATAATTTATGTTCTCTAACATGAGATTCATTCAAAATCATTGTTTCTTTTACTTTATCAGCCAACTGTTGAGCATGGACTCTATATCGTTCAACTTCCTCAACACAAGTTGATGAACACAATCTTTCTTTTACCTCTTTTGCCATTGGTGGAACTGTTTGATCCATATGGGCCATCAATGCTTGATTTTCTTCCAAAACTTCCTTCTCATACAAACTCCAGTCACACGTTCCATCTTGAAGTATGATCAGCCCTGACTCCTTTGAGTTACTTGGTCCTGCTGATTCTTTGGTGGCTGGTGGGGAAGCATTGATCAGTTGAGATTGCTTGTGCAGAGGTCTTTGAGAAGATTGTTGATTTGCTTGAATCTGATGTTGTTGATGCTGCTAATGTTGTCTCATCTCTGGATAAGACTGTTGATTGCATTCTCTTAAGAAATGTCCATAGAGATTGCATTTGTAGCATCTCACTTTTGATTTGTCAACACCAATCTTTGATGTTTTGCTTGCTGAAGCCAAGTTCTTATTTCTCCTGAGATATTGCTTAGCTCTATAAGCAATCATGGCCATCTGCCATTGTAGATCCATCTCTTCCACTACATCTGGAGGTAGTTCTTCTAAGTCTTGTTGACAGATATTGGCTGATGTTAGAGAGCTTCCCAGATATGCTTGAAAACTTGAGCTAAAAGCTGCAAAGGCTGCTCTTTGTTCTTCAGAGTCCAATATCACAGTTATTGGTTCTGACTGATTTGCTGAAAAGGAAGACTTAGTTGTTGTTGCAGTTGTATCTTGTCTATCAGTAGTTCTTCCTTTATTCTTCTGCTGCTTGTCTTGAGATGATTTCTTTGAGGGTTTTGAAGCATAGAAGCTAACTTCCTCCTCATCATCGCTCCTAGCACAAGAGTTATCACTTTCATTGTTTGAAATAAACGCACTTCCTACATTATTTGTTTCTTTGAAGTGATAGGGTGAGACATGAGTTCTCACACTCTTGTTTCTTGATTTTTCGTCCATTTCAAGAGCTTCCACTTTTGCAACCAGAGTATCTAATCCAGTAGCTTTCAGATCTATAGTGTTCTTGAACATGGACACAGTATGCTTCCAACTTTCTGGCAAAGTGTGGAGCATTTTCTTGTTTAATTCCTCACTAGTATACTTCAACTCTAGAATATTCATCTCAGTGACTAACTGCATGAATCTATGAAGTTGCTGAGGAATTGATTCACCCTCAATATGATGAAAGGTTTCATATTGTGATCTGAGCGTGTCTCTCCTTATACTTCTTATCTCATCACTCCCTTCGCAGAGAGTGTGAAGAATCTTCCATAAGGAGTGAGCTGTTTTATAATTCTCACACCTGATTAATATCTCTTCAGGTAAAGCCATACTAAGCAGACTGTATGCTTTTATATCGACTTTAACCTTTTTGACATCATCAGGTGATAGATCTTTTGTACTGATTGGTTGATTTTTGTCATTATAATCTGGCCCAAGAGTGGGTGGAATATAAGGACCTTCAGTGATGGAAATCCACAAGTCAGAATCAGTATAGTTTACATAATTCCTGAACTTGATTTTCCACGACTTGAAATCTGCTTTTGTTTCCAACTTCGGGGGTTGGTAAGATGAACCACTGAAGTTGCTCATGATGTTAACAAGATCTAATATTCAATTGATTTGAATATAGAAACAAGTTAATTAAAAACGATTGCTGTTAAGCGAAATCAAACACAATTAAAACACAACTAACACTGATAGATCAATTGATCTAAATCAATGAGCACTTGGCTCTGATACCACCTGTGAATCCAAGGATCGTCAACAGGAATTATCAGTGTGAATCGATGTCAAGTCAACGTTAGCGGAATTAACGTTGATTTGGTTTAATTGTATTTAAGCAACTTTAAATATCAATGAAATATCAAGAACACACGAAACAAAACACAATTAATGATTATTCAATATTTTATTATACTGTGTTGGTGATTACAAAAGAATGAATGTACGATATCAATGAATGCTGTGATGTTGTATATGTTTTGATGATCGAAAGACTTTTGATGATTGTTGTAATGCTATTGCTGTTCTCAATCAATCAATCGTCTGACTCAATCGTCCTTGAATCGAAACCTAGGATCCATATTTATAGACAAAGATGTTTCAGTTATAGGAAACACCGGATCTCTTGGGATTTGATTTGTTTCTGATAAGGAATCATCGGATTTCTCGGGATTCGTATAACCGCCTTGTTGACTTGTTGACTTGTAACACTTGTATTATACAAGTGTTTGGACTCCGCAGAAATATTGTCTTCCGTAGATGTTTTGTTCTTCCGCAGATGTTTTGTTCTTCCGCAGTATTCTTGTTCTTCCGCAGCATTTCTTGAACACTTGGAACTCGTTGATTTGTTCATCCGTAGATGATCTTCGGATGTTTTGTTACTTGTAAAATATATGTCTACGGAAGAACGAAATGTTCATCCGTAGATGTTTCTTACACTTGGTCAATTTCAGTATTTGACCACGTATTATGTTTGTACCTGTAGCCATACATAAATCAACACATATATACATGGGTTAACCTATATTTAATGCATACACAATAATGAAATACAAAAGTTCATTACATATATTAATTCAAGTACTAAGCCTATACATAATGACTAGATCTACTGTTTCTAGACCTAACAAAGACTCCTTATGAACTTTGGCACAAGAGGAAACCTTTTATTGGTTTTCTCAGGTCATTTGGATGTCCCTGCACCATCTTGAATACCAAAGATCAAATTGCCAAGTTTGCTGAGAAATCAGATGATGGACACTTCATTGGATACTCTTCCCAAGCTAAAGCTTATAGAGTATACAATCTCAGAACTAGAATTGTTGAGGAGTCAGCCAATGTGACTTTCAATGAGCACACACCCTATGTGGTTGGTTCTGGTCCGGATTGGCTGTTTGATCTTGATTTAGTTACCAACTGTTTTAACAAATCTTGTGAGCATGTTTCAGGATCTGCAGAAAATTTAAATACAGGTGATCCTGATCCAAGATTCGAGCTAGGAAGACCCTCAACTCATACATCTTCAGCTCCAGTTGGAACTACTTCAGCAAATGAGGTTTCTATCAGCACAACAATGACAAATTCAGCTGATACATGTGGTATGCCTTCAAATTCCAGCTCAGAGGCTTCTCAACCAGATAAAGACACCTCAATTAGAAGACAACAATGGTGATGGTGATAGTGATCAGGAATTTCTTGATGCTAATAACCATACCATAGATGACAACATCAATGATGTCACACACTCATTGGATCAAGTTAATCTTGATAAGTGTGATAATATGGAGGGTGAATCTTCCAGGCCAGATCTAAATTTCTCAAATTTGGATCTTTCTCAGCAACTTGCTGTGATCCCTCAGCTAAGGATCCACAAGTCTCACCCCACCACAAACATCATTGGAGATGTTGTCACAGGGGTAAGAACAAGAGGACAAACCCATGAAGCAAATGTTTGTCTTCACTCTTGTTTCTTATCTCAGATAGAGCCAAAGAAAGTTGATGAAGTTCTAAAGGATGGAAGTTGGGTTGAAGCTATGCAACAAGAGCTGCTTCAATTCAAAAGGTAGAAAGTTTGGAACCTTTGTCCTCTTCCTCATGGGAAGACTATCATTAGAACCAAATGGGTTCTTAGGAATAAGAAGGATGATAGAGGAATCATCATCAAGAACAAGGCAAGACTAGTTGTTCAAGGATACACACAAGAAGAAGGGATTGACTACACTGATGTCTTTGCTCCTGTAGCAAGACTAGAAGCTGTTAGGATATTCCTGGCCTTTGCTGCATCCAAGAACTTCAAGGTCTATCAACTTGATGTAAAGTGTGCTTTCTTATATGGAGTGATTGATGAAGAGGTTTATGTCAAACAACCACCTAGTTTTGTAGACCCTGATCATCCTGATTATGTCTGCAAGCTTGACAAAGCTCTTTATGGGCTGCATCAGGCACCCAGGAAGTGGTATGAGACACTATCTGAGTATCTTTGTAAACATGGATAGAGGAGAGGTACTATAGATGGAACTCTCTTAATCAAAGGACAGGGAAATGACTTATTGCTGGTTCAAGTATATCTAGATGACATCATCTTTGGTTCAACTAATCCAAAGCTCTGCAAAGACTTTGAGAAGCTGATGAAAGACAGATTTGAAATGAGCTCAATGGGAGAACTTAATTTCTTTCTGGGAATTCAAATGAAGCAGGTTGAAGATGGCATCTTCATAAGTCAGTCAAAGTATGTTCGAGACATACTCAAGAGGTTCAATATGACTGATTGTAAGATTGCTAAGACACCCATAGCCAGAAACCACTCCCTTGGACCTGATCTTGAGGGGGAGTGTGTAGATGAACACTTATACAGGGCTATGATTGGGTCTCTTATGTATCTTACAGCTAGCAGGCCTGATATCATGTTTGCTACATGTATTTGTGCAAGATATCAAGCCAACCCTAAGATGTCTCACTTAATCACTGTGAAAAGGATCTTACTTACCTCAAAGGTGCTTCAACGCTTGGTCTATGGTATCCAAAGAATCCTAATTTCAATCTGTATGCCTATACAGATAGTGATTATGGTGGTTGCAACATGACTGCAAAGTCTACATCTGGGGGATGTCAATTCCTTGGTGGAAGGGTTGTCTCATGGCAATGCAAGAAACAATCCTGTGTGTCTGCATCAACTGCTGAGGCTGAATACATTGCTGCTGCAAGCTGCTATGATCAAGTGCTTTGGATTCAAAATCAGATGCTGGACTATGGATTTAACTTCAAAGAGACTCCTATCCACATAGACAACAATAGTGCTATCTCTATCACTGTGAACCCTGTGCAGCACTCAAGGACCAAACACATCAACATCAGGTATCATTTAATAAGAGATAACTATGAAAAGGGATTAATTAAACTAGTCAAAGTTCATACAGATGAACAATATGCTGATCTGTTCACAAAAGCTTTTGATGAACACAGATTTAAGTATCTGATATCAGCTATTGGGATGATTAACTTTGAGTAGACTTTTTCTTAAAACTAATTCTAATTATTTCTTCTTAAAACATGTGTGTCCTAAGTTGTCTAGTTCATCACTTTCATAAGCTCATGTTTTCTTTGGATGTAAAATTCTTTTTGAAGACTTTCCTTAGATTCTTGAAAAAATTTTCTGATACTTCGGAAGATAAAGTTTTATCTTCGAAAGAAAATCATGTCTTCAAAATAAATAACTGTCTAAGAGATTTTACCTTCGGAAGAAGTCAAACTTCATCTTCCGAAGCTTAAAATTCTTATCTCAGACACTTATTCATTTTTAAGGACTTTTTCCTTCCGAAGCAAAATTAACCTTCGGAAGCTTTGTTTGTTCCTATACAAAGCATCCAAGGGTTTATTTCTCTTCCGAAGCATAAATTTTCAAGACTCTCAGGAAAATCTTCCGAATCCATTTTAGCTTCGGAAGCTTTTTCAATCAAAATTTCGAAGACAAATTACCTTCGAAAGCTTTTCGAATTCCAAGAAAACTACTTTTTGAGCAAAAGTAAACTACCTTTTCAGAGGTGGGACCGACTTCCGGATTTCAAAGTTTATCCTCTTTCATTAACTTTGGTTCAAATCCCTTTTCACATAAATACCCAACGGTTCCCCCTCTTTCCCACTATCTTCCTCAAATTCTACTATTCCTCTAACCTAATTCTCTAAACCGCCTTTGCTTTCTACCTTTCTTCACCCTTAAGCTTCTGAAATGGCCAACCTAAACCGCAAAAACAACCCAGATTTCTCCATGCAACTTCACAGGCGACATAATCAAGTTGCTCTGTTAAGCTCTGAGAAAGATGCAAGTTTCTCAGAGATTTGCCAATTCTTGACTCTATCCAACTATTTCACCTCCCTGACCATTGATCCTACTCTATATGAGGATCACTTGCTTGAATTCTGGAAGACCTGCCAAGAGGTCATTATGGATGGGGAAAAGGCACTGCACAGTGCAAGGGAGGACAATCTTCATCACTCCGGCCATCATTAACCAACACTTGCAGCTGGATGATGAAGAAGGTGAGGTGTCCTTCCCAAAGGAAGCTGTTAATCATTCCTTTGAGCAGATGGGCTATGAAGGAGATTTCTCTGTAAAGACCTTCAGGAAAGGGAAGGTCTCATCCCAGTGGAAATACCTGCTCCATGTGGTTATCCACAGCTTATCAAACAAGCATGGTGGATGGGACCAGATTCCTGAAGATCTCTCCTTTATAGTTCATGGAATGGTTCAGGGGGTCAAGTTCAGGTATTCACAATTTGTTTATACTAATTTACTTGCAAACTTAGACTCCTTAGAGTATTACATGTTTCCTAGATATGTTCAACACATTCTCAACTGTGAACTGGGCTCACAGTTGAGGGAAACAAGTAATATTCTTAAATTGGGACAGATGAAGCCCGGCATCTTTAAAATAATGAAGAAGCCAATTGTAGGCTTCTCAGGGGTAGAAACAGCCCTAGTCCTAAAAATGTTAGAGCTCATTGCTCAAGGTGACAACCTAGCAACACAAGCTAGTGTTGAACCCACACCTCTTTTATCCTTACCTCTAAAAAGACCAGAAATCACTCTCACCTACCAAGGAAAATCCAAACGAACCCCTGCTCAGGCTATTGAGTCTGTGCAGGCCCCCATATACTCAACCTTACAGGAGGAAGTGGACACTAGAGCTCCCACTTCTCCTGAGGAGCAAACCACTCCCATGTCTTCACCTATCAGGGCTGAGGTTCCTCATGCTCACCCTGATGAGCTCACAAGCCCAACAGCCTTAAGCCTTCACTCTGAGTCTCAACACTCAAGTGAACAACCTTCAGGGGACAGCTACCATCCCCAGCCTTTAGATCTCAACCAACCAATTCCCAACCTATCCTTCTATACTGATGAAGACTTAGGATTCATTGAGTACCATGAGTCTCTCTTCTCCTCCCCTACTCAAATAGAGATGAGTACCTCTGACTCTCCTCAGTCTATCCCACATCAGTCACCTACTACTGAGGTGGACACTTCTGAACCTGTTCAGAATGTCCATATGGAAGAGGCTCTCACTTTTGAAAGTGATTACATCATTAAGACCTCAACCATGGCAACTCAGCCCACTGGCATCTCAACTGAGGCTGCCAGTGAGCAGAGGAAAACCAGCAGCCAAGAACCTCAAGCTGGTGGTGAGAGAGAGGACTTTGGTCCAATCATCTCATCCCCCACTGAGTCTTCTGATGAAGATGAGGGGAATTTGAGACTAAAGGTGCAGAAACTGTCAAAAACATGCTCCTATTTAGTCTCTAAGGTTAGTCACTTGGAATCTCAGGTGACTACCTTACATAACATGGTCAATGATCAGCAACTTCAGATTTCATATCTAAAGGAAAAACTAGCTGGGAGACCTTTAAGGAGAGCTCAACCAGAAACACAAGAACCTGTGGAAGTGATTGACTTATCCTCTAGCTCACCTATGCAAGTGGGTGATGCTACCAAAAAGGGGGAGAAAGTTATTACAACCATAGAACCTGGGAGTTCTTCACAGAGAATGGACATAGAGGACTCACCATCCTCACTTGCTATTGTGCATTCTCAGCAACTTCCTCAAGTTCACATAAATGTGGACTCTATAGACTCAATCATCAAGAGTCTCTTTGAGGAAGGTATACCAAGGGCTGTCTCATCTCCACCACAAGGAACTGGCAATTACATCATAAGGTGGAGGTATGATGATGACAGAAGAGCCCTTATCCTTCACAGAGTTCAAGGTCAACAAGAAGTTTTTCATTTCCAAAGCCTGAACTTCTATGAAAGACTGGATTTAGTCAACATGCCACTTGTCAATCCAAGCAATTCAAGACAAGCTGACAGGCTGGCTCAAAGAATCCAAGATAGGATCCTTGCAGAGTTCTCTCTAAGAAGGAGACTTAGGCAATCAGGCAATGTCATCGGTCAACTAGATGTTGAGGTGGACCCTAAGATTAGTTTCATAGGGGAAACCTTGACTGAAGGCCCAGTGGGAGAACCTGAGACCCCTGTCTCATCATCAACAACTGCTGCAGAGGTCCAAACTCCCTCTGAGACACCTGCTGGTGAAGGTGTTTCTCAGCCTCTCTCTGGCCAGAGCATGGAAGCTACACCAAGCAATGAAGGCCAAGCCTCAATCCACCCTGAGTCACAAAGGTCTGTTGGTGACAAAGGGAAAAGGATAATGACTCCTGAGGAAATTGAGGATGAAGAGAGAGAGAGGAAAAGGAGGCTAAGGGGAGAAAGTTCTACTGGGTCATCTAGTTTCATGCAAGCTGCAATCAGGGCTGCCCCCAGACCAAATACTCAAGATGATGAGTTAAGGACAGTCTGGATTACCTATTTACAGACCATGAACTATGATATTGATGAAATCATCTCCCTCCCCTTAGAAGAGTTAAATGAACTGGCTGACATGGAAGTGTCAAGAGAGATGAAGGAGAAAGATGAAGCAAGGCTACTTCTCCAATTCAAAGAGGATAAGAGACAGAAAAGACTCTACAAGCATGCTCCCACTCTCTCTCCAGTTCAAGAAAGTCCTGCACAAGAAGATGTGGCTCCACAAGAACCTCATATAGATAAAGAAGAAGATAGGATCAAGATGATCTACTACCTGAGTGCCACAGGCTTCTATCAGGCATATGCACTTCTTCCCTTGTCCTATGACTTCATTGAGTTTGAGTACCTAAAGCAACTTGAGCTTGAGCTAGTCAAAGAAAGAAAGACAACCAAAAGGAAGCTAAAGGAAGAAGCTGCAAAGTCAAGAGCCATCATTCAAAAAAATGCAAAGAAGTCTGCTGACAGACAAAGAATGATGAGCTTCTTGAAGCTATATGGATTCTCCGGAAGGAGACTTGGCCCCATTTCTCTATCCACAATGGATGAGCATATAAGGGTGATCAAGTAGAAGATTAAAAGTGGAGAACTAATTGACTTGTACTCTCTTCCAAGTCAAGTCCCACCTGAAGTGGAGGTCAAGTTTGAACAACCAGAGACACCTCAACCAGAACCTCCAGCTGAGCCTCAGCAAGCTTCATCTTCTGATCCAAGGCAGGATCAAACTCCCTCTCCTTCTGAACCTGTGAGGGAGGAACACCCAACTGAGAAAGACAATGATGATCAACATAGTGCTGCAGAGCAGTCTTCTCAGTTAAAGTCATCTAAGAGGAAGAAGAGAATGGCTTCTAAACCAAAGACTAAGAAGAAGAAGCCAAAGTCATATACCTTTACACCTCAGGCTGAATCAGATCAACCTGAGGAAGTGCATGATGAGGCAGCCCAATCAACTCCTATGCAAGTGGCTCCTCTAACAACTGAGACACCCATCTTGTCCTGGACTTACTCTACTAATCCAGAAAGATGGCATGTTATCAGAGATCAAGGTGTTGAGAATGTCTACTCCTGGCAATTACCTCTGCATGATCTCTTTGAGATGAGAAGATACTATGAGAGTCTTGATGATCCTGACCATCTAATGAAGAAAGGAATGGTCTTGATTGTACTGAAGACTACCAACATCTGAAGATCTTCTAAGTGTTTTGGTAGCATCAGCCTAGGGGGAGTTTGTAAGGATTCCTTAAGTCTGATGCAACCCAAAACATCCAAAGTGTCTCTGCAACATGCACTAAGTACTGAAGTGAAGAATGCTTCGGAAGTGTTACACAATGCATTAGAAAATACTCTAAGTGTAAAATCTTTCGAAGCCAAGACCAATATCTTCCGAAGCCAAGACCAATATCTTCCGAAGCCAAACATGAAGTCTTCCGAAGCCTCAGAGACAAAGTCTTCCGAAGCTTCAACCTATGAAGACAGATTTCTTCCGAAGACTTTTAGTACACATGCTTTATCTGATGTACTGTTCCATAAAGCACCTTTTCCGCTGCATCTCTGTAAAGTCACTAACTTACATGAGTTGGTGAAAAGGTCCATGCTTTTGGTAACTGTACATTGAGGTCTTGAGTCTGCAACTTTCCACTTTATGTAATTTATCCTTTTTGTAATGTATAAGGATGTGAGCTATGGCATGTCATAGTCACAAGGTCAAAAGGCAGATATGCCTTTTGATCCTACAATTGATTTTGTTAGTGTCTAGTCAATTGTATCCAGCTGGCTTTCAAAGTATAGCCGACTGTAGGTTGTAGTATAAGTATTTCAAGTTCTTGTATCTTTCTTTATGCTTTGTAACACTTGTAAAAGAACTTGAGAAAGCAATATACTGCCTCCTTGAAACCCAAACTCTCTTGTTCTGTCTCTTTACTTTACTTGTGTTCTTTGTATCACCTTGGTTAATCCAGTTCACTGTTTGATTAAAGTTTAGTTAATCTCCTAATTGTGTTGTTGTGTTGTAATTGTGTTCAAGCCCTTAAACGGTCCTGCACATCCCCTTTCTTGAAGTCCTTACTTCTTTTGAACCCCTACAATAAGTTGCAAATGTGAGTTCCACATCCGGTATCCAATACCCATGTGTTAGAGGATATCAAATTAAGATCAATATGAATCATGAAAATTATACCTGAGGTTTGCCCTGCATCCCTCTTTGCTTGCAACTCTTTGAGATGGACTGGGCAATTTCTTGCCCAATGTCCAATCTCCCCACACTTAAAGCATGGGTTATTCGAAGCAACCTTTTGCTTCTTCTTCGCTGGTTTTGGTGGTGGCGCTCTTACCACTCCCTTTCCCTTTCCCCTAACGTGCCCCTTACCCTTGACAACATTTGCCTTGGGTGCGGGGTGAGGCCTTTTCTTGTTCCCACCTTCATTGATGGTGAGAACGGGTAAAACCTTTTTTCCCATGGCCGCCTCGGCAGTTTTGAGCATAGAGTGAAGCTCACTTATGTTCTTGTCTCATCCGTTCATGTTATAATTCATGACAAAGTTGTCAAACCTTTTTGACAAAGAGTTGAGGATCAAATCCTTAGCCAACTATTTCGAGACGGGACAATTCAGCCTTTCGAGGCGATCGATGTGGCTTTTCATCTTAAGTACATAAGATGAAACAGATTGGGTGTCGTCCATACGACACGCATGGAGTGCTGGAACCGTTTCAAAGCGCTCAACCCGTGCTTGTTGTTGGAACGTTTCCTTCAACTGGGTTATCATGTCGTATGCTCCATGATGTTCATACTCTTTTTGGAAATCTGGAGTCATACTTGCCAACATGAGGCAAGACACTTGGACCGAGTCCTTAGTGTATTTCACCCAATTATTAAAGGCCTCCTCATCATCCTCATTAGGTTGAACGTGAATCAGATCGTCTAAGATGTATGATCGTTTCTCTTGCTTGAGAACAATTCTCAAGTTTCGAAACCAATCAATAAAGTTATTATGGTTTAGACGCTCCTTTTGGAGAATGGTCCTTAGTGATAGTGAGTGAGCGGACGAGATTTCATTGTTTTCATTATTGTTGGTGGCCATCTACAAAATATAACAAAGTTCAATTTTAGTATTTTTGATATTGTTCATATTTTAATAATTAAAACCCCTTTTAAGTGTCTTACACAATTTTAAAATCTAGAATCCAACGTTACATTTATATAGTGGTTAGGTGACCTTTATCCCATTATTTAAATTAACAAGGTAGTCAACCGTTTTGACAATTGCAACCCTTTGAAACTTCTAGGGTATGGGATCGACTTTAAAACATCATATGTATAGTCAGCATGTTTATCCCATCAACACCTTTGTAAACCATATTGTAGGTTATCCATTTAACATGGTTTGCAAATCAAGTTACCCTACTTGCACACACATGTAAGTTTTCCAACATAAGTGGTTAGGTGACCTTTATCCCACAAATACGGTATCCCCACCTCAAGTCACAAGTTCTCTCAAAACGGTTAGGTGACCTTTATCCCATTAAGAGTTTCCAAATGACTCAAGTGTTGTGCAAAAGGACGGTGTTAAACTTGTTTATAAAAAAATTTAAGTTTTCATAATCTTAGTTTAGAAAACTCTATGTACCTTATATTTGCATGCTTTCAAATACAAGGTACCCAATGGTTCACTTTTAATAAAACCTCTTTAATTAAAACCATTAATCCTTTTAATAACCTTTTATCCACTTAATGATAAAGAACCATCAAATTTTCAGCTTGTAAAGTTTGTTAATGAGATTGTTATGCATATCCAAATATCAACCAATCAATCAAACAACAAACATCCAAACAAGCATAAACATACAAACATGAGTGCATAACCATAGCCACTAAGATGACCACACTTGTTTGCCATCACAAGGGTTGTCATAAGGTCTTTCCTAAGGGTAGAGATGACACATCAAAATGTGTCCATGAACTCCCACTTGAATCCACATCCAAAAGCTTCAAGAGTCCATGTCTTTTGTGTCCTTCTTTGAGTCTTCATCTTGTGCATCTTCTTTTACAAAAATCATATCATAATACAACTTTCTAATTAAAGAAATGCACCTAATCTATTTATTACCTAACCAAATGAATAAATAAATTACAACCCAAAATACAAAACACAAAATTACAACCCTTTCAAGAATCAAAACCAACATGACAAATCACAATCAACCAAAACCAAAACACATAAGGCCAAGACTATGTTAAGCACCAAAATATGAAACATATACAACATCCAAGAACAACAAAGAATCCCTTATTTCAGCCCAAAAGTTTCAGCCAACATAAACTAAAACTTTAAGGTTTGTCCAAACAACACAATCAACCATTTGATGTAAATCTTTCAAGGTTTATACTAAAGCATGCAAGATTAAACCTTGAAACATAAGGGATTCATACATCCACAACAAAACAACCCCTAATGGGTTGAAAAGGTCCATGAAAACTAACTTTTCAAGACCTTTTGAAGCACATATTTCACATAACCGGCTCTAGATGCAATTGTTGGGTTTTGTAACATGTAAAACAAAGCAAGTTTAACCATTTAAACTTGAAAAATCGCAGCGGAATATAGGTTTAACATATGGTTTGTAATCTGAAAAATTTCACCATTTTAAAGCAAAAACAAAACCCAAGAATAAGGATCAATAATATATGTGAAATAGTATGCTATCAAACAAAACAAACAACCATAGGGTGTACAAAGAAAACAACCTTTCTTGCACAAGATGTTGTAGATGTAAAAGATGAAGATGATGTTCTTGAGTGTCTAGCCTTCAAAAGAGAAGACCTCAAGCTTGTATACCCACAAGCCCTTCCAAACACCAAGCTTGTTAGGGAGCACAACACCAAAGAACTCTCTTTCATAGCTCCTCAATAATCCGAAAATCTTCAGCCCTTTCTTTTACAAAATACGAAATTTTCAGCCACTTGAGAGAGTTCTTGCTTGAGTAAGAGTTAGAGAGAAGTGTGAAATGAAAGAAGAGTGCAAGAGGGGTGAAAGAGTTGCTTGGACCAAGACACAAAAGGGAGTCCCAATGCTCCTTTTGGGCGGCCGAAATTATCATGAAAATGGGTTCCCCCCATTTTCAACATTTTATAAAATTTACACTCTTGACCCATTACTTTATAAAATTAAAACCTCTTTTAATTTTATAACATTAACACACTTTTATTTGTTATTATTTAACTTACTTAAATAATGAAACAAATAATATTTCATGAGCAAACTATCCACATAATGTTGTTCTTTTACAAAAGCAACGTTTTAGAAAACCCATTTTCTAAATTGGTGTCAGTATTTATTTGTTTGATCTTATCATTAAATAAATATTAATTGGTATTTGTATAGCTTGTTATTGGGTATGACCCGACTTGGATCATAACGTACTAACCACATCAATCTTGTATGTGTCTTGGGCATACAAGATCCAACAGATTTGACCTCTTTTTCATCGATTACACATTGTTTATCTTGTTTGACGTTTATTAGCTTCATATAGTAACTTTAATTTGATTCTCGATTTCTATTCATTGAATACGAGTAGTTAGTTGCTCCTTTACAACTATTATCCTTGCGTTGTTGCTCAATAAAGGATTCCTTGAACCAACAATTGCCATTTCGATTGATTTTAGTGGATTTTTTAGGCAAGAGTGTTTGAAGATGGTTTGGACAGGAGTTTATCGATTTTCAAGTGTCTTTTGCATGGTTTTGTGTACGTGTTGCATTCAAGCAGTAGATTATATGTTCCATTTGTTATTGATTAGTGTGATTTTAGTGATCATTATAACCAGATTACATTAAATTAGATTACGAGTGTGTTTAAAAGGTTTGAGAATCAAAACGCCATAGCATTGGAGGTAGTTAGGGTAAACAAAAAAACTATCAATTTTTTTGGGTAAAGGGTTACCCTGGTGATTCTATTTATAAATAGGAAAATAAACGTACAAGTAGTGTAGATAGATTCTATACTAATTCTTATATAGGACAATGCCCCTATATAAGGAAACCCAAAAAACCAGCTAACAAATAAACTAGCCCATCAAACCAACAAACCAAAAACGAAAATTAACTAAATTAAGAACAATGCACCCCTAGATCAACCTCCATCATGCGAGACTAAATTGTTGCTAATTTTCCAATCCGCAAGAATAGCAAGAACTCTTTATTTCTTCGTGAATTTCAGACCCATAAGCTTTAACCTAACAGTTGATAGTATGATATCACTCAACACCTTTGGATACCGAGACTGGTTGTTAAATATTCGATTGTTCCTTTCTAGCCATATGAAGTAAACCGCAGCCGCAATCATTAGCTTTCGTATAATATTAGGAAGCGTTTTCGAACCAACATGCTTTTGTAATCTCTACTTTACATCAACCCAAACAGGAGGGCACCTTTCCATGTGAACTTTATCCTTGATCAACGACCACACCTTAGACGAGTATGAACATTCAAAAAATAAATGGTTGTGAACATTCAATGTGAGAACTCATGTTTTTTATTGTTTTTTATAAGTATTTCCTTTCTCATGTATCTTATTATTAATATTTCGTGAATTATTTAATGCACCATTCCATTGTTCCATAACAATTATTGAAATACAAGGAAATATTATAAACTAGGACGTGTTAACTAGATTTGACTTCTTTTTCTTCAATAACACATTGCGTTTCTTCTTTGACGTTTTATTACTTTCATTCGGTAATGTAAATAGATTCTCGACTTCTATTGAGTGAATACGGGTAGTTAGTTGCTCCTTTACAACTATTATCCTTGTGTAGATACTCAATAAAGGATTCTATGGATGAACAATTGTCATTTCGATTGAATTCAGTGGATACTTTAGACAAGTGGGTTTGAACATGGTTATGGAGAGTTCTAGTTAAGTTTTGGGAACGAGTGTATCGATTTGCAAGTGTCATTTGTATGGTTTCGTGTTCGGGTTGCATTCGTTTAAACAAGAGATCTAATGTTTCATTTGTGATTGATTACTATGATTTTAGTGATCATTATAACCGGATTTGATTAAGTTAGATTAGGAATGTGTTAAAAAGGTTTGAGAATCAAAACTTCATAGCATTATAGGTAGTTAGGGAAAATAAAAAACTATCTATGCGAGAACTCTTGTTGTTTAGTGTTTTTTAGGAGTATTTCCTTACTCATGCATCTTATTAATATTTCGTGAATACATTAATGCACCATTCCGTAGTTGCATATTGTTTGTTGAATTAGAAGGAATATTATTAACTAGGACGTGTTAACTTGATTTGACCTCTTTTTCATCGATCACACATTGTGTCTCTAGTTTGACGTTTATTAGTTTCATACGGTAACTTTAATTTGATTCTTGATTTCTATTCGTTGAATACGAGTAGTTAGTTGCTCCATTATAACTATTATCCTTGCGTTGCTGCTCAATAAAGGATTCCTTGAACCAACAATTGCCATTTCGATTGATTTTAGTGGATTTTTTAGGCAAGAGTGTTTGAAGATGCTTTGGAGAGTTGTTGTTGAGTTTTGGGGAGGAGTTTATCAATTTCAAGTGTCATTTGCATGGTTTCGTGTACGTGTTGCATTCGGGCAGTAGATCATATGTTCTATTTGTTATTGATTGGTGTGATTTTAGTGACCATTATAAACGGATTTCATTAAATTAGTACGAGTGTGTTTAAAAGGTTTGAGAATCAAAACGCCATAGCATTAGAGGTAGTTAGGGTAAACAAAAAACTATCAATGTGAGAACTCTTGTTGTTCATTGTTTTTTTCATAATTATTTCCTTTCTCATGTATCTTATTATTAATCTTTCATGAATTCTTTAATGCACCATTCCATAGTTGCAAAACGTTTATTGAAATACAAGGAAATATTATAAACTAGGACGTGATAACTAGATTTGACTTCTTTTTCTTCGATAACACATTGCGTTTTTTTTTTTGATGTTTTATTAGTTTCATTCGGTAAATGTAAATAGATTCTCGATTCTATTGAGTGAATACGAGTAGTTAGTTGCTCCTTTACAACTATTATCCGTGCGTAGATACTCCATAAAGGATTCTGTGGATGAACAATTGTCATTTCGATTGAATTTAGTGGATACTTTAGACAAGAGGGTTTGAACATGGTTATGGAGAGTTCTAGTTATATTTTGGGCATTAGTGTATCAATTTGCAAGTGTCATTTGTATGGTTTCGTGTTCGGTTTGCATTCGTTTAAACAAGAGATCCAATGTTTCATTTGTGATTGATTATTGTGATTTTAGTGATCATTATAACCGGATTTGATTAAATTAAATTAGGAGTGTGTTGAAAACATTTGAGAATCAAAACTTCATAGCATTATAGGTAGTTAGGGAAAATAAAAAACTATCTATGCGAGAACTCTTGTTGTTTAGTGTTTTTTAGGAGTATTTTCTTACTCATGCATCTTATTAATCTTTCGTGAATACATTAATGCACCATTCCGTAGTTGCATATTGTTTGTTGAATTAGAAGGAATATTATTAACTAGGACGTGTTAACTTGATTTGACTTCTTTTTCATCGATCACACATTGTGTCTCTTGTTTGACGTTTATTAGTTTCATACGATAACATTAATTTGATTCTCGATTTCTATTCGTTGAATACGAGTAGTTAGTTGCTACTTTACAACTATTATCCTTGCGTTGTTGCTCAATAAAGGATTCCTTGAACCAACAATTGCCATTTCGATTGATTTTAGTGGGTTTTTTAGGCAAGAGTGTTTGATGATGGTTTGGAAAGTTGTTGTTGAGTTTTGGGCAGGACTTTATCGATTTTCAAGTGTCATTTGCATGGTTTCGTGTACGTGTTGCATTCGAGCAGTAGATCATATGTTCCATTTGTTATTGATTAGTTTTATTTTAGTGATCATTATAACCGGATTACATTAAATTAGATTTGGAGTGTGTTTAAAAGATTTGAGAATCAAAACGCCATAGCATTAGAGGTAGTTAGGGTAAACAAAAAACTATCAATGTGAGAACTCATGTTTTTTATTGTTTTTTATATGTATTTCCTTCTCATGTATCTTATTATTAATCTTTCATGAATTCTTTAATGCACCATTCCATAGTTCCATAAGAATTATTGAAATACAAGGAAATAATATAAACTAGGATGTGTTAACTAGATATGACTTCTTTTTCTTCAATAACACATTGTGTTTCTTCTTTGACGTTTTATTAGTTTCATTCGGTAATGTAAATAGATTCTTGCTTTTTATTGAGTGAATATGAGTAGTTAGTTGTTCCTTTACAACTATTATCCTTGCGTAGATACTCAATAAAGGATTCTGTGGATGAACAATTGTCATTTCGATTGAATTCAGTGGATACTTTAAACAAGAGGGTTTGAAGATGGTTATGGAGAGGTCTAATTAAGTTTTGGGCATGTGTGTATCAATTTGCAAGTGTCATTTGTATGGTTTCGTGTTCGGGTTGCATTCCTTTAAACAAGAGATCCAATGTTTCATTTGTGATTGATTAGTGTGATTTTAGTGATCATTTTAACCGGGTTTGATTAAATTAGATTAGGAGTGTGTTGAAAAGGTTTGAGAATCAAAACTTCATATCATTATAGGTGGTTAGGGAAAACAAAAAACTATCTACGCGAGAACTCTTGATGTTTAGTGTTTTTTTACGAGTATTTCCTTACTCATGCATCTTATTAATCTTTTGTGAATACATTAATGCACTATTCCGTAGTTGTATATTGTTTGTTGAATTAGAAGGAATATTATTAACTAGGACGTGGTAACTTGATTTGACTTCTTTTTCATCGATCACACATTGTGTCTCTTGTTTGAAGTTTATTAGTTTCATACGGTAACTTTAATTTGATTCTCGATTTCTATTCATTGAATACGAGTAGTTAGTTGCTCCTTTACAACTATTATCCTTGCGTTGTTGCTCAATAAAAGATTCCTTGAACCAACAATTGCCATTTCGATTGATTTTAGTGGGTTTTTTAGGCAATAGTGTTTGATGATGGTTTGGAGAGTTGTTGTTGAGTTTTGGGCAGGAGTTTATCGATTTTCAAGTGTCATTTGCATGGTTTCGTGTACGTGTTGCATTCGAGCAGTAGATCATATGTTTCATTTGTTATTGATTAGTGTGATTTTAGTGTTGGGTTTTGTAACATGTAAAACAAGGGTAGTTTAACCTTTTAAACTATAAAAATGCAGCGGAAATATGAGTTTCACATATGGTTAGTAATCCGAAAATTTTCACCATTTAAAACATAAACAAAACCCAAGAATAAGGATCATATAATCATATGTGAAATAGTGACATGACAACCATAGGGTGTTCAAAGATACAACCTTTCTTGTACAAGTTGTTGTAGATGTGTAAGATGAAGAAGATGATGTTCTTGTGTTGCTAGCCTTCAAAGGAGAAGCCCTCAAGCTTGTAATACCCACAAGCTCTTCAAACACTTAGCTAGTAACCAAAACTCTACACCAAAGCACCTTCAAAATCCAAAATTTCAGCCTTATTGGAGCTGAAATCTGAAAAATATTCAGCCTTCTTGAGAGCCTTTTTTGCTTAAGTGTGTGAGAGAGAAAAGTGAGATGATGGAAGAGTGTTGTAGTGTAAATGACTTGCAAAAGCCAAGACAAAAAGGGGTTCCCCATGCACCCAAATGGGCGGCCGAATTATGCCCATCAAAATGGGTTTCCCCCCCATTTTAGTTTTATAAAATTGTTACACTCTTATCCCTTCATTTTATAAAATTAAAACCTCTTTTAATTTTATAACAATAACACACTTTTATTTGTTATAATTTAACCAACTTAAATAATGAAACAAACAATTTCTCATGAACAAATTATCCACATAATGTTGTTCTTTTACAAAAGCAACGTTTTAGAAAAACCCATTTTCTAAATTGGTGTCGGTATTTATTTGTTTGATCTTATCAACAAATAAATACTAATTTGTGTTTGTATAGCTTGTTATTGGGTATGACCCGACTTGGATCATAGCGTACTAACCACATCAATCTTGTATGTGTCTTGGGCATATAAGGTCCAACATTTAGTGATCATTATAACCGGATTACATTCAATTAGATTTGGAGTGTGTTTAAAAGGTTTGAGAATCAAAACGCCATAGCATTGGAGGTAGTTAGGGTAAACAAAAAACTATCAACGTGAGAACTCTTGTTTTTTATTGTTTTTTTTATATGTATTTCCTTTCTCATGTATCTTATTATTAATCTTTCGTGAATTCTTTAATGCACCATTCCATAGTTCCATAACAATTATTGAAATACAAGGAAATATTATAAACTAGGATGTGTTAACTAGATATGACTTCTTTTTCTTCGATAACACATTGCGTTTCTTCTTTGACGTTTTATTAGTTTCATTCGGTAATGTAAATAGATTCTCGATTTTTATTGAGTGAATACGAGTAGTTAGTGTTGGACCTTATATGCCCAAGACACATACAAGATTGATGTGGTTAGTACGTTATGATCCAAGTCAGGTCATACCCAATAACAAGCTATACAAAAACCAATAAATGTTTGTTTGTTGATGAGATCAATCAAATAAACATTGACACCAATTTAGAAAATGGGTTATCTAAAACATTGCTTTGTAATAGAACAACATTATATGGATAGTTTGTTCATGAGATATTATTTGTTTCATTATTTAAGTTGGTTAAATAATAACAAATAAAAGTGAGTTAATGATATAAAATTAAAATAGGTTTTAATTTTATAAATTAAGGGTGAAAGAGTACAAATTATAAAAGTTTCAAAATGGGGGGAAAACCCCTTTTGGAACAAATTTTCGGCAGCCCAAAGGTGGGGGTCTTCAAGAGTCTTTTAGTCTTGGTTCTTTCAAGATTTTAGACACTCTTGCACTCTTCCATCTCTCCTTTCTCAAAGGAAAGGTGTTTCAAGGGCTTGTGGGTATCACTACTTGAGGCCTCCTCCTTTGAAGGCTAGACACATTCAAGAACATCATCATCTACCTCTTTCCATCCACAACTTTTGCACAAGAAAGGTTGTTTTCTATTAACACCCTATGGTTGGTTTTGTGTTGTTTGATAGCATATTATTTCACATACATTTGATCCTAATTCTTGGGTTTTGTTTGTAGTTTAATATGGCAAATATTTCAGATTATAAACCATATATTAAACTCATTTTTCCGCTGCGTTTTCATAGTTTAAATGGTTAAACTAGCTTGTTTTACATGTGACAAAACCCAATAGTTAGTTGCTCCTTTACAACTATTATCCTTGCGTAGATACTCAATAAAGGATTCTGTGGATGAACAATTGTCATTTCGATTGAATTCAGTGAATACTTTAGACAAGAGGGTTTGAAGATGGTTATGGAGAGTTCTAGTTAAGTTTTGGGCATGAGTGTATCAATTTGCAAGTGTCATTTGTATGGTTTCGTGTTCGGTTTGCATTCGTTTAAACAAGAGATCCAATGTTTCATTTGTGATTGATTAGTGTGATTTTAGTGATCATTTTAACCAGATTTGATTAAATTAGATTAGGAGTGTGTTAAAAAGGTTGGAGAATCAAAACTTCATAACATTATATGTAGTTAGGTAAAACAAAAAACTATCTACGCGAGAACTTTTGGTGTTTAGTGTTTTTTTACGAGTATTTCCTTACTCATGCATATTATTAATCTTTCGTGAATACATTAATGCACCATTCCGTAGTTGCACATTGTTTGTTGAATTAGAAGGAATATTATTAACTAGGACGTGGTAACTTGATTTGACTTCTTTTTCATCGATCACACATTGTGTCTCTTGTTTGACGTTTATTAGTTTAATACGGTAACTTTAATTTGATTCTCGATTTCTATTCATTGAATATGAGTAGTTAGTTTCTCCTTTACAACTATTATCCTTGCGGTGTTGCTCAATAAAGGATTCCTTGAACCAACAATTGTCATTTTGATTGATTTTAGTGGGTTTTTTAGGAAAGAGTGTTTGGTGATGGTTTAGAGAGTTGTTGTTGAGTTTTGGGCAGGAGTTTATCGATTTTCAAGTGTCATTTGCATGGTTTCGTGTACGTGTTGCATTCGAGCAGTAGATCATATGTTCCATTTGTTATTGATTAGTGTGAATTTAGTGATCATTAGAACCGGATTACATTAAATTAGATTTGGAGTGTGTTTAAAAGGTTTGAGAATCAAAACGCCATAGCATTGGAGGTAGTTAGGGTAAACAAAAAACTATCAATGTGAGAACTCTTGTTTTTTATTGTTTTTTATATGTATTTCCTTTCTCATGTATCTTATTATTAATCTTTCGTGAATTCTTTAATGCACCATTCCATAGTTCCATAACAATTATTGAAGAGTAGTTAGTTGCTCATTTACAACTATTATCCTTGCGTGGATACTCAATAAAGGATTTCGTGGATGAACAATTGTCATTTCGATTGAATTCAGTGGATACATTAGACAAGAGGGTTTGAAGATGGTTATGGAGAGTTCTAATTAAGTTTTGGGCATGAGTGTCTCAATTTGCAAGTGTCATTTGTATGGTTTCGTGTTCCGGTTGCATTCCTTTAAACAAGAAAACCAATGTTTCATTTGTGATTGATTAGTGTGATTTTAGTGATCATTTTAACCGGATTTGATTAAATTAGATTAGGAGTGTGTTGAAAAGGTTTGAGAATCAAAACTTCATATCATTATAGGTGGTTAGGGAAAACAAAAAACTATCTACGCGAGAACTCTTGATGTTTAGTGTTTTTTTACGAGTATTTCCTTACTCATGCATCTTATTAATCTTTCGTGAATACATTAATGCACCATTCCGTAGTTGCATATTGTTTGTTGAATAAGAAGGAATATTATTAACTAGGACGTGGTAACTTGATTTGACTTCTTTTTCATCGATCACACATTGTGTCTCTTGTTTGACGTTTATTAGTTTCATACGGTAACTTTAATTTGATTCTCGATTTCATTTATTGAATACGAGTAGTTAGTTGCTCCTTTACAACTATTATCCTTGCGTTGTTGCTCAATAAAGGATTCCTTGAACCAACAATTGCCATTTCGATTGATTTTAGTGGGTTTTTTAGGCAAGAGTGTTTGATGATGGTTTGGAGAGTTGTTGTTGAGTTTTGGGCAGGAGTTTATCGATTTTCAAGTGTCATTTGCATGTTTTTGTGTACGTGTTGCATTCGAGCAGTAGATCATATGTTCCATTTGTTATTGATTAGTTTGATTTTAGTGTTGGGTTTTGTAACATGTAAACCAAGGGTAGTTTAACCTTTTAAACTATAAAAACGCAGCGATGGTTAGTAATCTGAAAATTTTCACCATTTAAAACATAAACAAAACCCAAGAATAAGGATCATATAATCATATGTGAAATAGTGACATGACAACCATAGGGTGTTCAAAGATACAACCTTTCTTGTACAAGTTGTTGTAGATGTGTAAGATGAAGAAGATGATGTTCTTGAGTTGCTAGCCTTCAAAGGAGAAGCCCTAAAGCTCTTTAAACACTTAGCTAGTTAGGGAGCTTTACACCAAAACTCTACACCAAAGCACCTTCAAAATCCGAAATTTCAGCCTTATTGGAGCTGAAATCTGAAAAATATTCAGCCTTCTTGAGAGCCTTTTTTGCTTAAGTGTGTGAGAGAGAAAAGTGAGATGATGGAAGAGTGTTGTAGTGTAAATGACTTCCAAAAGCCAAGACAAAAAGGGGTTCCCCATGCACCCAAATGGGCGGCCGAATTATGCCCATCAAAATGGGTTTCCCCCCCATTTTAGTTTTATAAAATTGTTACACTCTTAGTCCTTCATTTTATAAAATTAAAACCTCTTTTAATTTTTTAACAATAACACACTTTTAATTGTTATTATTTAACCAACTTAAATAAAGAAACAAACAATTTCTCATGAACAAATTATCCACATAATGTTGTTCTTTTACAAAAGCAACGTTTTAGAAAAACCCATTTTCTAAATTGGTGTCGGTATTTATTTGTTTGATCTTATCAACAAATAAATACTAATTGATGTTTGTATAGCTTGTTATTGGGTATGACCCGACTTGGATCATAGCATACTAACCACATCAATCTTGTATGTGTCTTGGGCATATAAGGTCCAACATTTAGTGATCATTATAACCGGATTACATTAAATTAGATTTGGAGTGTGTTTAAAAGGTTTGAGAATCAAAACGCTATAGCATTGGAGGTAGTTAGGGTAAACAAAAAACTATCAATGTGAGAACTCTTGTTTTTTATTGTTTTTTTATACGTATTTCCTTTCTCATGTATCTTATTATTAATCTTTCGTGAATTCTTTAATGCACCATTCCATAGTTCCATAACAATTATTGAAATACAACGAAATATTATAAACTAGGACGTGTTAACTAGATATGACTTCTTTTTCTTCGATAACACATTGTGTTTCTTCTTTGACGTTTTATTAGTTTCATTCGGTAATGTAAATAGATTCTCAATTTTTATTGAGTGAATACGAGTAGTTAGTTGCTCCTTTACAACTATTATCCTTGCGTAGATACTCAATAAAGGATTCTGTGGATGAACAATTGTCATTTCGATTGTATTCAGTGGATACTTTAGACGAGAGGGTTTGAAGATGGTTATGGAGAGTTCTAGTTAAGTTTTGGGCATGAGTGTATCAATTTGCAAGTGTCATTTGTATGGTTTCGTGTTCGGTTTGCATTCGTTTAAACAAGAGATCCAATGTTTCATTTGTGATTCATTAGTGTGATTTTAGTGATCATTTTAACCGGATTTGATTAAATTAGATTAGGAATGTGTTGAAAAGGTTTGAGAATCAAAACTTCATATCATTATAGGTAGTTAGGGAAAACAAAAAACTATCTACGCGAGAACTCTTGATGTTTAGTGTTTTTTTACGAGTATTTCCTTACTCATCCATCTTATTAATCTTTCGTGAATACATTAATGCACCATTCCGTAATTGCATATTGTTTGTTGAATTAGAAGGAATATTATTAACTAAGACGTGGTAACTTGATTTAACTTCTTTTTCATCGATCACACATTGTGTCTCTTGTTTGATGTTTATTAGTTTCATACGGTAACTTTAATTTGACTCTCGATTTCTATTAATTGAATACGAGTAGTTAGTTGCTCCTTTACAACTATTATCCTTGCGTTGTTGCTCAATAAAGGATTCCCTGAACCAACAATTGCCATTTCGATTGATTTTAGTGGGTTTTTTAGGCAAGAGTGTTTGATGATGGTTTGGAGAGTTGTTGTTGAGTTTTGGGCAGGAGTTTATCGATTTTCAAGTGTCATTTGCATGGTTTCGTGTACGTGTTGCATTCAAGCAGTAGATCATATGATTCATTTGTTATTGATTAGTGTGATTTTAGTGATCATTATAACCGGATTACATTAAATTAGATTTGGAGTGTGTTTAAAAGGTTTGAGAATCAAAACACCATAGCATTGGAGGTAGTTAGGGTAAACAAAAAACTATCAATATGAGAACTCTTGTTTTTTATTTTTTTATATATATTTCCTTTCTCATGTATCTTATTATTAATCTTTCGTGAATTCTTTAATGCACCATTCCATAGTTCCATAACAATTATTGAAATACAAGGAAATATTATAAACTAGGATGTGTTAACTAGATATGACTTCTTTTTCTTCGATAACACATTGCGTTTCTTCTTTGACGTTTTATTAGTTTCATTCGGTAATTTAAATAGATTATCGATTTTTATTAAGTGAATACGAGTAGTTAGTTGCTCCTTTAAAAATAATATCCTTGCGTAGATACTCAATAAAGGATTCTGTGGATGAACAATTGTCATTTCGATTGAATTGAGTGTAAACTTTAGACAAGAGGGTTTGAAGATGGTTATGGAGAGTTCTAGTTTAGTTTTGGGCATGAGTGTATCAATTTGCAAGTGTCATTTGTATGGTTTCGTGTTCGGGTTGCATTCGTTTAAACAAGAGATCCAATGTTTCATTTGTGATTAATTAGTGTGATTTTAGTGATCATTTTAACCGGATTTGATTAAATTAGATTAGGAGTGTGTTGAAAAGGTTTGAGAATCAAAACTTCATAACATTATATGTAGTTAGGGAAAACAAAAAACTATCTACGCGAGAACTCTTGGTGTTTTGTGTTTTTTACGAGTATTTCCTTACTCATGCATCTTATTAATCTTTCGTGAATACATTAATTCACCATTCTGTAGTTACATATTGTTTGTTGAATTAGAAGGAATATTATTAACTAGGACGTGTTAACTTGATTTGAACTCTTTTCATTGATCACACATTGTGTCTCTTGTTTGACGTTTATTAGTTTCATACGGTAACTTTAATTTGATTCTCGATTTCTATTCGTTGAATACGAGTAGTTAGTTTCTTAATTACAACTATATCCATGCGTTGTTGCTCAATAAAGGATTCCTTGATCCAACAATTGCCATTTCGATTGATTTTAGTGGATTGTTTAGGCAAGAGTGTTTGATGATGGTTTGGAGAGTTGTTGTTGAGTTTTGGGCAGGAGTTTATCGATTTTCAAGTGTCATTTGCACGGTTTCGTGTACGTGTTGCATTCGAGCAGTAGATCATATGTTCCCATTGTTATTGATTTGTGTGATTTTAGTGATCATTATAACCGGATTACATTAAATTAGATTTGGAGTGTGTTTAAAAGGTTTGAGAATCAAAACGCCATAGCATTGGAGGTATTTAGGGTAAACAAAAAACTATCAATGTGAGAACTCTTGTTTTTTTATTGTTTTTTTATAAGTATTTCCTTTCTCATGTATCTTATTATTAATATTTTGTGAATTCTTTAATGCACCATTCCATAGTTCCATAAAAATTATCGAAACACAAGGAAATATTATAAACTATGACGTGTTAACTAGATTTGACATCTTTTTCTTCGATAACACATTGCGTTTCTTCTTTGACGTTTTATTGGTTTCATTCGGTAATGTAAATAGATTCTCGATTTCTATTGAGTGAATACGAGTAGTTAGTTGCACCATTACAACTATTATCCTTGCGTAGATACTCAATAAAGGATTCTGTGGATGAACAATTGTCATTTCGATTGAATTCAGTGGATACTTTAGACAAGAGGGTTTGAACATGGTTATGGAGAGTTCTATTTAAGTTTTGGGCATGAGTGTATCAATTTGGAAGTGTCATTTGTATGGTTTCGTGTTCGGGTTGCATTCGTTTAAACAAGAGATCCAATGTTTCATTTGTGATTGATTAGTGTGATTTTAGTGATCATTTTAACCGGATTTGATTAAGTTAGATTAGGAGTGTGTTGAAAAGGTTTGAGAATCAAAACTTCATATCATTATAGGTACTTAGGGAAAACAAAAAACTATCTACGCATGAACTCTTGATGTTTAGTGTTTTTTTATGAGTATTTCCTTACTCATGCATTTTATTAATCTTTCGTGAGTACATTAATGCACCATTCCGTAGTTGCATATTGTTTGTTGAATTAGAAGGAATATTATTAACTAGGGCGTGGTAACTTGATTTGACTTCTTTTTCATCGATCACACATTGTGTCTCTTGTTTGACGTTTATTAGTTTCATATAGTTACTTTAATTTGATTCTTGATTCTATTCATTCAATACGAGTAGTTAGTTGCTCCTTTACAACTATTATCCCTGCGTTGTTGCTCAATAAAGGATTCCTTGAACCAAAAATTGCCATTTCGATTGATTTTAGTGGGTTGTTTAGGCAAGAGTGTTTGATGATGGTTTGGAGAGTTGTTGTTGTGTTTGGCAGGATTTTATCGATTTTCAAGTGTCATTTGCATGGTTTCGTGTACGAGTTGCATTCGAGCAGTAGATCATATGTTCCATTTGTTATTGATTAGTGTGATTGAAGTGATCATTATAACCGGACTACATTAAATTAGATTTGGAGTGTGTTTAAAAGGTTTGAGAATCAAAATGCCATAGCATTGGAGGTAGTTAGGGTAAACAAAAAACTATCAATGTGAGAACTCTTGTTTTTTATTTTTTTATATGTATTTCCTTTCTCATGTATTTTATTATTAATCTTTCGTGAATTCTTTAAATGCACCATTCCATAGTTCCATAACAATTATTGAAATACAAGGAAATAATATAAACTAGGATGTGTTAACTAGATATGACTTCTTTTTCTTCGATAACACATTGCTTTTCTTCTTTGACGTTTTATTAGTTTCATTCGGTAATGTAAATAGATTCTCGATTTTTATTGAGTGCATACAAGTAGTTAGTTGCTCCTTTACAACTATTATCCTTGCGTAGATACTCAGTAAAGGATTCTGTGGATGAACAATTGTCATTTCGATTGAATTTAGTGTATACTTTAGACAAGAGGGTTCGAAGATGATTATGGAGAGTTCTAGTTAAGTTTTGGGCATGTGTGTATCAATTTGAAAGTGTCGTTTGTATGATTTCGTGTTCGGGTTGCATTCGTTTAAACAAAAGATCCAATGTTTCATTTGTGATTGATTAGTGTGATTTTAGTGATCATTTTAACCGGATTTGATTAAATTACATTAGGAGTGTGTTGAAAAGGTTTGAGAATCAAAACTTCATAACATTAGATGTAGTTAGGGAAAACAAAAAACTATCTATGCGAGAACTCTTGGTGTTTAGTGTTTTTTACGAGTATTTCCTTACTCATGCATCTTATTAATCTTTCGTGAATACATTAATGCACCATTTCGTAGTTGCATATTGTTTGTTGAATTAGAAGGAATATTATTAACTAGGACGTGTTAACTTGATTTGAACTCTTTTTCATTGATTACACATTGTGTCTCTTGTTTGACATTTATTAGTTTCATACGGTAACTTTAATTTGATTCTCGATTTCTATTCATTGAATACGAGTAGTTAGTTTCTCCATTACAACTATATCCGTGCGTTGTTGCTCAATAAAGGATTCCTTGAACCAACAATTGCCATTTCGATTGATTTTAGTGGATTGTTTAGGCAAGAGTGTTTGATGATGGTTTGGAGAGTTGTTGTTGAGTTTTGGGCAGGAGTATATCGATTTTCAAGTGTCATTTGCATGGTTTCGTGTACGTGTTGCATTCGAGCAGTAGATCATATGTTCCATTTGTTATTGATTAGTGTGATTTAAGTGATCATTATAACCGGACTACATTAAATTAGATTTGGAGTGTGTTTAAAAGGTTTGAGAATCAAAATGCCATAGCATTGGAGGTAGTTAGGGTAAACAAAAAACTATCAATGTGAGAACTCTTGTTTATTATTATTTTTATATGTATTTCCTTTCTCATGTATCTTATTATTAATCTTTTGTGAATTCTTTAATGCACGATTCCATAGTTCCATAACAATTATTGAAATACAAGGAAATATTATAAACTAGGATGTGTTAACTAGATATGACTTCTTTTTCTTCGATAACACATTGCATTTCTTCTTTGACGTTTTATTAGTTTCATTCGGTAATGTAAATAGATTCTCGATTTTTATTGAGTGAATACGAGTAGTTAGTTGCTCCTTTACAACTATTATCCTTGCGTAGATACTCAATAAAGGATTCTATGGATGAACAATTGTCATTTCGATTGAATTCAGTGTATACTTTAGACAAGAGGGTTTGAAGATGATAATGGAGAGTTCTAGTTAAGTTTTGGGCATGTGTGTATCAATTTGAAAGTGTCGTTTGTATGGTTTCGTGTTCGGGTTGCATTCGTTTAAACAAAAGATCCAATGTTTCATTTGTGATTGATTAGTGTGATTTTAAGTATCATTTTAACCGGATTTGATTAAATTAGATTAGGAGTGTGTTGAAAAGGTTTGAGAATCAAAACTTCATAACATTATATGTAGTTAGGGAAAACAAAAAACTATCTATGCGAAAACTCTTGGTGTTTAGTGTTTTTTTACGAGTATTTCCTTACTCATGCATCTTATTAATCTTTCGTGAATACATTAATGCACCATTCCGTAGTTGCATATTGTTGGTTGAATTAGAAGGAATATTATTAACTAGGGCGTGTTAACTTGATTTGAACTCTTTTTCATTGATTACACATTGTGTCTCTTGTTTGACATTTATTAGTTTCATACGGTAACTTTAATTTGATTCTCGATTTCTATTCATTGAATACGAGTAGTTAGTTTCTCCATTACAACTATATTCGTGCGTTGTTGCTCAATAAAGGATTCCTTGACCCAACAATTGCCATTTCGATTGATTTTAGTGGATTGTTTAGGCAAGAGTGTTTGATGATGGTTTGGAGAGTTGTTGTTGAGTTTTGGGCAGGAGTTTATCGATTTTCGAGTGTCATTTGCATGGTTTCGTGTACGTGTTGCATTCGAGCAGTAGATCATATGTTCCATTTGTTATTGATTAGTGTGATTTTAGTGATCATTATAACCGGATTACATTAAATTAGATTTGGAGTGTGTTTAAAAGGTTTGAGAATCAAAACGCCATAGCATTGGAGGTAGTTAGGGTAACCAAAAAACTATCAATGTGAGAACTCTTGTTTTTTATTGTTTTTTTATAAGTATTTCCTTTCTCATGTATCTTATTATTAATCTTTTGTGAATTCTTTAATGCACCATTCCATAGTTCCATAAAAATTATTGAAACACAAGGAAATATTTTAAACTATGACGTGTTAACTAGATTTGACATCTTTTTCTTCGATAACACATTGCGTTTCTTCTTTGACATTTTATTGGTTTCATTCGGTAATGTAAATAGATTCTCGATTTCTATTGAGTGAATACGAGTAGTGTCACACCCCCGCTAAAAGCGGAAACACGGGGATGTAACGAGACCGGGATCGTCATAACACATGGTAAGCGATAGAGAGCAATATAAATAAATGATGACATGCGTGTCATGACGACACCCGACAACAAGGGGACTTGTGTCGTGTTTAGTCAATGTTCACGACAACATAGCCATAAGCAACATGATAATGATAACACATATACACATATGATGAAAATGTAAATGTTAATTCCCACAACCCGGGAACAAGTTTCAAAGCATGATAATTGTTTACAAGCGTTAACATTGTTCAAAAAGATTGTTTATCAAAATGAGCTAAGTCCCAAAAATGCATCCTAGGGTCTCCACTAAGGCAGCACACCTAGATTCCTGGACTTGCATGATCACCTGAAAAGATATGCTTAAAACGGTCAACATAATTGTTGGTGAGCTCGCAGGTTTATGTAATAAAAATGTAAGAGATGTTGTAATAAATAGCGCGTCGGAATACCGTGAATACAGTTATTACACAAGTAAATATCACATGACATGAGCTTTGCAACCAAACCTAGCGACGTACACAAAGAAATTGTCGGCATATATTCACCCAAGGGCCCGTTCCTGGCCACTGATGGTACCAACTAGTATACTATCGAACAAGGGTGGGGGTGTCAACCCAGTAGTACTACCAATACCTAACCGTCGGTTCCCACACTGGAATTAAATAGTTGCAAAGATAGAACCACACAGCAGACCCAAGCATGTATCAAATAGTACTTGCAACACAGTATCACGTTGATTCCTTGTATGTAAAATGTATGTAAGTGTACATCATAAAAATTGTGTAAGCATACTTTTCCCCCAATTTGTAAATGATTGAAATGTTGTATAAGCGTAAAAGGGGCCACGAAACTCACTTGTTAGGTGGTAAGTATGCATGATTGATGTATCCCAAATGTTGAATGCAAATAAACAGTCAAACACCTATTGACAGTTATTGTATAGCATTAATGATATGATATATGTTTAAGCGCGCAATAATGATGGGACGGTTCGGGTCGTATCGGATGGGTCACGCACAACACACACAAACTGACACACATACTAGATCCTTTGTAGATCCAAGTACAAGACATTGTCGCCACTAATGATGATGTTTAAGTAAAAGTATCATTGTTTATTGTTGAAGCATTGAATAAGTGTCAATAGTTATAAGTCAATATGATCGTTCGTAAAACGTTAGTTAAATTTGCTCAAAATAGTTTCTGTGCCCTTTCTCACGTTGACTTTAATCTTTGTGGCCAAACAATGGCATTATTGTGTTAGTGTTACCTCGACACCACACGACATACTCACGCCACGCACAAGGGGTCAAACATAACAATTTCAGTCGCATAACAAGGTCAGACGCACGACTCAACCTCCATTCGTGCGTAGCAACCCTCAATCGTGCGAATCAGCTTCATTCGTACGGTTGAGCCTTCATTCGTATGATTGGCCTTCAGTCGTACCACACAACACTCAATCGCACGACTCAACTTCCATGCGCACGAATCAACCTTCAATCGTGCGAATTAGCTACTTTCGTACGACCGAACCTTCATTCGTGCGATTGGACCCCAATCGTGCGAATCACATTCATTCGCACACATTCAGTCGGTCACCTGACTCAATCGCACACAAACACTCAATCGCATGACTCATTCGCATACACTCAATCGCACGCATGACTCAATCGCACACAGACACTCAGTCGCACAACTCAGTCGCACGACATGCCTAGTCGCACAACTCAGTCGCGCGATTGACTCAGACGCATGATCCAGTCGCACGACCCACTCAGTCGCACGGCTCAATCGCATGGATGACCCAGTCGCCTGATCTGCAGATTCGCGACTGTGGTCGGGAGGAGCAGCCCCCGAGCTGCTCTAAACACGGGCTTTACACCACAAGGACCTCCAGAAACACTCAACAAACATACACAAGCACAAAACACAAGCAAAGAGACCTCACACGCACCCATACGACCTTGTGTGTTCGGGTTGAACCCGAACACCCGAAACCGTAGTTTGGACAGCCGTGAAAAGGCTCAAAAAATGGACAACCAAAGACAACTACCTGCTAAGGAGGGGTAGTCTATGCTGTAGACGGTTTCAAGACGAAGAAAACGAGACCTCACGGGTCGGATTTGGTGCTAAGATGGTGTTTTTGTGTGTGAAAGAGATGAAGATGAAGAAGATGATGAAATGGGGGATTAGGGCTGGAAAAGGGGTATTTATACCCAGCCCAAGTTTACAAAATTACAAGTTTAGTCCCTGCACTTAACCCCCGAGTTTTCCCAAATTTGTTCGGTTGAAAAACGACTTTGTTAGGTGTTTTATATTAATTGTAAAGGTATATTTAATGTTGTCATGACTTAAGAAATGGTTATATTAAAACATTTATTATATTTATAAAATGATATATTTAACGTTTTCAAAAATGAAAGTTTTAAAGGTCTTTTTAAGGTTCACACACGATTTTTAACGAATGCACACACAACGATAATATTGCACACATGATATCCACATAATGAGTCAAATAGAGATGAGGAATGACCAACATAGAATAAATAACGGACATACACGTCAATTGACGGACCTTAAAGTGACGGATGTCACAGTATCCCCCAGTTGAGATAATTTCGTCCAGAAATTCAGCTGGAGTTAGGTCCAAGAGTGTCATCCTCGAAAAGATGTGGATATTTGAGTTTCATCTGATCTTCACGTTCCCATGTAAACTCTGGCCCTCGTTTTGAATTCCACCTTACGCGAACAATAGGTATCCTACTGCGCTTCAGTTGCTTGACCTTTCGATCCATGATCTCAATGGGTTCTTCAACAAAATGAAGCTTGTCGTCAATCTTGATTTCCTCGATTGGCACGTGAAGGGATTCATCGGCCAAACATTTCTTGAGGTTTGACACGTGAAAAGTATCATGTACACCGCTAAGCTCTTGTGGCAACCTTAACCGGTAAGCCACTGGACCGATCCTTTTAGTGATCTCAAATGGTCCAACGTATCTTGGGGCTAACTTCCCTTTCTTTCCGAATCGAACGACTCCTCACGATCCCCAACATTGAATTCTAGAGGCTTCCGACGATTGTCGGCGTAGCTCTTTTGGCGATCTCGCGCGGCTTTAAGTCGATCTTTGATTTGGAAAATCTTGTCTGTTGTCTCTTGGATGATCTCTGGGCCTGTCAGTTGACTTTCACCAATTTCGGCCCAACAAACGGGAGATCTGCATTTCCTTCCATACAACGCTTCAAATGGAGCGCATCCAATGCTTGTATGATAGCTGTTGTTGTAGGAGAACTCAATCAATGGTAAGTGAGCATCCCAGCTACCTCCAAAATCGATTACACACGCTCTCAACATATCTTCTAGCGTCTGTATAGTGCGTTCACTTTGGCCATCTGTTTGAGGGTGATAGGCTGTACTCATGTCTAATCGAGTGCCCATCGCTTTCTGTAGTGTCTGCCAAAAACGTGAAGTGAATCTGCTATCACGGTCGGATATGATTGACACCGGCACCCCGTGCCGTGCCACGACCTCTTTGATGTACAATCTCGCCAACTTATCCATCTTGTAGTCTTCTCGGATAGGCAAGAAATGTGCTGATTTCGTCATTCGATCTACAATGACCCATATCGAGTCATGACCGCTGTTTGTTCTAGGGAGTTTGGTAATGAAATCCATAGCTATGTTCTCCCATTTCCACTCGGGAATTTCAGGTTGCTGTAATAATCCCGATGGCTTTTGATGTTCAGCTTTGACTTTCGAACACGCCAAGCATCGACTGACGTATAAGGCAATGTCTTTCTTCATGCCTGGCCACCAGTACAGATCCTTAAGATCATGATACATCTTGTCTGCACCAGGATGAATAGAATATCGCGTCTTGTGGGCTTCATCCATGACTAAGGTTCGAACACCTCCCCATTTGGGTACCCATATGCGATCCATGAAGTACTGAACACCGTCATCCTTGCGAATCATCTATTTGTCTAACCCCCGGAAATCTTCTCCCGCAAGGTTCTCTTCTTTCAATGCCTCACTCTGTGCAGTTTGAATCTGAGCTTTCAAGTTGGTTTGAATGGTCAATCCCAATGCTCGTGCACGTAGTGTTTTACACGTTCTTTACGGCTTAAGGAATCAGCCACCACGTTAGCTTTCCCCGGATGATACCGGATTTCACAGTCGTAGTCGCTAAGAAGCTCTACCCAACGTCGTTGGCGCATGTTGAGTTCCTTCTGATCCAAAATATGTTGAAGGCTTTTATGATCAGTGAAGATGATGCATTTGGTGCCATACAAGTAATGCCTCCATATCTTGAGTGCAAAAACTACAGCGCCCAACTCAAGGTCATGAGTGGTGTAGTTCTTTTCGTGCACCTTAAGTTGTCGCGAAGCGTAGGCAATCACTTTATCCTTCTGCATCAGTACACATCCCAATCCTTGATGTGACGCGTCGCAGTAGACCACAAAATCATCTGTTCCGTCTGGGAGAGACAGTATAGGCGCGTTGCACAACTTCTCTTTCAACGTTTGGAACGCTTGCTCTTGTGCAAATCCCCAGTCAAACTTCTTGTCTTTCTGAGTAAGCAGGGTTAATGGTTGCGCGATCTTTGAAAAGTTCGCGATGAAGCGACGATAATAACCGGCCAATCCCAAGAATTGCCATATCTCTGATGGTGTCTGGGGCGTATCCCACTTCTTCACCGCTTCGATCTTGCCGGGATCTACATGAATCCCGTCCTCATTAACCACATGACCCAAAAACTTCACTTCTCGCAGCCAAAACTCGCACTTTGAGAATTTGGCGAAAAGTTTCTCTTCTCGTAGCAGTTCCAGAATTGCCCGAAGATGTTCTACATGATCCTCTTTTGATCGGGAATAGATAAGTATATCGTCTATGAACACGATCACGAACTTATCCAAGTAAGGTTTGCACACCCGATTCATTAGATCCATAAACACAGCTGGTGCGTTAGTCAACCCGAACGGCATGACCAAGAACTCGTAATGCCCATAACGAGTCCTGAACGCAGTCTTCGGTATATCGTCCTCGAAGACCCTTAGCTGATGATATCCAGAACGAAGATCGATCTTTGAAAAATACGAAGCTCCTTGCAGCTGATCAAACAAATCGTCGATCCTGGGGAGAGGGTATCGGTTCTTCACCGTCAACTTGTTCAGTTCGCGGTAATCGATGCACATACGGAACGATCCGTCCTTCTTCTTAACAAATAGTACCGGCGCTCCCCACGGTGAATGACTCGGTCGAATAAAACCCTTCTCCAGTAGTTCCTGTAATTGACTAGACAATTCTTGCATCTCAGATGGCGCTAGTCGATATGGCGTTTTCGCTACCGGTGTAGCTCCAGGAACCAACTCAATGCGGAATTCCACCTGTCGTGGAGGAGGTAAACCAGACAAGTCATTTGGGAATACTTCTGGGTAATCCCGTACCACTGGAATATCCACCAGTTTCCTTTCCTCGTCTTTTCTTTTCAACCACATGAGCCAGAAAAGCGTAGCACTGCTTTCGTAGACTCTGGCGTGCTTTCATGCAGGAAATAATCTTTAAGCTCTTACCCGGTCGTTCTCCCTGAACTTTGAGTACTTCCCCGTTTGGCATAGGGATACGTACTACTTTGTCTCGGCAAACAATCTCTGCTCCATTCTGCGACAACCAATCCATACCCACGATCACGTCGAAGCTTCCTAACTCGAAGGGTATCAAATCTATCTCAAAGGTATGATCCTCCAACGTCAACGAACACTTCCTAATAATCTCATCGGCCTGAGCAACCCTACCATTGGCCATTTCTACGGAGTAGCTAGTTTCTAGCCTACTGGGACTCAAATCAAGTAATTGCACAAACTCAGAAGATATGAAACTATTGTCTGCTCCAGTATCAAATAATATAGATGCGAAGTGATGATTGAGTAAGTGCGTACCCGTGACAACATTCGGGTCCTGACGAGCATCATTAGCTCCAATGACGAATGCACGTCCCTGAGCTGCATTCCCCTGAGTAGCCGGGCCTTGATTCCCAGCAATAGCCAACACCTGCTGCTGGTTGTTGCCCTGTAGACCCGGTGCCCGATTCAGCCTGGGGCACATATTCCTGTAGTGATCGGGGCTCCCACACTCAAAGCAAGCCCTTGCATTCCCGGCGGGGTTAACCGCGTTGATGGGTGCTACAAGATTCGGTGCCGTTCTGCAATCTCTTGCCAAATGACCCGGGCGCTTACAGTTAGCGCACACCCGGCACTGCGTCCCTGGGGGATGATGATAGTTGCACCTATCACATTTGGGGTGCGGCCCCACATACTCTCTTCTGGCCTGAGACACGGCCACAAAATTCCTGGCCGGCTTAGACCTCTTCTCAAACCTTCCGGCACTCGACCGGCTCGACTCCCCAACATCCTTCCTCTTCTGGGCCCCTCGACCCAAAACCCCTGTTCTAACCATCTCGTCAGTCAAAGCGCCAGCTTTCAGAATTGCGCTCTGAATAGTAGGAGGTGCGGCTGCTGTGACCATAGCTCTAATTTTAGGCGCGAGTCCCCAAATGTACCTTTCAATCCTCTTTGATTCCGGCGTAACCAGATGAGGAACCAATTTAGCCAGCTCATGAAAACGATCAGTATAAGCTGCATGCCCTACCCCCACCATAGCATGATTCCAGAATTCATGCTCCAGCTTCTGCATCTCGTTGAGAGGGCAGTATTCCTCAGTGATCAAGGCTTTGAACTCGTCCCACGACATTTGCATCGCAGACTCTCTTCCTCGTGCTTGAATCTGGGTGTTCCACCAGGTTAGGGCTTTACCCTGTAGAGAACAAGTAGCATACTTGATCCTCTGGCTGTCGAGGCACTCACTGATGTCGATCACTGCCTCCATCTTTTCCAACCACCTGGTTAGGGCTATCGCCCCACCTTTCCCGTCGAATTCCCTTGGCTTACAAGCCACGAACTCCTTGTACGAACATCCCCGACGAGCGTTAACCACCCCAGTTTCGATACCGGCAGTATCACCATTCCCGGTTTCCTAGTTGCTCTCGTTTCCAGTCGGGTTTCCGTTTCCCGTTTCAGTTTCTATCCCACCTTGGGCTCCCTCATCGTTGCCACCATCCCCGTGAGGGTGGTGTTGTTGAAGTGCGTCGCTCACTTGGGCCACTATAGTAGGAATAAGCGCGGCCAATTGCTGGGCGATCAGGGCTGCCATGTCGGCGTTCCCTGTTCCTTGACTGTTACTGGCAGGAGCATCGTTTTCTCTTGGTGCTCTGCCTCTGCCTCGGCCTCTGCCCTTTGGGGCTTCACTCCCGCCACTACTGCTACGGGTGACTCTTCGAGGCGGCATGTTCTGATCATAAAAGAGGTAACATGTAAACTTTAGTCACCATAAGATACAAAAGTATTCCACTTATCAAATTCCAATGTTCATGTTCCGGTCAGCCAGACCACCATGCAGCCCATTTCAAGCATATTCTCGGTATACCGGTGATGTTTATATATAGGGTTCCCCGCAGCGTTCCCACCACACCCACGATGTACCGAGAATGATGCCTGATCCGGTTACAAGACATCCGACTTTCCTTTACATCATATCCATAATAATCCATCATAACAGTTGTAAGTCCATGTATACAATCACGTTTAGTCTAGCGGAGGTTGTTTATTTCTCATCCTTCGAGGTTTCAGACATATACCTCCTCAGAGTTAATCTCAATGTTCAAGGTCAAGCGCAATAGTATGATCTGTGATGATCTCTTCGGGTTTAATACCCGGATCTGATAAACTAACTCGGCGCGCAGAGGGAACGGAAGATCCAATAGAAGCATCCCCATAAAAGAGTGAGCACAAGGGCTCTCTCATAGGGTAGAAAGATCACATAACAAATAGATGAGCAAATCAAGCAGCGAGGAACACATACACGAGATATAATATGCATACAGAGTCCTAGCATGCAAATCTACATGAAGGTTCCTAGGTTATAGTCTAGGTCAAGCGTATTGCCTAATTCTCTATAACCAATGGCTCTGATACCAATCTGTCACACCCCCGCTAAAAGCAGAAACACGGGGATGTAACGAGACCGGGATCGTCATAACACATGGTAAGCGATAGAAAGCAATATAAATAAATGATGACATGCGTGTCATGACGACACCCGACAACAAGGGGACTTGTGTCGTGTTTAGTCAATGTTCACGACAACATAGCCATAAGCAACATGATAATGATAACACATATACACATATGATGAAAATGTAAATGTTAATTCCCACAACCCGGGAACAAGTTTCAAAGCATGATAATTGTTTACAAGCGTTAACATTGTTCAAAAAGATTGTTTATCAAAATGAGCTAAGTCCCAAAAATGCATCCTAGGGTCTCCACTAAGGCAGCACACCTAGATTCCTGGACTTGCATGATCACCTGAAAAGATATGCTTAAAACGGTCAACATAATTGTTGGTGAGCTCGCAGGTTTATGTAATAAAAATGTAAGAGATGTTGTAATAAATAGCGCGTCGGAATACCGTGAATACAGTTATTACACAAGTAAATATCACATGACATGAGCTTTGCAACCAAACCTAGCGACGTACACAAAGAAATTGTCGGCATATATTCACCCAAGGGCCCGTTCCTGGCCACTGATGGTACCAACTAGTATACTATCGAACGAGGGTGGGGGTGTCAACCCAGTAGTACTAGCAATACCTAACCGTCGGTTCCCACACTGGAATTAAATAGTTGCAAAGATAGAACCACACAGCAGACCCAAGCATGTATCAAATAGTACTTGCAACACAGTATCACGTTGATTCCTTGTATGTAAAATGTATGTAAGTGTACAGCATAAAAATTGTGTAAGCATACTTTTCCCCCAATTTGTAAATGATTGAAATGTTGTATAAGCGTAAAAGGGGCCACGAAACTCACTTGTTAGGTGGTAAGTATGCATGATTGATGTATCCCAAATGTTGAATGCAAATAAACAGTCAAACACCTATTGACAGTTATTGTATAGCATTAATGATATGATATATGTTTAAGCGCGCAATAATGATGGGACGGTTCGGGTCGTATCGGATGGGTCACGCACAACACACACAAACTGACACACATACTAGATCCTTTGTAGATCCAAGTACAAGACATTGTCGCCACTAATGATGATGTTTAAGTAAAAGTATCATTGTTTATTGTTGAAGCATTGAATAAGTGTCAATAGTTATAAGTCAATATGATCGTTCGTAAAACGTTAGTTAAATTTGCTCAAAATAGTTTCTGTGCCCTTTCTCACGTTGACTTTAATCTTTGTGGCCAAACAATGGCATTATTGTGTTAGTGTTACCTCGACACCACACGACATACTCACGCCACGCACAAGGGGTCAAACATAACAATTTCAGTCGCATAACAAGGTCAGACGCACGACTCAACCTCCATTCGTGCGAAGCAACCCTCAATCGTGCGAATCAGCTTCATTCGTACGGTTGAGCCTTCATTCGTATGATTGGCCTTCAGTCGTACCACACAACACTCAATCGCACGACTCAACTTCCATGCGCACGAATCAACCTTCAATCGTGCGAATTAGCTACTTTCGTACGACCGAACCTTCATTCGTGCGATTGGACCCCAGTCGTGCGAATCACATTCATTCGCACGCATTCAGTCGGTCACCTGACTCAATCGCACACAAACACTCAATCGCATGACTCATTCGCATACACTCAATCGCACGCATGACTCAATCTCACACAGACACTCAGTCACACAACTCAGTCGCACGACATGCCTAGTCGCACAACTCAGTCGCGCGATTGACTTAGACGCATGATCCAGTCGCACGACCCACTCAGTCGCACGGCTCAATCGCATGGATGACCCCGTCGCCTGATCTGCAGATTCGCGACTGTGGTCGGGAGGAGAAGCCCCCGAGCTGCTCTAAACACGGGCTTTACACCACATGGACCTCCAGAAACACTCAACAAACATACACAAGCATAAAACACAAGCAAAGAGACCTCACACGCACCCATACGACCTTGTGTGTTCGGGTTGAACCCGAACACCCGAAACCCTAGTTTGGACAGCCGTGAAAAGGCTCAAAAAATGGACAACCAAAGACAACTACCTGCTAAGGAGGGGTAGTCTATGCTGTAGACGGTGTCAAGACGAAGAAAACGAGACCTCACGGGTCGGATTTGGTGCTAAGATGGTGTTTTTGTGTGTGAAAGAGATGAAGATGAAGAAGATGATGAAATGGGGGATTAGGGCTGGAAAAGGGGTATTTATACCCAGCCCAAGTTTACAAAATTACAAGTTTAGTCCCTGCACTTAACCCCCGAGTTTTTCCCAAATTTGTTCGGTTGAAAAACGACTTTGTTAGGTGTTTTATATTAATTGTAAAGGTATATTTAATGTTGTCATGACTTAAGAAATGGTTATATTAAAACATTTATTATATTTATAAAATGATATATTTAACGTTTTCAAAAATGAAAGTTTTAAAGGTCTTTTTAAGGTTCACACACGATTTTTAACGAATGCACACACAACGATAATATTGCACACATGATATCCACATAATGAGTCAAATAGAGATGAGGAATGACCAACATAGAATAGATAACAGACATACACGTCAATTGACGGACCTTAAAGTGACGGATGTCACAAGTAGTTAGTTGCTCTTTTACATCTATTATCCTTGCGTAGATACTCAATAAAGGATTCTGTGGATGAATTGTCATTTCGATTGAATTCAGTGGATACTTTAGACAAGAGGGTTTGAACATGGTTATGGAGAGTTCTAGTTAAGTTTTGGGCATGAGTATATCAATTTGCAAGTGTCATTTGTATGGTTTTGTGTTCGGGTTGCATTCGTTTAAACAAGAGATCCAATGTTTCATTTGTGATTGATTAGTGTGATTTTAGTGATCATTTTAAACGATTTGATTAAATTAGATTAGGAGTGTGTTGAAAAGGTTTGAGAATCAAAACTTCATATCATTATAGGTAGTTAGGGAAATAAAAAACTATCTACGCGAGAACTCTTGATGTTTAGTGTTTTTCACGAGTATTTCCTTACTCATGCATCTTATTAATCTTTCGTAAATACATTAATGCACCATTCCGTAGTTGCATATTGTTTGTTGAATTAGTAGGAATATTATTAACTAGGACGTGGTAACTTGATTTGACTTCTTTTTCATCGATCATACATTGTGTCTCTTGTTAGATATTTATTAGTTTCATAAAGTTACTTTAATTCGATTCTCGATTCTATTCATTGAATACGAGTAGTTAGTTGCTCCTTTACAACTATTATCCTTGCGTTGTTGCTCAATAAAGGATTCCTTGAACCAAAAATTGCCATTTCGATTGATTTTAGTGGGTTGTTTAGGCAAGAGTGTTTGATGATGGTTTGGAGAGTTGTTGTTGAGTTTTGGGTAGGAGTTTATCGATTTTCAAGTTTCATTTGCATGGTTTCGTGTACGTGTTGCATTCGAGCAGTAGATCATATGTTCCATTTGTTATTGATTAGTGTGATTTTAGTGATCATTATAACCAGACTACATTAAATTAGATTTGGAGTGTGTTTAAAAGGTTTGAGAACAAAACGCCATAGCGTTGGAGGTAGTTAGGGTAAACAAAAAACTATCAATGTGAGAACTCTTGTTTTTTATTGTTTTTTTATATGTATTTCCTTTCTCATGTATCTTATTATTAATCTTTTGTGAATTCTTTAATGCACCATTCCATAGTTCCATAAAAATTATTGAAACACAAGGAAATATTATAAACTATGACGTGTTAACTAGATTTCACCTCTTTTTCTTCGATAACACATTGTGTTTCTTCTTTGACGTTTTATTGGTTTCATTCGGTAATGTAAATAGATTCTTGATTTCTATTGAGTGAATACGAGTAGTTAGTTGCTCCTTTACAACTATTATCCTTGCGTAGATACTCAATAAAGGATACTGTGGATGAACAATTGTCATTTCGATTGAATTCAATGGATACTTTAGACAAGAGAGTTTGAACATGGTTATGGAGAGTTCTAGTTAAGTTTTTGGCATGATTGTATCAATTTGCAACTGTCATTTGTATGGTTTCGTGTTCGGGTTGCATTCGTTTAAACAAGAGATCCAATGTTTAATTTGTGATTGATTAGTGTGATTTTAATGATCATTTTAACCGGATTTGATTAAATTAGATTAGGAGTGTGTTGAAAAGGTTTGAGAAACAAAACTTTACATTATAGGTAGTTAGGGAAAACAAAAAACTATCTATGCGAGAACTCTTAATGTTTAGTGTTTTTTTACGAATATTTCCTTACTCATGCATCTTATTATTCTTTCGTGAATACATTAATGCACCATTCTGTAGTTGCATATTGTTTGTTAAATTAGAAGGAATATTATTAACTAGGACGTGGTAACTTGATTTGACTTCTTTTTCATCGATCACACATTGTATCTCTTGTTTGACGTTTAGTAGTTTCATTAAGTTACTTTAATTTGATTCTCGATTCTATTCATTGAATACGAGTAGTTAGTTGCTCCTTAACAACTATTATCCTTGCGTTGTTGCTCAATAAAAGATTCCTTGAACCAAAAATTGCCATTTCGGTTGATTTTAGTGGGTTGTTTAGGCAACAGTGTTTAATGATGGTTTGGAGAGTTGTTGTTGAGTTTTGGGCAGGAGTTTATCGGTTTTCAAGTGTCATTTGCATGGTTTCGTGTACGTGTTGCATTCGAGCAGTAGATCATATGTTCCATTTGTTATTGATTAGTGTGATTTTAGTGATCATTATAACCGGACTACATTAAATTAGATTTGGAGTGTGTTTAATAGGTTTGAGAATCAAAACTCCATAGCATTGGAGGTAGTTAGGGTAAACAAAAAACTATCAATGTGAGAACTCTTGTTTTTTATTTTTTTTATATGTATTTCCTTTCTCATGTATCTTATTATTAATCTTTCGTGAATTCTTTAATGCACCATTCCATAGTTCCATAACAATTATTTAAATACAAGGAAATATTATAAACTAGGATGTGTTAACTAGATATGACTTCTTTTTCTTCGATAACACATTGCATTTCTTCTTTGACGTTTTATTAGTTTCATTCGGTAATTGTAAATAGATTATCGATTTTTATTGAGTGAATACGAGTAGTTAGTTGCTCCATTACAACTATTATCCTTGCGTAGATACTCAATAAAGGATTCTGTGGATGAACAATTGTCATTTCGATTGAATTCAGTGTATACTTTAGACAAGAGGGTTTGAAGATGATTATGGAGAGTTCTAGTTAAGTTTTGGGCATGTGTGTATCAATTTGAAAGTGTCGTTTGTATGGTTTCGTGTTCGGGTTGCATTCGTTTAAACAAAAGATCCAATGTTGCATTTGTGATTGATTAGTGTGATTTTAGTGATCATTTTAACCGGATTTGATTAAATTAGATTAGGAGTGTGTTGAAAAGGTTTGAGAATCAAAACTTCATAACATTATATGTAGTTAGGGAAAACAAAAAACTATCTATGCGAGAACTCTTTGTGTTTAGTGTTTTTTTACGACTATTTCCTTACTCATGCATCTTATTAATCTTTCGTGAATACATTAATGCACCATTCCGTAGTTGCATATTGTTTGTTGAATTATAAGGAATATTATTAACTAGGACGTGTTAACTTGATTTGAACTCTTTTTCATTGATTACACATTGTGTCTCTTGTTTGACATTTATTAGTTTTATACGGTAACTTTAATTTGATTCTCGATTTCTATTCATTGAATACGAGTAGTTAGTTTCTCCATTACAACTATATCCGTGCGTTGTTGCTCAATAAAGGATTCCTTGAACCAACAATTGCCATTTCGATTGATTTTAGTGGATTGTTTAGGCAAGAGTGTTTGATGAAGGTTTGGAGAGTTGTTGATGAGTGTGACATCCGTCACCAACAGGTCCGTCAATTGACTCGAAATCCGTTATTTCTCTTTTCGCGCATTTATTATTTTGCATAATTAATTTGTTTTCGAACCGAATCGCATCGTATCTCCCTTTCGTGCCAACCTTGATATTTAATAACGCTAATAATAAAATTTATTCTATTATTATTATTAACGTAAATATTGTTAATATTAATAATAATAACAATAATAATAATAATAATAATATTATTATTATTATAATTATAGTCCAGGGTTTAAATTGTAAATTAACTAAACTTGAGGGAATAAATAATCTAAAGTTGAGGGGCTAGAGTGTAAAATAATTATAATATAAAAAAAAAATCGTTTCGGTCAACCCTAAATCCCAACCCCGCCGTGAACCCATCGACCTTTTCACCCTCCGCCGTGCACCACCCTTTCAAGCCCAATTCGCTACCGTTAGCCACCGCCGGTTGCCGCCGCTTCACCGTTTAATCGTTTCGTAGGTAACCGATCATTATGAAACTCGTTTTGTCTCGTTTCGTTTCGTTTCGGTTTGTCGTTAGGTTCGGTTGTTCGGTTTGATTCTTGTGATCCCTTATGTGTACGTATATATCTGTGTGTCCCGCATCATGTGCTGGTTGTCGAAAGGAACCGAACACAACCACTTTCGGCTGTTGTGTGTAGACCGCGGGCATATATATACATGGCAGAGATATGCATATATATGTAAGTGTGTGTGCGGTTATATATGTATGTATGCGAATGAACGTATATGTGTGTTAGTATGTCTTTGTGCGTTTGTATATATATATATATATATATATATATATATATATGACGGTATGGTATGTATGTATTGTGTGTATTTGTATATATTGTGTATGTATGCGGCAATGTGTATATATAGTGTGTGTGCAGTGTGTGTATCGTGGGTGTGTGTGCGTTGTGTGTGTGCAGTGTGTGTGTTATGTGTGTGTGCAGTGTGTGTATCGTGTGTGTGTGTTGTGTGTGTGCGTCATGGGTGTGTGTGTGTGTTTGTTATGTGTGTTCAATATGTGCAGTGTGTGTATGTATGCAGCGATGTGTGTAAGTGCATACATGTGGTATATGTATGTATAATGTGTATGCATGTGCGCATCCGTGTATATATATATATATATATATATATATATATATATATATATATATATATATATATATATATACATATATGTATGTGTTGTTGTGTGTGCGTATGTGTGTGACGGTGTATGAGTATGTATATATATATGTGTGTGTGTTGCTTGTGTATATGTGTATATATATGTGCGACAGTGTGTGTATACATATGGTGCATGTATGCGTGCAAGCTTTGTTGCTTGTGTGTGTGTTTCACTTTTGGTTAGTGTGTGAATTTTAACTATTAGTATTGGTTGTTATTATTATTATTATCATCATTATTATTATTATTATTATTATTATTATTTTATTATTATTATTATTATTATTATTATTCATATTTACGACTGTTATTATTAATAGTATTATACAGTATAATATATGTATGAAAGACCTTTAACTACTTTGCGTACTTGTCGCGTCGAAACCCGAACCGATCCGAAACCGACTGAACGTATCTTTTCTCATTGAACTTGTCTAAGGACTTTATTATAATTAATTATAGGTGATTGATTGCCGTTTGCTCTCATCCTTTGAAGTTTTTATCCATTTTAATTCATCTCAATCAAGGTGAGTTTCGCGGCCCCGTTTTATTACAATTATTTACAAACATCAAGGGGGAAAAGTATGCTCAACCATTTTTATGCTGTGAACTTATTCAACTCTTTTGGGACTGTTGTGTTTACTGTTTTGTAAGTACTTATCTAATACATGCATGAGTTGTCTTTGTGGTTCTGTATTCACAACTATTTAACTCCGGTGTTGGAGCCGACGGACAGGTATTGATAGTACTATTGGGCTGACACCCCCACCCTTGTTTGTTAGTATACTAGTTGGGACTGACAGTGGCCAGGAACGGGCCCTAGGGTGAATATGTTCCGACAAATTCTTTGTGTACGTCATAGGTTTAGTTGTGATGCTCATGTGATATTACTTGCTTATAACTGTATGCACTCAGGTCCCACCAAACTATTATACAGCATCAAGTTTGTTTATTATTTAAACCTGCGAACTCACCAACATTATGTTGACCATTTTGAGCATATCTTTTCAGGTAACAATCATTGAGGATTGCTAGGGATGCTGCCTTAGTGATGACCTTAGGCTTACATCATTTAAACTTTGGATGTCTTCGACAGTTGCATTTGACATTTACTTGTTATTCACATTTGATTACTTGTTCCCGGGTTGTGGGACTTATACTTATTTGTTTTGTATGACTATGTTTGTCGTGGAACTGACTAACCATGGCACAAGTCTCCGTTTGTGTCCGGTGACGTCATGACACGTTGACCTTCATCATTTAATGCATCTCTATTATTTTAACAATGTGTTATGACGATCCCGTCCGTTACATCCTCGTGTTTCCGCTATAAGCGGGGGTGTGACAATGAGTTTTGGGCAGGAGTTTATCGATTTTCAAGTGTCATTTGCATGGTTTCGTGTACGTGTTGCATTCGAGCAGTAGATCATATGTTCCATTTGTTATTGATTAGTGTGATTTTAGTGATCATTATAACCGGATTACATTAAATTAGATTTGGAGTGTGTTTAAAAGGTTTGAGAATCAAAACGCCATAGCATTGGAAGTAGTTAGGGTAACCAAAAAACTATCAATGTGAGAACTCTTGTTTTTTATTGTTTTTTTATAATTATTTCCTTTCTCATGTATCTTATTATTAATCTTTTGTGAATTCTTTAATGCACCATTCCATAGTTCCATAAAAATTATTGAAACACAAGGAAATATTATAAACTATGACGTGTTAACTAGATTTGACATCTTTTTCTTCGATAACACATTGCGTTTCTTCTTTGACATTTTATTGGTTTCATTCGGTAATGTAAATAGATTCTCGATTTCTATTGAGTGAATACGAGTAGTTAGTTGCTCCTTTACAACTATTATCCTTGCGTAGATACTCAATAAAGGATTCTGTGGATGAATTGTCATTTCGATTGAATTCAGTGGATACTTTAGACAAGAGGGTTTGAACATGGTTATGGAGAGTTCTAGTTAAGTTTTGGGCATGAGTATATCAATTTGCAAGTGTCATTTGTATGGTTTCGTGTTCGGGTTGCATTCGTTTAAACAAGAGATCCAATGTTTCATTTGTGATTGATTAGTGTGATTTTAGTGATCATTTTAACTGGATTTTATTAAATTAGATTAGGAGTGTGTTGAAAAGGTTTGAGAATCAAAACTTCATATCATTATAGGTATTTAGGGAAATAAAAAACTATCTACGCGAGAACTCTTGATGTTTAGTGTTTTTTACGAGTATTTCCTTACTCATGCATCTTATTAATCTTTCGTGAATACATTAATGCACCATTCCGTAGTTGCATATTGTTTGTTGAATTAGTAGGAATATTATTAACTAGGACGTGGTAACTTGATTTGACTTCTTTTTCATCGATCATACATTGTGTCTCTTGTTAGATATTTATTAGTTTCATAAAGTTACTTTAATTTGATTCTCGATTCTATTCATTGAATACGAGTAGTTAGTTGCTCCTTTACAACTATTATCCTTGCGTTGTTGCTCAATAAAGGATTCCTTGAACCAAAATTGCCATTTCGATTGATTTTAGTGGGTTGTTTAGGCAAGAGTGTTTGATGATGGTTTGGAGAGTTGTTGTTGAGTTTTGGGTAGGAGTTTATAGATTTTCAAGTTTCATTTGCATGGTTACGTGTACGTGTTGCATTCGAGCAGTAGATCATATGTTCCGTTTGTTATTGATTAGTGTGATTTTAGTGATCATTATAACCGGACTACATTAAATTAGATTTGGAGTGTGTTTAAAAGGTTTGAGAACAAAACGCCATAGCGTTGGAGGTAGTTAGGGTAAACAAAAAACTATCAATGTGAGAACTCTTGTTTTTTATTGTTTTTTATATGTATTTCCTTTCTCATGTATCTTATTATTAATCTTTTGTGAATTCTTTAATGCACCATTCCATAGTTCCATAAAAATTATTGAAACACAAGGAAATATCATAAACTATGACGTGTTAACTAGATTTGACCTCTTTTTCTTCGATAACACATTGTGTTTCTTCTTTGACGTTTTATTGGTTTCATTCGGTAATGTAAATAGATTCTCGATTTCTATTGAGTGAATACGAGTAGTTAGTTGCTCCTTTACAACTATTATCCTTGCGTAGATTATCAATAAAGGATACTATGGATGAACAATTTTCATTTTGATTGAATTCAATGGATACTTTAGACAAGAGAGTTTGAACATGGTTATGGAGAGTTCTAGTTAAGTTTTTGGCATGATTGTATCAATTTGCAAGTGTCATTTGTATGGTTTCGTGTTCGGGTTGCATTCGTTTAAACAAGAGATCCAATGTTTAATTTGTGATTGATTAGTGTGATTTTAGTGATCATTTTAACCGGATTTGATTAAATTAGATTAGGAGTGTGTTGAAAAGGTTTGAGAATCAAAACTTTATATCATTATAGGTAGTTAGGGAAAACAAAAAACTATCTACGCGAGAACTCTTGATGTTTAGTGTTTTTTTACGAGTATTTCCTTACTCATGCATCTTATTAATCTTTCGTGAATACATTAATGCACCATTCCGTAGTTGCATATTGTTTGTTGAATTAGAAGGAATATTATTAACTAGGACGTGGTAACTTGATTTGACTTCTTTTTCATCGATCACACATTGTGTCTCTTGTTTGACGTTTAGTAGTTTCATAAAGTTACTTTAATTTGATTCTCGATTCTATTCATTGAATACGAGTAGTTAGTTGCTCCTTTACAACTATTATCCTTGCGTTGTTGCTCAATAAAGGATTCCTTGAACCAAAAATTGCCATTTCGATTGATTTTAGTGGGTTGTTTAGGCAATAGTGTTTGATGATGGTTTGGAGAGTTGTTGTTGAGTTTTGGGCAGGAGTTTATCGATTTTCAAGTGTCATTTGCATGGTTTCGTGTACGTGTTGCATTCGAGCAGTAGATCATATGTTCCATTTGTTATTGATTAGTGTGATTTTAGTGATCATTATAACCGGACTACATTAAATTAGATTTGGAGTGTGTTTAATAGGTTTGAGAATCAAAACTCCATAGCATTGGAGGTAAATAGGGTAAACAAAAAACTATCAATGTGAGAACTCTTGTTTTTTATTGTTTTTTTATATGTATTTCCTTTCTCATGTATCTTATTATTAATCTTTCATGAATTCTTTAATGCACCATTCCATAGTTCCATAACAATTATTGAAATACAAGGAAATATTATAAACTAGGATGTGTTAACTAGATATGACTTCTTTTTCTTCGATAACACATTGCGTTTCTTCTTTTACGTTTTATTAGTTTCATTCGGTGATGTAAATAGATTCTCGATTTTTATTGAGTGAATACGAGTAGTTAGTTGCTCCTTTACAACTATTATCCTTGCGTAGATACTCAATAAAGGATTCTGTGGATGAACAATTGTCATTTTGATTGAATTCAATGGATACTTTAGACAAGTGGGTTTGAACATGGTTATGGAGAGTTCTAGTTAAGTTTTGGGCACGAGTGTATCGATTTGGAAGTGTCATTTGTATTGTTTCGTGTTCGGGTTTCATTCGTTTAAAGAAGAGATCCAATGTTTCATTTGTGATTGATTAGTGTGATTTTAGTGATCATTATAACCGGATTTGATTAAATTAGATTAGGAGTGTGTTAAAAATGTTTGAGAATCAAAACTTCATAGCATTATAGGTAGTTAGGAAAAATAAAAAACTATCTATGCGAGAACTCTCGTTGTTTAGTGTTTTTTTACGAGTATTTCCTTACTCGAGCATCTTATTAATCTTTCATGAATACATTAATGCACCATTCTGTAGTTGCATATTGTTTGTTGAATTAGAAGGAATATTATTAACTAGGACGTGTTAACTTGATTTGACCTCTTTTTTATTGATCACACATTGTGTCTCTTGTTTGATGTTTATTAGTTTCATACGGTAACTTTAATTTGATTCTCGATTTCTATTTATCAAATACGAGTAGTTGGTTGCTCCTTTACAACTATATCCGTGCGTTGTTGCTCAATAAAGGATTCCTTGAACCAACAATTGCCATTTCGATTGATTTTAGTGGATTTTTTAGGCAAGAGTGTTTGAAGATGATTTGGAGAGTTGTTGTTGAGTTTTGGGCAGGAGTTTATCGATTTTCAAGTGTCATTTGCATGGTTTCGTGTACGTGTTGCATTCGAGCAGTAGATCATGTGTTCCATTTGTTATTGATTAGTGTGCTTTTAGTGATCATTATAACCGGATTACATTAAATTAGATTTGGAGTGTGTTTAAAAGGTTTGAGAATCAAACGCCATAACATTGGAGGTAGTTGGGGTAAACAAAATGTTGGATATTGTATGCCCAAGACACATACAAGATTGATGTGGTTAGTACGCTATGATCCAAGTCGGGTCATACCTAATAACAACCTAAACAAACACCAATAAATATTTATTTGTTGATAAGATCAAACAAATAAATATTGACACCAATTTAAAAAATGGGTTTTCTAAAACATTTTTTTTGAAATAGAACAACATTATATGGATAATTTGTTCATGAGAAATTATTTGTTTTATTATTTAAGTGGGTTAAATAATAACAAATAAAAGTGTGTTCAAGTTATATAACTAAAAGGGTTTTAATTTTACAAACTTATGGGTTAAAGAGTGTGATATATTTATAAAATTAAACTGGGTGGGAACCCAATTTTAAACTTAATTTTCGGCATGCCCTTGGTTGCCCTCCTTGGGATTCATTTTCTTGTTTTAATACAAGACTTAAACACTCTTGCACTCCATCCTAACACACTCTCTCTCACACACATGCAAAAAGCTCTCTCTTCTTCATTCTCTTGGCTGAAAAATTCGAATTTGTTGGCTGATTTGAAGTTTCTCTTGGCTGATTTTCGGATTTGCAAGAAGAAGAAGAGATTTGGTGTTCAACTTCCTAACAAGTTAGGTGTTTTGCAAGAGCTTGTGGGTATACAAGCTTGAGGTCTTCTTCTTTTAAGGCTTCCATTCAAGAACATCATCTCCTTTATCTAACATCCATCTCATCTTCTTGCTTTTAGAAAGGTTGTATTCTAAAACACCCTATGGTTGTTTATGTTTGATAGCATTTCTTTCACATATATTTGATCATTGTTCTTGGGTTTGTTATCTTGACATATAAAATGTTTAATTTTCAGAATCTAAACATAATATATATGTTCGTATATCCGCTGTGTTTTTGTTTAAATGGTTAAACAATGTTTGATAAACTTGTTACAAACCCAACAATGGCATCTAGAGCCGGTTATGTGGAAAACTTGCTTCAAAAGTCCAAGAAAAGTTAGTTTTGTTGGACTTTTTCAACCCATTAGGTGCTGATTTGTTATGGATATATGAATCCCTTGTCTTTCGAGTTTTATTTTACATGCTTTAGAATAAAACTTGAAAGATTAAAGTCAAGTGGTTGATTATGTTGTTTGGACAAAAAAACCCTAAAATCTTGGTTTATGTTGGCTGAAATTTTAGGGTTAAAAAAGGGTTCATTTTTTTCTTGGATGTTGTATTTGGATACATGTTTTAGTGCATAACATAGCCTTGACCAAGTGTGTTTTGGATTTGGTTGAATGTTTTGTCATGTTTGGTTTTATTCTTTCAAAAGGGTTGTAATTATAATTTTGTGATTGTATCTATGGGTTGTAATTTATTTATTCTTTGGCTATGTAATAAATAGATTAGGTGGATTTATTTTATTAGAAAAATTGTATTAGGATATGAATTTTGTAAAAGAAGATGCACAAGTTGGAGACCAAAGGAAGATACAAAGGAAGGACACAAAAGACATAGACACTTGAAGCATTTGGATGTGGATTCACGTGGGAGTTCATGGACACATTTTGATGTGTCATTGTTAACCCTTAGGAAAGACCTAATGACAACACTTGTGATGGCAAACAAGTGTAGTCAACTTAGTGGCTATGGTTATGCACTTGTGATTGTATGATTATGCTTGTTTGGTTGTTTGTTTTATGGTTGTTGTTTGATATATGGATATGCATAACTTATTAACAAACATAACAAGCTAAAAAATTATGGTTCCTTATCATTATGTGGTTAATAAAAGGTTATTAAAAGGATTAATGATTTTAATAAAAGAGTTTTTATTAAAAAGAGAACCATAGGGTACCATGTGTTTAAAAGCATGCAAATACAAGGTACATAGAGTTTTCTAAACTAGAATTATAAAAAATTGAAATTTCTTTTAAAAACAAGTTTAACACCGTCCATTTGCACAACACTTGAGTCACTTGGAAACTCTTAATGGGATAAAGGTCACCTAATCATTTTGAGGGAACTTGTGATTTGAGGTGGGAATACCATATTTGTGGGATAAAGGTCACCTAACACTTGTGTTGGTAAACCAACATGTGTGTGTAAGTAGGGTGACTTGATTTGCAAACCATGTTAAATGGATCACCTACAATGTGGTTTACAAATGGTGTTGATGGGATTAACATGCCAACTATACATATGATGTTTAAGTCGATCCCATACCTCTAAAGTTGCAAAGGGTTGCAATTGTCAAACGTTGACTACCTTGTTAATTTAAATAATGGGATAAAGGTCACCTAACCACTATTTAAATGTAACGTTGGATTCTTGAATTTTAAAACTATGTAAGACACATTAAAGGGTATTAATAATTAAAATATGATAATATCAAAAATACTAAAATTGAACTTTGTTAAATTTTGTAGACGGCCACCAACAACAATGAAAATAATGATATCTCGTCCGCTCACTCACTTTCACTAAGGACCATTCTCTAAAAGGAGCGTCTAAACCATAATAACTTTATAGATTGGTTTCGAAACTTGAGAATTGTACTCAAGCAAGAGAAACGGTCATATATTTTAGACGATCTGATTCCCGATCAACCCAATAAGGAAGATGAGGAGGCCTTCAATAATTGGGTGAAATACACTGAGGACTCGGTCCAAGTGTCTTGCCTCATGTTGGCAAGTATGACTCCGGATTTCCAAAAAGAGTACGAACATCACAGAACGTACGACATGATTACCCAATTGAAGGAAACGTTCCAACAACAAGCAAGGGTAGAGCGCTTCGAAACGGTTCGAGCACTCCATGCATGTCGTATGGATGACACCCAATCGGTCTCATCTTATGTACTTAAGATGAAGAGCCACATTGACCGCCTCGAAAGGCTGAATTGTCTTGTCTCGAAAGAGTTGTCTACGGATTTGATCCTTAAATCTTTGTCAAAAAGGTTTGACAACTTTGTTATGAATTATAACATGAACGGGTGGGACAAAAACATAAGTGAGCTTCACTCTATGCTCGAAACTGCCGAGGCGGCGATGGATAAAAAGATTTTACCCGTTTTCACCTTCAATGAAGGTGGGAACAAGAAGAGGCCTCACTGTCACACCCCCGCTAAAAGCGGAAACACGGGGATGTAACGAGACCGGGATCGTCATAACACATGGTAAGCGATAGAGAGCAATATAAATACATGATGACAAGCGTGTCATGACGACACCCGACAACAAGGGGACTTGTGTCGTGTTTAGTCAATGTTCACGACAACATAGCCATAAGCAACATGATGATGATAACACATAATCACATAAAGGTGAAATTGTAATTGTTAATTCCCACAACCCGGGAACAAGTTTCAAAAGATGATAATTGTTTACAAGAGTTAACATTGTTCAAAAGATTGTTTATCAAAACATGTTAAGTCCCAAAAATGCATCCTAGGGTCTCCAATAAGGCAGCACACCTAGATTCCTGGACTTGCTTGATCACCTGAAAAGATATGCTTAAAACGGCCAACATAATTGTTGGTGAGCTCGCAGGTTTATGTAATAAAAATGTGAGTGATGCTGTATAATGTAAGCGTAATGGAATACCGTGGATACAATTATATATGCAAGTAAATTCACATGACATGAGCTTTGCAACCAAACCTAGCGACGTACACAAAGAAATTGTCGGCATATATTCACCCAAGGGCCCGTTCCTGGGGCCACTGATGGTACCAACTAGTATACCATCGAACGAGGGTGGGGGTGTCAACCCAGTAGTACGACCAATACCTAACCGTCGGTTCCCACACTGGAATTAAATAGTTGCAAAGATAGAATTACACAGCAGACTCAAGCATGTATCAAATAGTACTTGCAACACAGTATCACGTTGATTCCTTGTATGTAAAATGTATGTAAGTTGTACAGCATTGAAATTGAGTAAGCATACTTTTCCCCCAAGTTGTAAATGATTGAAATATTGTATAAGCGTAAAAACGGGCCACGAAACTCACTTGTTAAGTGGTAAGTATGTATGATCGATGTAATCCCAAATGTTGAATGCAAATAAACAGTCAAACACCTATTGACAGTTATTGTAAAGCATTAATGATATGATATATATATAAGCGCGCAATAATGATGGGTCGGTTCGGGTCGTATCGGCTAGGTCGCGTATAATACACACAAACTGACACGCGTACTAGATCTTATGTAGATCCAAGTACAAGACATTGTCGCCATTAATGATGATATTTGAGTAAAAGTCTCATTGTTATTGAAGAAGCATTGAATAAGTGTCAATAGTTATAAGTCAGTTGATCGTTGTAAAGCGTTGGTTTAAATTTGTTTAAAATAGTATTTGTGCCCTTTTTCGCATTGACTTTAATCTTTATGGCCGAACAATGGCTATTGTGTTAATGTTACCTCAACATCACACGTCATACTCAGACCACGCACAAGGAGATCAAACACAACAATTTCAGTCGCATAACAAGGCCAAACGCACGACTCAACCTCCATTCGTACGAATCAACCCTCAATCGTGCGAATCAGCTTCATTCATAAGATTGAGCCTTCATTCGTATGACTGGCCTTCAGTCGTACCACACAACACCCAATCGCACGACTCAATCTCCATACGCACGAATCAACCTTCAATCGTGCGAATTAGCTACTTTCGTACGATTGAACCTCCATTCGTGCGATTGGACTCCAGTCGCGCGAGTCACGCACATTCGCACACATTCAGTCGGTCACCTGACTCAATCGCACACAATCACTCAATCGCATGACTCAATCGCATACACTCATTCGCACGCATGACTCAATCGCATACAAACACTCAGTCGCACAACTCAGTCGCACGACATGCCTAATCGCACGACCCAGTCGCACGATTGGCCCAAACGCATGATTCAGTCGCACGACCCACTCAGTCGCACGGCTCAATCGCATGGTTGGCCCAGTCGCGTGATCTGCAGAATCGCGATTGTGGTCGGGCTGAGCAGCCCCCGAGCTGCTCTAAACACGGGTTTTACACCACAAGGACCTCCAGAAACACTCAACAAACATACACAAACATGAAACACAAGCAAAAAGACCTCACACGCACCCATACGACCTTGTGTGTTCGAGTTGAACCCGAACACCCGAAACCCTAGTTTTGGACAGCCGTGAAAAGGCTAGAAAACGGACAACCAAAGACGACTACCTGCTAGAAGTGAGTAGTCTAAGCTGTAGATGGTGTCTAGACGAAGAAAACAAGACCTCTCGGGTTGGATTCGGTGCTAAAACGAAGATTTTGTGTGTGTAGAGAGGATGAAGATGAAGAAGATGGTGAAAAATGAAGATTAGGGCTGGTAAGGGGGTATTTATACCCAGCCCAAGTTTACAAAATTACAAGTTTAGTCCCTGCACTTAACCCCCGAGTTTTCCCAAATTTGGTTCGGTTGAAAAACGACTTCATTAGATGTTTTATATTAATTGTAAAAGTACATTTAATGTTATTATGACTTAAGAAATGGTTATGTTAAAACATTTAATATATATATAAATGATATATTTGACGGTTTCTAAAATGAAAGTTTTAAAAGTCTTTTAAGGTTAACATAGGATCATAACGAATGCACACACAACGATAAATATGCACACATGATATCCACATAATGAGTCAAATGAGGATGAGGAATGATCGATCAAGGAATAGATAACGGGCAACCACGTTAATTGACGAACCTTAAGGTGACGGATGTCACAGTATCCCCCAGTTGAGAGAATTTCGTCCCGAAATTCAGCCGGAGTTAGGTCCAAGAGTGTCATCCTTGAAAAGATGTGGATATTTGAGTTTCATCTGATCTTCATGTTCCCATGTAAACTCTGGCCCTCGTTTTGAATTCCACCTTACACGAACAATAGGTATCCTACTGCGCTTCAGTTGCTTGACCTTTCGATCCATGATCTCAATGAGTTATTCAACAAAATGAAGCTTGTCGTCAATCTTGATTTCCTCGATTGGCACGTGAAGGGATTCATCGGCCAAACACTTCTTGAGGTTTGACACGTGAAAAGTATCATGCACACCGCTAAGCTCTTGTGGCAACCTTAACCGGTAAGCCACTGGACCGATCCTTTCAGTGATCTCAAATGGTCCAACGTATCTTGGGGCTAACTTCCCTTTCTTTCCGAATCGAACGACTCCTTTCCAAGGGGAGACTTTGAGTAACACACGATCCCCAACATTGAATTCTAGAGGCTTCCGACGAGTGTCGGCATAGCTCTTTTGACGATCTCGCGCGGCTTTTAGTCGATCTTTGATTTGGAAAATCTTGTCTGTTGTTTCTTGAATGATCTCTAGGCCTGTTAGCTGACTTTCCCCAATTTCGGCCCAACAAACGGGAGATCTGCATTTCCTTCCATACAACGCTTCAAATGGAGCACATCCAATGCTTGTATGGTAGCTGTTGTTGTAGGAGAACTCAATCAACGGTAAATGAGCATCCCAACTACCACCAAAATCGATTACACACGCTCTCAACATATATTCTAGCGTCTGTATAGTTCGTTCACTTTGGCCATCTGTTTGAGGGTGATAGGCTGTACTCATATCTAATCGAGTGCCCATCGCTTTCTGTAGCGTCTGCCAAAAACGTGAAGTAAATCTGCTATCGTGGTCGGATATGATTGACACCAGCACCCCGTGCCGTGTCACGACCTCTTTGATGTACAATCTCGCCAACTTATCCATCTTGTAGTCTTCTCGGATAGGCAAGAAGTGTGCGGACTTTGTCATTCGATCAACAATGACCCATATCAAGTCATGACAGCTGCTTGTTCTAGGGAGTTTGGTAATGAAATCCATAGCTATGTTCTCCCATTTCCACTCGGGAATTTCAGGTTGCTGTAATAATCCCGATGGTTTCTGATGCTCAGCTTTAACTTTGGAACACGTCAAACATCTGCTGACGTATAAGGCAATGTCTTTCTTCATGCCTGGCCACCAGTACAGATCCTTGAGATCATGATACATCTTATCTGCACCAGGATGAATAGAATATCGCGTCTTGTGGGCTTCATCCATGACTAAGGTTCGAACACCTCCCCATTTGGGTAGCCATATGCGATCCATGAAGTACTGTACACCATCATCCTTGCGAATCATCTGTTTGTCTAACCCTCGGAATTCTTCTCCCGCAAGGTTCTCTTCTTTCACTGCCTCACCTTGTGCAATTTGGATCTGAGCTTTCAAGTTGGTTTGAATGGTCAATCCCAACGCTTGTGCACGTAGTGGTTTCACACGTTCTTTACGGCTTAAAGCATCAGCCACCACGTTAGCTTTCCCCGGATGATACCGGATTTCACAATCGTAGTCACTAAGAAGCTCTACCCAACGTCGTTGGCGCATATTAAGTTCCTTCTGATCCAGAATATGTTGAAGGCTCTTATGATCAGTGAAGATGATGCATTTGGTGCCATACAGGTAATGCCTCCAAATTTTGAGTGCGAATACTACAGCGCCCAACTCAAGATCATGAGTGGTGTAGTTCTTTTCGTGCACTTTAAGCTGTCGCGAGGCGTAGGCAATCACCTTATCCTTCTGCATTAGTACACATCCCAACCCTTGATGTGACGCGTCGCAGTAAACCACAAAATCATCAGTTCCGTCTGGGAGAGACAGTATAGGCGCGTTGCAGAACTTCTCTTTCAACGTTTGGAACGCTTGCTCTTGTGCATATCCCCAGTCAAACTTCTTGTCTTTCTGAGTAAGCAGGGTTAACGGTTGAGCGATCTTTGAAAAGTTCGCGATGAAGCGATGATAATAACCGGCCAATCCTAAAAATTGTCGTATCTTCGATGGTGTCTGGGGCGTATCCCATTTCTTCACCGCTTCGATCTTGCCGGGATCTACATGAATCCCCTTCTCATTAACCACATGACCCAAAAACTTCACTTCTCGCAACCAAAACTCACATTTTGAGAACATGGCGAAAAGTTTCTCTTCTCGTAGCAGCTCCAGAATTGCCCGAAGATGTTCTACATGATCCTTTTTTGATCGGGAGTAGATAAGTATATTGTGTATGAACACGATCACGAACTTATCCAAGTAAGGTTTACACACCCGATTCATTAGATCCATAAACACAGCTGGTGCGTTGGTCAATCCAAATGGCATGACCAAGAACTCATAGTGCCCATAACGAGTCCTGAACGCAGTCTTCGGTATGTCGTCCTCGAAAACCCTTAGCTGATGATAACCAGAACGAAGATCGATCTTTGAAAAATACGAGGCTCCTTGCAGCTGATCAAATAAATCGTCGATCCTGGGGAGAGGATATCGGTTCTTCACCGTCAACTTGTTCAGTTCACGGTAATCGATGCACATACGGAACGTTCCATCCTTCTTCTTGACAAATAGTACCGGCGCTCCCCACAGTGAATGACTCGGTCGAATAAAACCCTTCTCCAGTAGTTCCTGTAACTGACTAGACAGCTCTTGCATTTCGGACGGCGCTAGTCGATATGGTGTTTTTGCTACCGGTGTAGCTCCAGGAACCAACTCTATACGGAATTCCACCTGTCGTGGAGGAGGTAAACCAGACAAGTTATCTGGAAATACTTCGGGTAATCCCGTACCACTGGAATATCCACCAGTTTCCTTTCTTCGTCTTTCTTTTCAACCACATGAGCCAGAAAGGCGTAGCACTGCTTTCGTAAACTCTGGCGTGCTTTCATGCAGGAAATAAGCTTTAAGCTCTTACCCGGTCGTTCTCCTCGAACCTTCAGTACTTCCCCGTTTGGCATAGGGATACGTACTACTTTGTCTCGACAGACAATCTCTGCTCCGTTTTGCGACAACCAATCCATACCCACAATCACATAAAAGCTTCCTAACTCGAAGGGTATCAAATCTATATCGAAGGCATGATCCTCCAGCGTTAACGAGCACTTCCTAATAATCTCATCGGCCTGAACAACCCTACCATTGGCCATCTCTACAGAGTAGCTAGTTTCTATCCTACTAGGACTCAAATCAAGCAATTGCACAAACTCGGAAGATATAAAACTATTGTCTGCTCCAGTATCAAATAATATAGATGCGAAGTGATGATTGAGTAAGTGCGTACCCGTGACAACATTCGGGTCCTGACGAGCATCATTGGCTCCAATGACGAATGCACGTCCCCGAGCTGCATTCCCTTGAGTAGTCGGGCCTTGATTCCTAGCGATAGCCATCACCTGCTGCTGGTTGTTTCCCTGATGACCCGGTGCCCGATTCAGTCTGGGCCACATATTTCTGTAATGGTCAAGGCTCCCACACTCAAAGCAAGCCCTTGCATTCCCGGCGGGGTTAACCGCGTTGACGGGTGCTACAAGATTCGGCGCAGTTCTGCAATCTCTCGCCAAATGACCCGGGCGCCTACAGTTCGCGCACACCCGGCACTGCGTCCCTGGGGGATGATGATAGTTGCACCTGTCACATTTGGGGTGCGGCCCCACATACTCTCTCCTGGCCTGAGACACGGCCACAAAATTCCTGGTCGGTTTAGACCTCTTCTCAAAATTCCCGGCACTTGACCGGCTCGATTCCCCAACATCCTTTCGTTTCTCTGCTCCTCTGCCCAACACCCTAGTTCTTACCATCTCATCAGTCAAAGCGCCAGCTTTCAGAATTGCGCTTTGAATAGTAGGAGGAGCGGCTGCTGTGACCATTGCTCTAATTTGAGGCGCAAGTCCCCAAATGTACCTCTCAATCCTCTTTGATTCCGGCGTGACCAGATGCGGAACCAATCTTGCCAGCTCATGAAAACGATCAGTGTAAGCTGCATGCCCTACCCCCACCATGGCATGATTCCAGAACTCATGCTCTAATTTCTGCATCTCGTTGAGAGGGCAGTATTCCTCGGTGATCAAGGCCTTGAACTCATCCCATGACATCTGCATCGCAGATTCTCTTCCCCTAGCTTGAACCTGGGTGTTCCACCAGGTTAGGGCTTTACCCTGCAGTGAACAAGTGGCATACTTGATTCTCTGGCTGTCGAGGCACTCGCTGATATCAATCACTGCCTCCATCTTTTCAAGCCACCTGGTTAGGGCTATCGCCCCACCTTTCCCATCGAATTCCCTCGGTTTACAAGCCACAAACTCCTTGTATGAGCATCCCCGACGAGCATTAACAACCCCAGTCTCCACACCGGCTATACCACCATTCCCGGTCTCCTGGTTGCTTTCGTTTCCGGTCGGGTTCCCGTTTCCCGTCTCAGTTTCGATCCCAACATGGGCTCTTTCTCCATTGTCTCCATCATTGTTGCCACCATCCCCGTGAGGGTGGTGTTGTTGGAGTGCGTCGCTCACTTGGGCCACGATAGTAGGAATCAATGCGGCCAATTGCTGAGCGATCAAGGCTGCCATGTCGGCGTTCCCTGTTCCTTGACTGTTACTGGCAAGAGCATCATTTGTTATTGGTGCTCTGCCTCTACCTCTGCCTCTGCCCCTTGGGGCTTCACTCCCGCCACTATTGCTGCGGGTAACTCTTCGAGGCGGCATGTTCTAATCATAGAAAAGTAAACACATAAGCTTAAATCAATTGAAAGTGTATATCCATAACACTTATCATGTCCAGTATTTCATGTCAATAACACACTTATTGTCATCACACATCGCATGCAATTCGTGCAGTTCTCACATCATGAATTGATAATGTTTCAATGATAATCCATCACAACAGTAGTAAGTCCATGCATACAATCACGTTTAGTCTAGCGGAGGTTGTCTATTTCCTCCTCTTTCGAGGTTTCAGACATAGTCCTCCTCAGGGCTAATCTCAATGTCCAAGGTCAAGCGCAATAGCATGATCTGTGAAGATCTCTTCGGGTTTAATACCCGGATCTGATAAACTAACTCGGCGCGCAGAGGGAACGGAAGATTCAATAGAAGCATCCCCATAAAAGGGTGAGCACAAGGGCTCTCTCATAGGGCGGAAGATCACATAACAAATAGATGAACAAATCAAGCAGTGAGGAACACATACACGAGATATAATATACATACAGAGTCCTAGCATGCAAATCTACATGAAGGTTCCTAGGTTATAGTCTAGGTCAAGCGTATTGCCTAATTCTCTATAACCAATGGCTCTGATACCAATCTGTCACACCCCCGCTAAAAGCGGAAACACAGGGATGTAACGAGACCGGGATCGTCATAACACATGGTAAGCGATAGAGAGCAATATAAATACATGATGACAAGCGTGTCATGACGACACCCAACAACAAGGGGACTTGTGTCGTGTTTAGTCAATGTTCACGACAACATAGCCATAAGCAACATGATGATGATAACACATAATCACATAAAGGTGAAACTGTAATTGTTAATTCCCACAACCCGGGAACAAGTTTCAAAAGATGATAATTGTTTACAAGCGTTAACATTGTTCAAAAGATTGTTTATCAAAACATGTTAAGTCCCAAAAATGCATCCTAGGGTCTCCACTAAGGCAGCACACCTAGATTCCTGGACTTGCATGATCACCTGAAAAGATATGCTTAAAACGGTCAACATAATTGTTGGTGAGCTCGCAGGTTTATGTAATAAAAATGTAAGTGATGCTGTATAATGTAAGCGTAATGGAATACCGTGGATACAGTTATATACGCAAGTAAATTCACATGACATGAGCTTTGCAACCAAACCTAGCGACGTACACAAAGAAATTGTCGGCATATATCCACCCAAGGGCCCGTTCCTGGGGCCACTGATGGTACCAACTAGTATACCATCGAACGAGGGTGGGGGTGTCAACCCAGTAGTACTACCAATACCTAACCGTCGGTTCCCACACTGGAATTAAATAGTCGCAAAGATAGAACCACACAGCAGACCCAAGCATGTATCAAATAGTACTTGCAACACAGTATCACGTTGATTCCTTGTATGTAAAATGTATGTAAGTTGTACAGCATTGAAATTGAGTAAGCATACTTTTCCACCAAGTTGTAAATGATTGAAATATTGTATAAGCGTAAAAACGGGCCACGAAACTCACTTGTTAAGTGGTAAGTATGTATGATCGATGTAATCCCAAATGTTGAATGCAAATAAACAGTCAAACACCTATTGACAGTTATTGTAAAGCATTAATGATATGATATATATATAAGCGCGCAATAATGATGGGTCGTTTCGGGTCGTATCGGCTGGGTCGTGTATAACACACACAAACTGACACGCGTACTAGATCTTATGTAGATCCAAGGACAAGACATTGTCGCCATTAATGATGATATTTGAGTAAAATTCTCATTGTTATTGAAGAAGCATTGAATAAGTGTCAATAGTTATAAGTCAGTTGATCGTTGTAAAGCGTTGGTTTAAATTTGTTTAAAATAGTATTTGTGCCCTTTTTCGCGTTGACTTTGATCTTTGTGGCCGAACAATGGCTATTGTGTTAATGTTATCTCAACATCACACGTCATACTCACACCACGCACAAGGAGATTAAACACAACAATTTCAGTCACATAACAAGGCCAGACGCACGACTCAACCTCCATTCGTACGAATCAACCCTCAATCGTACGAATCAGCTTCATTCGTACGATTGAGCCTTCATTCGTATGACTGGCCTTCAGTCGTACCACACAACACCCAATCGCACGACTCAATCTCCATACGCACGAATCAACCTTCAATCGTGCGAATTAGCTACTTTCGTACGATTGAACCTCCATTCGTGCGATTGGACTCCAGTCGTGCGAATCATGCACATTCGCACACATTCAGTCGGTCACCTGACTCAATCGCATGACTCAATCGCATACACTCATTCGCACGCACGACTCAATCGCATACAAACACTCAGTCGCACAACTCAGTCGCACAACTCAGTCGCACGACATGCCTAGTCGCACAACCCAGTCGCACGATTGGCCCAAACGCATGATTCAGTCGCACGATCCACTCAGTCGCACGGCTCAATCGCATGGTTGGCCCAGTCGCCTGATCTGCAGAATCGCGACTATGGTCGGGCTGAGCAGCCCCCGAGCTGCTCTAAACACGGGTTTTACACTACAAGGACCTCCAGAAACACTCAACAAACATACACAAACATGAAACACAAGCAAAAAGACCTCACACGCACCCATATGACCTTGTGTGTTCGATTTGAACCCGAACACCCGAAACTCTAGTTTTGGACAGCCGTGAAAAGGCTAGAAAATGGACAACCAAAGACGACTACCTGCTAGAAATGAGTAGTCTAAGCTGTAGATGGTGTCTAGACGAAGAAAACAAGACCTCTCGGGTTGGATTCGGTGCTAAAACGAAGATTTTGTGTGTGTAGAGAGGATGAAGATGAAGAAGATGGTGAAAAATGAAGATTAGGGCTGGTAAGGGGGGTAGTTATACCCAGCCCAAGTTTAAAAAATTACAAGTTTAGTCCCTGCACTTAACCCTCGAGTTTTCCCAAATTTGGTTCGGTTGAAAAACGACTTCATTAGATGTTTTATATTAATTGTAAAAGTACATTTAATGTTGTTATGACTTAAGAAATGGTTATGTTAAAACATTTAATATATATATATATATATATATAAATGATATATTTGACGGTTTCTAAAATGAAAGTTTTAAAAGTCTTTTAAGGTTAACATAGGATCATAACGAATGCACACACAACGATAAATATGCACATATGATATCCACATAATGAGTCAAATGAGGATGAGGAATGATCGATCAAGGAATAGATAACGGGCAACCACGTTAATTGACGGACCTTAAGGTGACGGATGTCACACTCACCCCGCACCCAAGGCAAGTGTTGCCAAGGGTAAAGGGTACGTTAGGGGAAAGGGAAAGGGAGTGGTAAAAGCGCCACCACCAAAACCAGCGGAGAAGAAGCAAAAGGTTGCTTCGAATGACCCATGCTTTAAGTGTGAGGAGATTGGACATTGGGTAAGAAATTGTCCTGTCCATCTCAAAGAGTTGCAAGCTAAGAGGGATGCCGGGCAAACCTCAGGTACAATTTTCATGATTCATATTGATCTCGGTTTAATATCCTCTAACACATAGGTGTTGGATACCGGATGTAGAATTCATATTTGCAATCTGTTGCAGGGGTTCAAAAGAAGTAAGGACTTCAAGAAAGGGGATGTAAGCCTCTACATGGGGAATGGGGCAAAAGTTCAAGTTGAAGACCGAGGAGATTACATCTTGAAGCTTCCAAATGGTTTGGAAGCAATTTTGAACAATGTTTTGTATGCTCCTAGTTTGACTAGGAACATTATTTCAGTTTCCCAATTAAGACAATATGGTTATGTTATGTCATTTATTGAAAATGAAATTCATGTTTCTTTAAATGACATCTTTTATTTTAAAGCTATTCCTATTAATGGTATTTATGAATTGGTTCGTGAAAACACAATATATGATAGCTCATTGTACCAAACCACCACCAAAAGACTCAAATTGGATTTGAGTGACACCTATCTTTGGCATTGCCGTCTTGGTCATATAAACAAGAAGCGCTTACAAACACTTCAAAAGAATGGTCTTTTAAAAGCAAGTGAATATGATTCATTTGATGTATGTGAATCTTGTTTACAAGTTAAAATGACTAAGGCACCTTTTAGTGGCAAATCCGAAAGGGCAAAAGATTTATTAGGTATGATACATTCGGATGTATGTGGTCCTTTTAAGCCAATGACTAGGTACAATGAAAAATACTTCATTACCTTTACCGACGACTATAGTCGATATGGGTATGTGTACTTGTTAAGACACAAAGATGAAGCTTTTGAAATGTTCAAAATCTTCCAGAATGAAGTAGAAAATCAACTCAACAAGTCAATAAAAATTCTTCGCATCGATAGAGGAGGTGAATACCTAAGTGATGCTTTTAGAAATCATCTTAGAAGTTGTGGGATTGTCTCACAACTATCTCCACCTGGAACACCACAACACAATGGTGTGTCCGAGAGGAGAAATCGAACTCTATTGGATATGGTTCGATCTATGATGGCTAGAAGCTCATTGCCTCTATCATTTTGGGCTTTCGCTTTGCTCTCTGGAGTCCGTATTTTGAATATGGCCCCAACCAAGAAAGTGGAAAGGACACCATTTGAAATATGGCATGGAAGGGTTCCATCTTTATCACATTTAAAGGTGTGGGGTTGTGAGGCTTATGTTAAGACTCCCACCTCAAACAAGTTAGAAAGCCGTTCCACTAAGTGTATCTTTATTGGATATCCTAGAGATTCTATGGGATATTATTTCTTTGATCCATTGGAACAAAAGGAGTTTGTTGCCAAGAAAGCTGAGTTCTTAGAAGCTAAATTCCTTATGGAAGGGACTAGCACTAGAACAGTGGATCTTGAGGAAGATCAAGAACCACAACCCGATACACGTTTGGTTGACACTAGCTCTCAACATGAGGGGTGTTGATGATGATCAAATGGTTGATCAATACACACAAAACGTTCGAAGATCTGGTAGAACTAGTAATCCACCTGAAAGATATGGATTTTTCATGGATGGATGCTATGTGGTAGATTCCGATGAACCAACCACATACCATGATGCAATGTCCAATTTAGATTGTGATAAATGGCTGGAAGCCATGAACGTTGAGATGCAATCCATCTATACAACCAAGTGTGGGACCTAGTTGAACCACCTCTTAACTCCAAGATAGTTGGAAGTAAGTGGGTTTTCAAGAAGAAAACCGATATGCATGGAAACTTGGATACTTATAAAGCTAGACTTGTAGCAAAAGGTTTCACTCAAACTCAAGGAGTTGATTATGATGAGACCTTCTCGCTGGTTGCAATGCTAAAGTCTATTAGGATATTATTTGCCATAGCTGCTCATTTTGATTATGAGATTTGGCAAATGGATGTCAAAACCGCTTTTCTAAATGGATATCTTGAGGAAGATGTCTATATGGTTCAGCCCGAAGGTTTTGTCGATCCAAAACATCCTAACAAATTATGCAAGTTAAAGAAATCAATCTATGGATTGAAGCAAAAAGTTGGAATCACCGTTTTGATGACGAAGTAATCAAATTTGGGTTCATCAAAAACGCTGATGAATCATGTGTGTATAAGAAAGCTAGTGGGAGCATTATAACTTTCCTAGTATTGTATGTCGATGACATCCTACTATTTGGAAATGACATTCCAACCTTGGAAGGTGTAAAAACCTGGCTTGGAAGCTGTTTTTCCATTAAGGATCTTGGTGAAGCCGCCTATATTTTAGGAATAAAGATCTATCGGGATAGATCAAGGCGGTTGATAGGTTTGAATCAAAGTGCATACATTGATAAGATCTTTAAAAAGTTCAATATGGAAAACTCTAAGAAAGGTACCGTACCTATTCAAAGAGAAACGATACTGAGTACGACTCAATGTCCAAGCTCAAAGGATGAGCAAGACAAAATGAAGGGTATCCCATATGCCTCTGCTATACGGTCCATCATGTATGCAATGATATGCACTAGGCCAGACGTGTCATGCGCTTTGAGCATGACAAGCCGATACCAACAAAATCCTGGAAATAGTCATTGGATGGCTATCAAGAACATACTTAAGTACCTAAGGAGGACTAAAGATATGTTCCTAATCTATGGATCTAGTGAGGAGGAACTCGTGGTAAAAGGTTACACGGATGCGAGTTTCCAAACAGATCGGGATGATTCATGATCATAATCGGGATACATTTTCATCTTGAATGGAGGAGCGGTCTCTTGGAAAAGCTCTAAGCAAGATGTGGTGGCGTTATCAACTACAGAGTCAGAATACATCGCCGCTTCATTAGCAGCTCAAGAAGCTGCATGGTTGAAGAAATTCATTGCCGATCTAGAGGTGGGTTCTTTCATTTAGGACCCCCTAGAAATATTTTGTGATAACGAGGGTGCGATTGCTCAAATCAAGGAACCCCGTGCACATCAAAAGACTAGGCACATTGAACGAAGATTCAACTACATAAGGGATGAAGTTGAAAAGGGAAAGATATGTATTCGCAAAGTTCACACGGATCAAAATATTGCTGATCCCTTGACGAAGCTTCTTGAAAAGGCAAAGCATGAAAGTCATACTTGTGCCATGGGACTTCAATATTCTAGTGACTGGATTTGATCTTTAATTTTGTATTTATTGTAACCTTTTATTACTTGAATGAATTATTTGGTTATAATGGTTCAACTAATATTCTTATTTCGCATGTTTAAAATCCATGAGTAAATCATTTACTCAGAACGTCCGTAGTCGTTCATACTTGTGGGAACAAGTACGAGGGTAAGACTACTATGAACTTGGATTGGTAGATATTCATATGGATGAATATAGAGCAAAGAATTGCTGCCAAGGTTCATAGATATTTATGGGATACAAATATTGGACTGACCCGCATCTCAAATATTACTACATGAAATCTTCTTGATTGATCATAAGTAAATTTGAGTGAAGGCGAATATCATTTGGTATTGAGATATATATTGGGTCTTGATATTTACCAAATATTGTACTTTGACTTAGTTCTTCACTATTCTGAAACATGGCAGTACATAAGGCTGAGTTCAGGTATAATACGAGGTGATTGTAAGAGACTTGTGTAGTCAAGAATGGAATTTGTCCCTCTTATTCGTTGAGAGTAAGATGTCTAAGGCCTGATGAAGTTAAATCAATGAAGAATGATCACTCTGTGTCTTTGGGATTCAACATGACATTTGTGACAAAAGGATAGATGGTTGATTCACCTAAAACAATTCGAGTAAGGTACATGAAGGGGATGATGTTATTGAATGGCACTTAGTCATACGTAGTTGTTAGGCGGTATTTACTGCTTGCATCAAGCTTCTATGAATCTTGTGCAAGTGGGAGATTGTTGGATATTGTATGCCCAAGACACATACAAGATTGATGTGGTTAGTACGTTATGATCCAAGTCGGGTAATACCTAATAAGAAGCTAAACAAAACACCAATAAATATTTATTTGTTGATAAGATCAAACAAATAAATATTGACACCAATTTAGAAAATGGGTTTTCTAAAACATTGCTTTTGAAATAGAACAACATTATATGGATAATTTGTTCATGAGAAATTATTTGTTTTATTATTTAAGTGGGTTAAATAATAAAAAATAAAAGTGTGTTCAAGTTATAAAATTAAAAGGGTTTTAATTTTACAAACTTATGGGTTAAAGAGTATGATATATTTATAAAATTAAAATGGGTGGGAACCCAATTTTAAACTTAATTTTCCGCAGCCCTTGGTTGCCCTCCTTGGGATTCATTTTCTTGTTTTAATACAAGACTTAAACACTCTTTCACTCCATCCTAACACACTCTCTCACACACACATGCAAAAAGCTCTCTCTTCTTCCTTCTCTTGGCTAAAAAATTCGAATTTGTTTGCTGATTTTGAAGTTTCTCTTGGCTGATTTTCGGATTTGCAAGAAGGAGAAGAGATTTGGTGTTCAACTTCCTAACAAGTTAGGTGTTTTGCAAGAGCTTGTGGGTATACAAGCTTAAGCTTTTCTTCTTTAGAGGCTTCCATTCAAGAACATCATCTCCTTCATCTAACATCCATCTCATCTTCTTGCTCTTAGAAAGGTTGTATTCTAAAACACCCTATGGTTGTTTATGTTTGATAGCATTTCTTTTCACATATATTTGATCCTTGTTCTTGGGTTTGTTATCTTGACATATAAAATGTTTAATTTTCAGAATCTAAACATAATATATATGTTCATATATCCACTGCGTTTTCATTTAAATGGTTAAACAATCTTTGATAAACTTGTCACAAACCCAACACAAATAACTATCAATGTGGGAACTCTTGTTTTTCATTGTTTTTTATAAGTATTTCCTTTCTCATGTATCTTATTATTAATCTTTCGTGAATTCTTTAATGCACCATTCCATAGTTCCATAACAATTATTGAAATACAAGGAAATATTATAAACTAGGACGTGTTAACTAGATTTGACTTCTTTTTCTTCGATATCACATTGCGTTTCTTCTTTGATGTTTTATTAGTTTCATTCGGTAAATGTAAATAGATTCTCGATTTCTATTGAGTGAATACGAGTAGTTAGTTTCTCATTTACAACTAATATCCTTGCATAGATACTCAATAAAGGATTCTGTGGATGAACAATTGTCATTTCGATTGAATTCAGTGGATACTTTAGACAAGTGGGTTTTAACATGGTTATGGAGAGTTCTAGTTAAGTTTTGGGCACGAGTGTATCGATTTGCAAGTGTCATTTGTATGGTTTCGTGTTCGGGTTGCATTCGTTTAAACAAGAGATCCAATGTTTCATTTGTGATTGATTAGTGTGATTTTAGTGATCATTATAACCGGATTTGATTAAATTAGATTAGGAGTGTGTTGAAAAGGTTTGAGAATCAAAACTTCATAGCATTATAGGTAGTTAGGGAAAACAAAAAACTATCTATGCGAAAACTCTTGTTGTTTAGTGTTTTTGTTAGGAGTATTTCCTTACTCATGCATCTTATTAATCTTTCGTGAATACATTAATTCACCATTCTGTAGTTGCATATTGTTTGTTGAATTAGAAGGAATATTATTAACTAGGACGTGTTAACTTGATTTGACCTCTTTTTTATCGATCACACATTGTGTCTCTTGTTTGACATTTATTAGTTTAATACGGTAACTTTAATTTGATTCTCGATTTATATTCATTGAATACGAGTAGTTAGTTGCTCCTTTACAAATATTATCCTTGTGTTGTTGCTCAATAAAGGATTCCTTGAACCAACAATTGCCATTTTCGATTGATTTAAGTGGAATTTTTAGGCAAGAGTGTTTGTCGATGGTTTGGAGAGTTGTTGAGTTTTCAGCAGGAGTTTATCGAATTTCAAGTGTCATTTGCATGGTTTCGTGTACGTGTTGCATTCAAGCAGTAGATCATATGTTCTATTTGTTATTGTTTAGTGTGATTTTAGTGATCATTATAACCGGATTACATTAAATTAGATTACAAGTGTGTTTAAAAGGTTTGAGAATCAAAACGCCAAAGCATTAGAGGTAGTTAGGGTAAACAAAAAACTATCAATGTGAGAACTCTTGTTTTTTATTGTTTTTTATAAGTATTCCCTTTTATCATGTATCTTATTATTAATCTTTCGTGAATTCTTTAATGCACCATTCCATAGTTCTATAACAATTATTAAAAAACAAGGAAATATTATAAACTAGGACGTGTTAACTAGATTTAACTTCTTTTTCTTCGATAACACATTGCGTTTCTTCTTTGACGTTTTATTGGTTTCATTCGGTAATGTAAATAGATTCTCGATTTCTATTGAGTGAATACGAGTAGTTAGTTGCTCCTTTACAACTATTATCCTTGCGTAGATACTCAATAAAGGATTCTGTGGATGAACAATTGTCATTTCGATTGAATTCAGTGTATACTTTAGACAAGAGGGTTTGAAGATGGTTATGGAGAGTTCTAGTTAAGTTTTGGGCATGAGTGTATCAATTTGCAAGTGTCATTTGTATGGTTTCGTGTTCGGTTTGCATTCGTTTAAACAAGAGATCCAATGTTTCATTTGTGATTGATTAGTGTGATTTTAGTGATCATTTTAACCGGATTTGATTAAATTAGATTAGGAATGTGTTGAAAAGGTTTGAGAATCAAAACTTCATAGCATTATAGGTAGTTAGGGAAAACAAAAAACTATATATGCGAAAACTCTTGTTGTTTAGTGTTTTTGTTAGGAGTATTTCCTTACTCATGCATCTTATTAATCTTTCTTGAATACATTAATGCACCATTCCGTAGTTGCATATTGTTTGTTGAATTAGAAGGAGTATTATTAACTAGGACGTGTTAACTTGATTTGACCTCTTTTTCATCGATCACACATTGTGTCTCTTGTTTGACGTTTATTAGTTTAATACGGTAATTTTAGTTTGATTCTCGATTTCTATTCATTGAATACGAGTAGTTAGGTTCTCCTTTACAACTATTATCCTTGCATTGTTGCTCAATAAAGGATTCCTTGAACCAACAATTCCCATTTCAATTGATTTTAGTGGGTTTTTTAGGCAAGAGTGTTTGATGATGGTTTGGAGAGTTGTTGTTGAGTTTTGGGCAGGCGTTTATCGATTTTCAAGTGTCATTTCCATGGTTTCGTGTACGTGTTGCATTCGAGAAGTAGATCATATGTTCCATTTGTTATTGATTAGTGTGATTTTAGTGATAATTATAACCGAATTACATTAAATAAGATTACGAGTGTGTTTAAAAGGTTTGAGAATCAAAACGCCATAGCATTGGAGGTAGTTAGGGTAAACAAAAAACTATCAATGTGAGAACTCTTGTTTTTTAATTTTTTTATAAGTATTTCCTTTCTCATGTATCTTATTATTAATCTTTCGTGAATTCTTTAATGCACGATTCTATAGTTGCATAACGTTTATTGAAATACAAGGAAATATTATAAACTAGGAAGTGTTAACTAGATTTGGCTTCTTTTTTTCTTTGACGTTTTATTAGTTTCATTCGGTAATGTAAATAGATTCTCGAGTTCTATTGAGTGAATACGAGTAGTGTCACACCCCGGGCCCAGAGAGGCGGGACGTAAAAGAATGGTAAACAACAATCAAAATGCAGCGGAACTAAATGGTTTATTACAAAGCTTTTCATACTATTTACATTAGGATGTTTGCTTTGTTTCAACTGACAAGGCATCTTGATCTAAAATTTATAGGTATCATGAGTAATCTGTAAGGCCCCGTTCCCGGGACGCTTACTGTTGGTCATTCATCGCACATAAAACATATAATTATATTTCATTAAAAAAAACATCGCAGCGGAAACATTCAAAAATGACATCACGTTTCATTATAATTACTTTTGCCAAATAATACATCATTATCCGGTTACAAAATTCATGTTTGCATTACATCACAAAAGCTATATAATTGGATGCCATCCCAAAAGAGCCGAGTAGCCTTGCCGTGCCATCCTCAGCAATCATTTACCTGCCAACTGGAAAATGTAATAAAAGTCAGCGTTGCTGAGTGAGTTCTAGTTTTATAACATAAATATACTTTACTTTCTTTGAAAACCATTCTTTTATCATGCGATCATTCAACATACGTATACACAGATAATATCATTATTATCTTTCATCTCATTCATTATCTTCCGTTCTTTTCGTTCATTCTTTCTTCCGAGTCTTTTGCGACAACATGGTCGCTCACCTCAATGGCAATCTCAATGATTGCTCGCTATCCGAGTCTTTTGCATCCCTAGGGTTGCTCACCCCAATTGCCCATCACGATAGCAAGCTATCCGAGTCTTCTGCAACAACAAGGTTGCTCACCGCAAGGCAACATCACCATAGCACTTACTCGAGTCTTTTGCAACGACAAGGTTGCTCACCTCATAGGCAATCTAAATGATTGCACTTCATCCGAGTCTTTTGCAACACAAAGTCGCTCACCCCAATAAATATGCTTGCAAGCCTTTCTTTCGTTCTTTCATCATTCATTAATGCATGCATTCTTATTTCATGTTCCTCTTTCATTATCTTTCGCTTTACATTACATAATACTTCATTCATTCATTCATTCATTAGCACGACATGTAAAGCCACAAGAAAGATAAGCATACAACATAATAAGGAACATATCATACACATTCATCATCATCATACAGGGTAACATCATACATTCGTAATATGCATAAACATGCAACATCATCATCATCATACCCTACATGCTCTCTAACGCCATAACCATCCTCTTACATGCTCTTACGGGTTACCTTACGTCAACACTTACATCTGCACCTTTTCCCGAAGGCCAGAAGTCAAACTACACATTCCTTCGAGTGCAACAGCCCTGTTCGGGCGTATGGACACTCTTCAGTCGCATGGCCTCCATGCGACTGAACATCATGCGACTGGGCTCATGCGGATGGTCATCTATGCGAATGAACATTCAATCGTGCGTATGGACCTTGTGCGAATGGGATTACTGCGAATGGGCACCTATGCGACTGACCTCATGCGAATGGACTCATGCGACTAAGCATCTATGCGACTTAACCCTCAGTCGTGCAATCCTCATGCGACTGGACACCCAGTCGTGCGACTGAAACCTTAGTCGTGCGATTGAACCCTCAATCGTGCGAATGAATCCCAATCGTGCGAATGACCCTCAATCGCCCTCATTCGGCCGTATGGCCTTCATTCGGTCGCCTAGCCCTAACTGATGCAGAATGGAGTTCATCCCGAACCCAATCTGCCATTTTCAGCCTCCAAGCTCATCCAAACCCATTCTAAGCCTAAATTAACCCTCCTGGACCTTAGGAATGCTTACCATAACACCATACAAGCACACACAAGCCCGAAATCATACTCTAAACACATCATACACATCACACCCAAATGGGTCAAACACATACACACACAAAAACGGGTTTTGAACATTTTCCAGCCCCAAAATCAGTTGAAAACAAGTAAAAGTGGGGTCCTAGAACTCACACAATCAAGCACAAGGACAAGGGCTTCGATTTGGCTTGCTACTCGACGGATTTGGACACCCGAATCACCCGAAACACCACTTTTTCTCCTTTTTCTCCTCTTTCTCTCTTCTCTTCTCTAAGGTGGCTGAAATGTGGGAGAAATGGGGAGGGTTGGCTGCCCTTTCCCCACAAATACCACCTCATTTCCCGACTTTTCTTCGTTGGCGAGTTTGGTCCCTCGACTTTGGACTTTATTACTTTTCTTTCTTCGCCGGCTTCAAAATAATAAATTTCCGGGTGTTACAAGTCCACCCCCCTTAAATAGGTTTCGTCCCCGAAACCAGTTATCCCTCGAACAAACGTGGATAATGCTGTCTCATTTCTTCCTCAGTCTCCCACGTTGACTCGGATCCCTTCCTGTGCTTCCACTGTACACGCACAAGAGGAACCACTTTATTCCTTAGCCTTTTCTCCTTTCAGTCAATGATTGCCACTGGTTTCTCCACATAATTGAGCCGTTCATGTACTTCGATATCTTCCAATGGGACAATCATATCTTCATCTGCTAAGCACTTCCTTAGATGAGATACATGGAATGTCGGGTGAATTCCACTTAACTCATCTAGTAACTCCAGTCTATAGGCCACCTCTCCTACTCGAGCAATAATTCGGAAAGGGCCTATATACCTTGGGCTCAACTTGCCCCGTTTTCGGAAGCAAATGATACCCTTCCAAGGTGAGACCTTCAACATAACCCGGTCACCCACCTGGAACTCAATCGGCTTGCGTCGTTTGTCAGCATACGACTTCTGTCTATCTTTGGCTGCCTTCATGAAGGCTTTAATCTTCTCATGCTTCTCAGTCGTAGCCTCGATTACCTCGACGCTTCCCAATTCCTTTTGACCAATATCACCCCAACAAACGGGTGTTCTACATCTCCTACCGTATAGCATCTCATAGGGAGGCATGCCAATGCTGGCGTGATAACTGTTGTTGTATGAGAATTCGGCTAACGGTAGGTGGTCATCCCAACTTCCAACAAAATCAATCACACATGCCCGAAGCAGGTCTTCTAGTGTCTGAATGGTCCTTTCTGACTGACCATCAGTCTGGGGATGATAAGCCGTGCTAATATGTAACCTCGTCCCCATAGCGTTGTGGAACTTCTTCCAAAATTTAGATGTAAACCGAGTGTCGCGATCCGACACGATAGACACCGGCACACCATGACGAGTCACAATCTCCTTGATGAACAAATCAGCCAACCTCTCAGATGAATATGTCTCGCGGATCGGTAAGAAGTGAGCACTCTTCGTCAATCGATCAACTATCACCCATATGGCATCGTACCCTTTCGGAGTACGCGGTAGCTTTGTAATGAAATCCATGGTGATGTGCTCCCACTTCCATTCCGGTATATCCAAAGGTTTTATCTTCCCATACGGCTTTTGATGCTCGGCCTTCACCTGTAAGCAAGTAAGGCATTTTCTCACGTACTCCACCACGTCGCGCTTCATACCCGGCCACCAATAATCTTTCTTCATATCATGGTACATCTTTGTGGCACCAGGATGAATGGAGTACCGAGTCTTGTGAGCTTCATCCATTATCTTCCCCCGTAGATCCCCAAAACGAGGAATCCACACACGATCGAATCGGGTTCTAACACCGAGCGTGTTTTCACCCAATTCCCCAACCAGACCTCTCATTCTTTCAGAGTTAAGATGATCTTCCTTTATTGCCTCATCTTGAAACTCTTTAACCTGTTTCATCACGTCGGAGGTCATGATCAACTGATAGGCTTTCACCCGAATCGGCTCGGGCCTCTCTTTCCGGCTAAGGGCATCAGCCACCACGTTGGCCTTGCCCGGATGGTAGTGGATCTCACAATCATAATCCTTTATAAGTTCCAACCACCGCCTCTGCCTCATGTTCAAATCCTTCTACTCAAAGAAGTACTTCAGACTCTTGTGGTCAGTGAATATGGTGCACCTCGTCCCGTACAGATAGTGCCTCCAAATCTTTAATGCAAAGACCACAGCTGCTAGCTCCAAGTCATGAGTAGGATAATTGACCTCATGAACCTTCAACTGTCGGGATGCATAGGCTATAACCTTTCCTCTCTGCATTAACACACACCCCAACCCCGAGTAAGAAGCATCAGAATAAACCACCAGATCTTCACTTCTATCGGGTAACGACAGAACAGAAGCTTGAGTCAATCTCACCTTCAATTCTTCAAACGCCTTCTCTTGAGCTTGACCCCATACGAACTTCACCTCTTTTCGGGTCAGCTTAGTCAGTGGAGAAGCAATCTTAGAGAAGTCTTGGATAACTCTTCTGTAGTAGCCCGCCAAACCCAAGAAACTGCGAATCTCGGATGGCGTCTTTGGCGACTTCCATTGCATAACCGCCTCCACTTTTGCCGGGTCCACCATAATCCCATTGGGATTCACCACGTGACCCAAGAACTGAACTTCGCGCAACCAGAACGCGCATTTGGAGAATTTAGCATACAACTTCTCCTTTCTCAGCGTTTCTAGAACTTTCCGAATGTGACCGGCGTGCTCTGCTTCGCTCCTCGAGTAAATCAGGATATCATCAATAAACACGATCACTGATTTATCCAACATAGGCCGACACACACGGTTCATCAAATCCATAAAAGCAGCTGGCGCGTTGGGCAAGCCAAAGGACATGACAAGAAACTCGTAGTGACCATAGCGCGTACGGAAAGCTGTTTTAGGAATATCCTGCTCCTTCACCTTCAACTGATGGTAACCAGATCGAAGATCTATTCTTGAAAACCAACTGGCACCCTGAAGCTGATCGAACAAATCATCTATCCTCGGTAAGGGGTATCGATTCTTCACTGTCAACTTGTTCAGCTCGCGGTAGTCGATGCACATCCTCATACTACCGTCCTTCTTCTTTACAAACAGGACCGGAGCACCCCAAGGAGAGATACTCGGTCTAATGAACCCCTTATCAAGCAACTCTTGCAACTGCTCCATCAACTCTTTCATCTCGGTCGGAGCCAACCGATACGGTGCTTTGGCGACAGGTTGGACACCCGGCACCAGATCAATTTGAAACTTGATCTCCCTGTCAGGTGGCACTCCTGATAAGTCTTCTGGAAACACATCTGGAATGTCACACACAACCGGTACATCGGCTAGTTGTGGTGTTGGCGTATCCACATCCTTTACATAGGCCAAATAGGCACTACATCCACGCCTCATACACTTTCCCGCCACCGCCATCGAGATCACTTTTGGAATCGTAGTAACCCGATCACCATACACCGTCACTGAACTACCGTCAGGCGCCAACAACCGAATCATCTTCTTGCGACACACAATGTTCGCCTCGAAGTCCGCTAACTAATCCATCCCAAGAACCAAGTCAAAACCACCTAAGGTTATCACAAACGGTCTAACAGGAAACTTATGACCCTCGAGTTCCACATCACAGTTCTCTATCATCTCAGAAATCCTGGTAGACTTACCTATGGCAGTTTCTACATCAAAGGGCGCATCAACACGTTTACTACTAACAGGCAGCTTAGCACAGAAAGCAGCAGAAATAAAACTCCTACTCGCACCAGAATCAAATAACACAGAAGCTAAAGTTTGGTTCACCAGAAACGTACCGGACACGACATCAGGGTCCGTTCTAGCTTCCTCCTGTGTCATGGTGAATGCCCTGGCGCTCGCCCTCGGTCCATCACCTCCCGTCCTCTTTGCCCCTGAACTCTCAGCCCTCGGCTTCTTACAATCCTTAAGCACGTGACCCTCTTCACCACAGTTAAAGCACCAGACTGTATGACAGTCCTTTGCCATGTGCCCCGCCTTTCCGCACCTGAAGCACAAGTTCGACCCAAACCTGCACTCCCCGCTATGCTCCCGTCCACATTTACCACACCTTCTCGATCCTGCACCTGACATGACCACCCGGCGATCATCCACCCGTGCCTTCTTATTACCCGTCGAGGCATTACCCTGACTAAATCTCTTTCCCTGCCAGTTCCGATCACCACCGCTCTTCCTGCCACCATCAGTCACCACCACCGTCCTCTCATCATACAATCTTCCCGCCAGATCCACCGCCGACCTAAACGTGCTCGGCCGGGCGGCGATCATGTGCCTGCGAATATCCGCCGGCAAGCCCTGTATATACCTCTTGATCTTTCGGGACAGAGGCGTCACTTGATCCGGCACCAGACGTGCCATCTCGTTGAATTTCGTGGTGTATTGTTGGTGTGTCATGGTTCCCGCCTCCAGTTGCAGAAACTCCCTTTCAACCTTATCCATTTCCCGATGAGGACAAAACTCCTCGATCACCATTTTCTTCAGTTCGGGCCACCTCATTCTCCCAATCGCCCGATTACCCTCCGCTTGGACAATGTTGTCCCACCAGCATAGTGCAGAGTCCACAAAGGAGTGGGTGGCAAACTTTACTTTTTGATCTTCCCGGCACTCGCTGATGTCGAGAACAGCCTCCATTTCTCTCACCCATCGGTGAGCAGCGGCAGCATTGCCATTTCCGTCAAAAGTAGGGGGCTTGCATCTCATAAACACCCCGTAGTTACAACCTCGTGCCACCTCTCGCACAGGCTCCTCTTCCTCTTCCTCCTCATTATCAGAGAAGATCGTTTCAGGCTCCGGTTGCTCCCCCAAGGCCCGGTTTCTCTCCTTTCGTTCCCCTCCTTCACAGCTTTGATGACTTCGGTCACCACAGACGGTAAGATTGTCTGCATGACCTGATGTATTTCCTCCACAACAGCCTCCTTTACCAAGGCCCTTAAGTTCGCACTCTCATCCCCAGCTTCTGGATGAGGAGTCTCAGGTTCTGCAGGAACCTCTTTCTCAGCTCTAGGCCTTCCTCTTTTAGGGCGTGGGTCAGCAACAGGGCCATCACGGCCTCCACCCCTAGAAGCTCTAGAAGATCTACTACCAGCCATTCTCTATCACACTGAAAGATTCAAACACCAACACGGTCATTCAAGGAAACAACTCAGTTTATGTCAAGTATAGTAAGTCCCTAATTACAGTGGCCAGTTGTGATTAGCCACTTACTATACTCTTCATACCCCAAGTATTACCTGTCCTGACTACATCAGTATTCAAATCTACATACAACACATAACATATACCATGCGCACATAAACCCGTTAACTTCAAGAAAATACCTGATGGCACGCAGCTACTCAGTTTGGCATCCCATTCCCCATTCGTCCCATTTTCAGTTTAAGTTAAGGTTTATTTTGTAAATTTACCCATTTCACTTAAACTTTGGCTCTGATACCAACTTGTAAGGCCCCGTTCCCGGGACGCTTACAGTTGGTCATTCATCGCACATAAAACATATAATTACATTTCATTAAAAAAACATCGCAGCGGAAACATTCAAAAATGACATCACGTTTCATTATAATTACTTTTGCCAAATAATACATCATTATCCAGTTACAAAATTCATGTTTGCATTACATCACAAAAGCTATATAATTGGATGCCATCCCAAAAGAGCCGCGTAGCCTTGCCGTGCCATCCTCAGCAATCATTTACCTGTCAACTGGAAAATGTAATAAAAGTCAGCGTTGCTGAGTGAGTTCTAGTTTTATAACATAAATATACTTTACTTTCTTTGAAAACCATTCTTTTATCATGCGATCATTCAACATACGTATACACAGATAATATCATTATTATCTTTCATCTCATTCATTATCTTCCGTTCTTTTCGTTCATTCTTTCTTCCGAGTCTTTTGCGACAACATGGTCGCTCACCTCAATGGCAATCTCAATGATTGCTCGCTATCCGTGTCTTTTGCATCCCTAGGGTTGCTCACCCCAATTGCCCATCACGATAGCAAGCTATTCGAGTCTTTTGCAACAACAAGGTTGCTCACCCCAAGGCAACATCACGATAGCACTTACTCGAGTCTTTTGCAACGACAAGGTTGCTCACCTCATAGGCAATCTAAATGATTGCACTTCATCCGAGTCTTTTGCAACACAAAGTCGCTCACCCCAATAAATATGCTTGCAAGCCTTTCTTTCGTTCTTTCATCATTCATTAATGCATGCATTCTTATTTCATGTTCCTCTTTCATTATCTTTCGCTTTACATTACATAATACTTCATTCATTCATTCATTAGCACGACATGTAAGGCCAGAAGTCAAACTACACATGCCTTCGAGTGCAACAGCCCTGTTCGGGCGTATGGACACTCTTCAGTCGCATGGCCTCCATGCGACTGAACATCATGCGACTGGGCTCATGCGGATGGTCATCTATGCGAATGAACATTCAATCGTGCGTATGGACCTTGTGCGAATGGGATTACTGCGAATGGGCACCTATGCGACTGACCTCATGCGAATGGACTCATGCGACTAAGCATCTATGCGACTGAACCCTCAGTCGTGCAATCCTCATGCGACTGGACACCCAGTCGTGCGACTGAAACCTTAGTCGTGCGATTGAACCCTCAATCGTGCGAATGAATCCCAATCGTGCGAATGACCCTCAATCGCCCTCATTCGGCCGTATGGCCTTCATTCGGTCGCCTAGCCCTAGCTGATGCAGAATGGAGTTCATCCCGAACCCAATCTGCCATTTTCAGCCTCCAAGCTCATCCAAACCCATTCTAAGCCTAAATTAACCCTCCTGGACCTTAGGAATGCTTACCATAACACCATACAAGCACACACAAGCCCGAAATCATACTCTAAACACATCATACACATCACACCCAAATGGGTCAAACACATACACACACAAAAACGGGTTTTGAACATTTTCCAGCCCCAAAATCAGTTGAAAACAAGTAAAAGTGGGGTCCTAGAACTCACACAATCAAGCACAAGGACAAGGGCTTCGATTTGGCTTGCTACTCGACGGATTTGGACACCCGAATCACCCGAAACACCACTTTTTCTCCTTTTTCTCCTCTTTCTCTCTTCTCTTCTCTAAGGTGGCTGAAATGTGGGGGAAATGGGGAGGGTTGGCTGCCCTCTCCCCACAAATACCACCTCATTTCCAGACTTTTCTTCGTTGGCGAGTTTGTTCCCTCGACTTTGGACTTTATTTCTTTTCTTTCTTCGCCGACTTCAAAATAATAAATTTCCGGGTGTTACATAATCACTTGGTCAACATTTCTTGAGGCTACCGTAACTATGGCTTCTAGACTCAAATTTTGCCTTCAACTTCCACCCTCAATTCTTGCTTCAGCTTTAGACATCTTCTATAGCTCATCTAACTTCCCTAGCTGTACCTGAAGACAAGCTCAAAAAGGTTTTTGTGTCAACATAAAGTTGGTGTGTTCAAGCGCTTAAAGTTTAAAAACATAAGGGATTCATTGGAATCCATATTAGATTCTGAAATCAGAGCATCTTTGTTGTGGAGATCACAATCAACCCTGCAATCAGCCCCGGCTGGCCTCTTCAAAAATTAAGTTACCGGTTACATCCCCGTGGGGAGAACTGAGCCTCAAACCAGTGGACCGTACCTGCCGGATGGTCCACCATAGTATCTTATAAAACCTGTAACATGCCATAAACGACCCCGCAGGATCTCACTATGGTACCCTTCCCGTTCATCACAGGAGGCACTATGTGTGGGGGATTCCCCAAGTAGATCTACCCATATAAACAAGCGGTTCACAAAAGAATTAATGATTGTGATACAAGTATCAGCAGGTCTCAACATAAGCACAACATATAGCATCATAATATAGCACAAAAATAGTACAGTTTAAACAGAGCATGCTTCATCCCAAAACAATAGTAAAAAGGGGAACACTTAAACTCACCTGCTATCCTTATATAAGTTCTGAGCTTGACAAAAAGTGAAGGTCTCCAACAATGGAATCCTAATTTGAACATATAATATTTACGTTTAGAATTAGCACGAAGATATTACATGCATGCGGTTGAGCTCTTTAGTTTCTTAAAGTTAATGATTAGTATCATTAAGGTACCTTAGCTTCTTATGCAATTATTAATTGTTAGGCATTGATTTGTGCATATTAGGTTAATTAATGCCTTTATTCGAGTAATGTTTCCTTGTATAATGATTGTAGAAATAAACAGTTGATAAAAGGAATTCCAATCTCTATTGATATTCATTATTGATGATATTAGCAACCTTTAATGTTCCAAAGATTGTATTTGATGTTCCATTAATATTTATATTATTTATGTTTTTATCCTAACGTTATGTTGATTCTTCAAATGTGTGATACTTGTATAGGTATGCAGGTAGTCAAACCTCTAAACGTTGGGTAGTATTAGCAATTTACAACACATCAAATATTATGGATTAAACTCTTAGGTCATGGTATTACGTTATCTTCATGTGCATAGCATATATACTTTTTAAGATTGCCTAACTTAGGCCATTAAAATGCTTAGCTTATTAATTATACATTAGTTAGATGGTCCACGGATAGATATGTTTAGATTCCGCTTAACTCGTTTAATGCAAACCAAAAATATGTTTTAAACAATAAGTGTAAGTACACCTTCAAAGATCATCCATATTCCATAATTATATAGATATATTCCTATCAATAATGTAGTTAATATGATGCTAGAATAATTTGAATATCAATAATAGTTGTCATTATATTGAATAAAAAGGGGTGATACAAATAATATTTATTCCAATAATAACCAGATGATCTACTATTAATAATAATATGATGATGGATTATTATAAATTATGAGCATTTTGCCTTAAATAAATACAAGTAAATATCGGTTTACTAAAAGTACCTATTGCACAATATGAATACACACGAATGTATTTTGCATGCATTTTACATCCCGAAGTCTTGTAAAGGTTGAATGACATGAGGTTAAGTAATTTCTTATATGTCGTCTAACTTCTGTTTATAAGATAACATTACCAACTTGTTTATCATTAAGCGATTGGTCTCGCCATTTCGAGTTTACACATTCATTCTTGATGATTTATAACTAGTTAACCTTTTATACTTATTTGAAGCTCAACACACACCAGTTAATATATAATCATTATATTAACGTATATCGTCTAACGCACGGTTATACCTAACATCTTCGTATCGCGTCCTAGAACTCGCTTGATCTTACCCGCATCGCGTTGACTGTCCATTGACCAGTTTGACCAGCTTTGTCCAAGGTTTAACCTAACCAAAACACACCAAGATTACATACAACACTATTATATTGCTATCTTGCAACCAAACGCAACCATAACCGCACTATACGTTACCAAACACCTCGATTGAGCCTTCTACCACCGTAGCCCATCACTTGCAGCCACTGCCCCTTGGCTGGCCGGAATCCTCGCCTGAATAACCCCACTTAACCAAATCTTGAAGATCTCCTTTGTAATTCAACATGCAGCCATTAATACACGTCAAACGGTTCCAGTTCACCTCAAACAGTAGCAACCACCCCAAACCACCAACAATTCCCCACCTCCAGACAGCACCGCCGTGATCGGTAGCCCGCGGCCGGATCGGGCTACACCAGGGAACTGTCCAAAGCCTCCAAAATCTCAAGGATCTCGCCTTCAATCCAACATGCTGCAACAAACCGAACAATCATCAAGTATAGATCTGGTTCGAAGCCGAAAATGGTTCTTGGAGCTTACCAAAGTCGCCGGAAAACGAGAGAGAGAAGATAAAGGTGGCGGAACCCTAGCTGTCACCATCTTCATCCGCCGATAACTTTCAAACCGCCACGAATTAGACAACGCAGCTACCGCCATTGGAAAGATATCGTTGAGAGGAAGAAGAGCATGGGCGGCACTCGCTGCCACTCGCGGCTCCGGCGGCCAGAACCCTAGCCGCCGCTGCCTTCTCCCCGACATATCTCCACAATCGTTGCGAATTAGAAGAAACTAACACCACCATTTGTCACACCCTTAAATCCACGTGCGAGTTTTACCGCGAGGCGTGTGAACAAACCAGGATCACAGTCAATAGTTACTCAAAACGACTCTATATGCCACATTTAAAATAAAATCAACCAAAGTTCAAACTTTAAAACCATGCGGAAGCGTTTTGTAAGTAAGGAAACCCAAAGTATATAAATGGATAATATGGAAAAACACGCGCCAACCCAAATGATTCAACATCAATAAATAAAAACCAACAAAGATGTCTTTAAAATAGAGTCTTAGAATGCATGATGAACCCGTGCAGTGCTCCTAGTGGCAAGCGAAGTTAACGACTTGAGAATAGCATACTAAAAATGTCAACATAATGGTTGGTGAGTTCAAGAGTTGGCGTTCAAATATAAACAATTTAACAGTTGTGATATATAAGCAGTGTATTGTAACAGATAGCTAGTCTATTAACAATAAATATTAATTCATAGTGATTTCGCAATTGAAGCTGACTTTGATAAGTTGTTGCCTCCTGTCACGACTTACCAGGTCGTGGCAATGTTCAATAGGACAAATTGCACCCGGTTGACCTCGAGTCACACAGGTGGGGCTCGTCAGACCCAGTAGTACTACCCAAGTTTCCCCGCTATTCAATATTAACAATTCAAAAGTGTGAGGACTTTCGATGATAAACAACACTATATTAATATTATACACAACTTAAATATATATAAAGCGTTTGTAAATTACCAGTATGCTATCTCCCCCAAAAGAGGTTAAGTAAAGAGTGGGGCATGAACTCACCTAGTATGCGTAACAACTACTTAGGGTTTACTTTGGAAGAAAGAGTGGACAGACAACCTTCAGAGGTTACCTACATCATGTAAGTACATAAGTACGTGTAAACAGAGAACATGTGGAACCCTAAGCACACTACAACCAAAGACTCAAGGTTCAGAAAACAGACATGTTTGACTCAGTTGACCCGTTTGACTCGTTGGTGACATCATGAGTTATAATTCAATCAAGCAAACGTGAATGTATAACATACATGGTTAACATTCAACTGAATCACATGAGGTGCTACATTACCCAATGCATAACTTAGATCATCATACCACTAAATATCATATAAGTCATGCGTATCTAAAACATTAACATGCCCACCAATTATAACATAACTAACACGCCACACAAAGATCAAATCAATGACTACATGCCATGTGAAGCCACTCATGACTTCACATCCTAAACCCTGTCAATCCTACTAAGTAGGGGCCTCAGATTCGCACGCATGTATGATGATCACAATCATATTCATTAACCATGTTCATTGCATTCAACATACACCACAATAATTAATTTCCAGTCCCAAACATGATGTCTTAATTACTAATCAACCATCAACATCATACATGATCATCAAAGTCCATACATCACCCATGATTATCCAAGCATTCCATACAACTAAATTAACATACTCTATCACATTAGAAATCATCCATGAACATACTAACATGCTCCTAATTGTTGGGTTTTGTCACATGTAAAACCAAGCTAGTTTAACTATTTTAAACTATTAAAACGTAGCGGAATATAGGTTTAAGGTATGGTTAGTAATCTGAAATTTTTTCACCATTTAAAACACAAACAAAACCCAAGAATAAGGATCATAATCATATGTGAAATAGTGTGCTATCAAACAAAACAAAACAACCATAGGGTGTTCAAAGAAACAACCTTTCTTGAACAAGTGTTGTAGATGTTTAAGATGAAGAAGATGATGTTCTTGAGTGGCTAGCCTTCAAAGGAGAAGACCTCAAGCTTGTAATACCCACAAGCTCCTCAAACACCTTGCTTGTTAGGATGCAACACCAAAGAAACCTCTACTTTAGTTCCTCCAAAACCCGAAATATTCAGCACCTTTTTCAGCTTCTAAGATCCGAAATTTTCAGCACCTTTTTCAGCTTCTAAGATCCGAAATTTTGCCTAGCTTTTGGAGGTTCTATTGCTTGTGATGTATGAGAGAAAAGTGTGAATCATGAAAGAGTGTTAGAGAGGTGAAACTCTTGCAAAGACCAAGATAAAAGGCTGGTCCCAAGGCCCCTTTTTGGGTGGCCGAAAATGTGTATTCAAAACGGGTTTTTCCCCCCATTTTAGTTTTATAAAAGTTAATCTCTTAACCCTTAACTTTATAAAATTAAAACTTCTTTTAATTTTATAACAATAACACACTTTTATTTGTTATTATTTAACCAACTTAAATAATGAAACAAATAATATCTCATGAACAAACTATCCATATAGTATTGTTCTATTACAAAGCAATGTTTTAGAAAACCCATTTTTAAAATTGGTGTCAATGTTTATTTGTATGATCTCATCAACAATAAACATTTATTGGTGTTTGTTTAGCTTGTTATTGGGTATGACCCGACTTGGATCATAACGTACTAACCACATCAATCTTGTATGTGTCTTGGGCATACAAGATCCAACAATCTCCCACTTGCACAAGATTCATAAAAGATTGATGCAAGCAGTAAATACCGCCTAACAACGGTTCACTACCCTTAATACGTATGACTAAGTGCCATTCAATAACATCATCCCCTTCAAGTACCATACTTGAAAAGTTTTAGGTGAATCAATCATCTATCCTTTTGTCACAGATGTCATGTTAAATCCTAGAGACATAGAGTGATCATTCTCCATTGATTTAACTTTATCAGGCCTTAGACATCTTACTCTCAACGAATAAGAGGGACAAATCCCTTCTTGACAACATATGTCTCTCACAATTACCTTATATCATACCTGAACTCAGACTTATGTACTGCCATGTTTCAGAACAGCGAAGAGCTAAGTCAAAGTATAATATTCGGTAAATATCAAGACCCAATATGTATCTCATGTCAAAGGATACCAAATGATGTTTGCCTTTACTCAAAATTACTTATGATCAATCAGGAAGATTCCATGTAGTAATATTTGAGATGCAGGTCAGTCCAATATTTGCATCCCACAAATATCTATGAACTTTGGCAGCAACCTTTTGCTCTACATTCATCTATATGAATGTCTACCAATCCAAGTTCATAATAGCATTACCTCCATGCTTGTTCTCACAAGTATGAACAACTACGGACATTCTGAGTAAATACTTTACTCATGGATTTTAAACATGCAAAATAGGAATATTAGTTGAATCATTATAACCGAATAATTCATTCAAGTAATAAAGGGTTACAATATCTCAATACAAAAATTAAAGATCAAATCCAGTCACTAGAATATAGAAGTCCCATGGCATAAGCATGACTTTCATGCTTTGCCTTTTCAAGAAGCTTCGTGAGTGGATCCGCAATGTTTTGATCCGTGTGAACTTTGCGAATACATATCTTTCCTTTTTCAACTTCATCCCTTATGTAGTTGAATCTTCGTTCAATGTGCCTAGTCTTTTGATGTGCACGTGGTTCCTTGATTTGAGCAATCGCACCCTCGTTATCACGAAGAATTTCTAGGGGGTCCTGAATGGAAGGGACCACCCCTAGATCGACAATGAACTTCCTTAACCATGCAGCTTCCTGAGCTGCTAATGAAGCGGCGATGTATTCTAACTCTGTAGTTGATAATGCCACCACATCTTGCTTAGAGCTCTTCCAAGAGATTGCTCCTCCATTCAAGATGAAAATGTACCCCGATTGTGATCGTGAATCATCCCGATCAGTTTGGAAACTCGCATCCGTGTAACCTTTTACTACGAACTCTTCTTCACCAGATCCATAGATTAGGAACATATCTTTGGTCCTCCTTAGGTACTTAAGTGATGCAGTCAATTATCGGTATTCTTTGTGAATCAACGATAGTTGGAAGGATTGTTCCTGGTATTCTTGTTGAATCAACAGGTTCAATTATCTATCTCTCTGTTTCCGACTGCATCATTAAGTATGTTCTTAACAGCCATCCAGTGACTGCTTCCAGGATTTTTTTGGTATCGGCTTGTCATGCTCAAAGTGCATGACACGTCCGGTCTAGTGCATATCATTGCATACATGATGGATCCTATAGCAGACGCATACGGGATCCCCTTCATTTTGTCTTGCTCAACCTTTGAGCTTGGACATTGAGTCTTACTCAATATTGCTCCTCTTTGAATAGGTACGATACCTTTCTTAGAGTTTTCCATCTTGAACCTTTTCAAGATCTTATTAATGTATGCACTTTGATTCAAACCTATCAATCGCCTTGATCTATCCCTATAGATCTTTATTCCTAAAATATAGGCGGCTTCACCAAGATCCTTAATGGAGAAACAGCTTCCAAGCCAGGTTTTTACACCTTTCATGGTTGGAATGTCATTTCCAAATAGTAGGATGTCATCGACATACAATACTAGGAAAATGGTGATGCTCCCACTAGCCTTCTTATATACACATGCTTCATCAGTGTTTTTGATGAACCCAAATTTGGTTATCTCTTCATCAAAATGGTGATTCCAACTTCTTGATGCTTGCTTCAATCCATAGATTGATTTCCTTAACTTGCATACTTTGTTAGGATGTTTTGAGTTGACAAAACCTTTAGGCTGAACCATATAGACATCTTCCTCAAGATATTCATTTAGAAAAGCGGTTTTGACATCCATTTGCCAAATCTCATAATCATAATGAGCAGCTATGGCAAATAATATCCTAATAGACTTTAGCATTGCAGCTAGTGAGAAGGTCTCATCATAATCAACCCCTTGAGTTTGAGTGAAACCTTTTGCTACAAGTCTAGCTTTATAAGTATCCAAGTTTCCATGCATATCGGTTTTCTTCTTGAAAACCCACTTACTTCCAACTATCTTGGAGTTAAGAGGTGGTTCAACCAAGTCCCACACTTGGTTGTCATACATGGATTGCATCTCTACGTTCATGGCTTCAAGCCATTTGTCACAATCCAAATTGGACATTGCATCATGATAGGTGGTTGGTTCATCGGAATCTACCACATAGCATCCATGTACGAAAAATCCATATCTTTCAGGTGGACTACTAATTCTACCAGATCTGCGAACGTTTTGTGTATATTGATCAACCACTTGATCATTCTCAACATCCTCATGTTGAGTGCTAGTTTCAACCAAACGTGTTTCGATTTGTGGTTCTTGATCCTCCTCAAGATCCACAGTTCTACTGCTAGTTCCTTTTGTAAGGAACTTAGCTTCTAAGAACTCAGCCTTCTTGGCAACAAACTCCTTTTGTTCCAATGGATCATAGAAATAATATCCCATAGAATCTCTGGGATATCCAATGAAGATACACTTAGTGGAACGACTTTCTAGCTTGTTTGAGGTGGGAGTCTTAACATAAGCCTCACAACCCCATACCTTTAAATATGACAGTGATGGAACTCTTCCATGCCATATTTCAAAAGGTGTCGTTTCCACTTTCTTGGTTGGGGCCATATTCAAATACGGGCCGTAGAGAGCAAAGCGAAACCCCAAAATGATAGAGGCAGTAAGCTTCTAGCCATCATAGATCAAACCATATCTAATAGAGTTCGATTTCTCCTCTCGGACACACCATTATGTTGTGGTGTTCCATGTGGAGATAGTTGTGAGACACTACCACAACTTCTAAGATGATCTCTAAAAGCATCACTCAGGTATTCTCACCTCCTTTATCGGTGCAGAGAATTTTTATTTTCTTATTGAGTTGATTTTCTACTTCATTTTGGAATATTTTGAACATTTCAAAGGCTTCATCTTTGTGTCTTAACAAGTACACATAACCATATCGACTATAGTCGTCGGTAAAGGTAATGAAGTATCTTTCATGGTACCTAGTCATTGGCTTAAAAGGACCACATACATCCGAATGTATGATGCCTAATAAATCTTTTGCCCGTTCGGACTTACCACTAAAAGGTGCCGTAGTCATTTTACCTTGTAAACAAGATTCACATACATCAAATGAATCATATTCACTTGCTTTTAAAAGACCGTTCTTTTGAAGTGTTTGTATGCGCTTCTTGTTTATATGACCAAGATGGCAATGCCAAAGATAGGTATCACTCAAATCCAATTTGAGTTTCTTAGTGGTGGTTTGGTACAATGAGCTATCATATAATGTGTTTTCATGAACCAATTCATAAATACCATTAATGGGATTAGCTTTAAAATAAAATGTGCCATTTAAAGAAACATGAATTTCATTCTCAATAAATGACAAAACATAACCATATTGTCTTAATTGGGCAACAGAAATAATGTTCTTAGTCAAACTAGGAGCATACAAAATATTGTTCAAAATTACTTCCAAACCATTTGGAAGCTTCAAGATGTAGTCCCCTCGGCCTTCAACTTGAACCTTTGCCCCATTCCCCATGTAGAGGCTCACATCCCCTTTCTTGAAGTCCTTACTTCTTTTGAACCCCTGCAATAAGTTGCAAATATGAGTTCCACATCCGGTATCCAATACCCATGTGTTAGAGTATATTAAATTTAGACCAATATGGATCATGAAAATTGTACCTGAGGTTTGCCCGGCATCCCTCTTTGCTTGCAACTCTTTGAGATGGACTGGGCAATTTCTTGCCTAATGTCCAATCTCCCCACATAAAGCATGGGTCATTTGAAGCAACCTTTTGCTTCTTCTCCTCTGGTTTTGGAGGTGGCGCTCTTACCACTCCCTTTCCCTTTCCCCTAATGTGCCCTTTACCCTTGGCACATTTGCCTTGGGTGCGGGGTGAGGCCTCTCTTTGTTCCCACCTTCATTGATGGTGAGAACGGGTAAAACCCTTTTACCCATGGCCGCCTTGGCAGTTTTGAGCATAGAGTGAAGCTCACTTATGTTCTTGTCCCACCCGTTCATGTTATAATTCATGACAAAATTGTCAAACCTTTTTGACAAAGAGTTGAGGATCAAATCCGTAGCCAACTCTTTTGAGACGGGACAATTCAGCCTTTCGAGGCGGTCAATGTGGCTTTTCATCTTAAGTACATAAGATGAAACAGATTGGGTGTCGTCCATATGACACGCATGGAGTGCTCGAACCGTTTCGAAGCGCTCAACCCGTGCTTGTTGTTGGAACTTTTCCTTCAACTGGGTTATCATGTTGTACGCTCCATGATGTTCATACTCCTTTGGAGATTAGGAGTCATACTTGCCAACATAAGGCAAGACACTTGGACCGAGTCCTCAGTGTATTTTACCCACTTATTATAGGCCTCCTCATCATCCTCACTAAGTTGATTGGGAATTGGATCGTCTAATATGTATGATCGTTTCTCTTGCTTGAGAACAATTCTCAAGTTTCGAAACCAATCAATAATGTTATTATGGTTTAGACGCTCCTTTTGGAGAATGGTTCTTAGTGATAGTGAGTGAGCGGACGGGATTTCATTGTTATCATTATTGTTGGTGGCCATCTACAAAATATAACAAAGTTCAATTTTAGTAATTTCGATATTGTTCATATTTTAATAATTAAAACCCCTTTTAAGTGTCTTACACAATTTTAAATCTAGAATCCAACGTTACATTTAAATAGTGGTTAGGTGACCTTTATCCCATTATTTAAATTAACAAGGTAGTCAACGTTTTGACAATTGCAACCCTTTGCAACTTCTAGGGTATGGGATCGACTTTAAAACATCATATGTATAGTCGGCATGTTAATCCCATCAACACCTTTGTAAACCATATTGTAGGTGATCCATTTAACATGGTTTGCAAATCAAGTTACCCTACTTGCACACACATGTGAGTTTTCCAACATAAGTGGTTAGGTGACCTTTATCCCACATATATGGTATCCGCACCTCAAGTCACAAGTTCCCTCAAAATGGTTAGGTGACCTTTATCCCATTAAGAGTTTCCAAATGACTCAAGTGTTGTGCAAAAGGATAGTGTTAAACTTGTTTATAAAAGAAATTAAAGTTTTCATAATCTTAGTTTAGAAAACTCTATGTATCTTATATTTGCATGCTTTCAAATACAAGGTACCCCTATGGTTCACTTTTAATAAAACCTCTTTTATTAAAACCATTAATCCTTTTAATAACCTTTTATTAACCACTTAATGATAAAGAACCATCAAATTTTCAGCTTGTTAAGTTTGTTAATGACTTTGTAATGCATATCCAAATATCAACCAAACAATCAAACAACAAACATCAAAACAAGCATAAACATATAAACATGGGTGCATAACCATAGCCACTAAGTTGACCACACTTGTTTGCCATCACAAGTGTTGTCATAAGGTCTTTCCTAAGGGTGAATATGACACATCAAAATGTGTCCATGAACTCCCACTTGAATCCACATCCAAATGCTTCAAGTGTATGTCTTTTGTGTCCTTCTTTGAGTCTTCATATTGTGCATCTTCTTTTACAAAATCATATCCTAATACAATTTTTCTAATAAAAGAAATGCACCTAATCTATTTATTACATAACCAAATGAATAAACAAATTACAACCCAAAATACAAAACACAAATTACAACCCTTTCATGAACAAGCCAACATGACAAAACAAAATCAACCAAAACCAAACACATAAGGCCAAGGCTATGTTATGCACCATAATATGAAACACATTCAACATCCAAGAACAACAATGAATCCCTTATTTCAGCCCTAAAGTTTCAGCCAACATAAACTAAAACTTTAAGGTCGTCCAAACAACATAATCAACCATTTGATATAGTTCTTTCAAGGTTTATACTAAAGCATGCAAGATTAAACCTTGAAACATAAGGGATTCATACACCCACAACAAAACAGCCCCTAATGGGTTGAAAAGGTCCATGAAAACTAACTTTTCAAGACCTTTTGAAGCACACATTCCACATAACCGGCTCTAGATGCCATTGTTGGGTTTTGTCACATGTAAAACCAAGCTAGTTTAATCATTTTAAACTATTAAAACTCAGCGGAATATAGGTTTAAGGTATGGTTAGTAATCTGAAATTTTTCACAATTTAAAACACAAACAAAACCCAAGAATAAAGATCATAATCATATGTGAAATAGTGTGCTATCAAACAAAACAAAACAACCATAGGGTGTTCAAAGAAACAACCTTTCTTGAACAAGTGTTGTAGATGTTTAAGATGAAGAAGATGATGTTCTTGAGTGGCTAGCCTTCAAAGGAGAAGACCTCAAGCTTGTAATACCCACAACCTCTTCAAACACCTTGCTTGTTAGGATGCAACACCAAAGAAACCTCTTCTTTAGTTCCTCCAAAACCCGAAATATTCAGCACCTTTTTCAGCTTCTAAGATCCGAAATTTTCAGCACCTTTTTCAGCTTCTAAGATCCGAAATTTTGCCTAGCTTTTGGAGGTTCTATTGCTTGTGATGTATAAGAGAAAAGTGTGAATCATGAAAGAGTGTTAGAGAGGTGAAACTCTTGCAAAGACCAAGATAAAAGGCTGGTCCCAAGGCCCCTTTTTAGGTGGCCGAAAATGTGTATTCAAAATGGGTTTTTCCCCCATTTTAGTTTTATAAAAGTTACTCTTTTAACCCTTAACTTTATAAAATTAAAAACTCTTTTAATTCTATAACAATAACACACTTTTATTTGTTATTATTTAACCAACTTAAATAATGAAACAAATAATATCTCATGAACAAACTATCCATATAGTATTGTTCTATTACAAAGCAATGTTTTAGAAAACCCATTTTCTAAATTGGTGTCAATGTTTATTTGTATGATCTCATCAACAAATAAACATTTATTGGTGTTTGTTTAGCTTGTTATGGGGTATGACCCGACTTGGATCATAACGTACTAACCACATCAATCTTGTATGTGTCTTGGGCATACAAGATCCAACACTAATATCCCAAACATGCTCAAACTATCATCTTACAAACTTTGTGCAAATAAAGTTTCCCTTTTGGGAAAGTGTATTCCAAAATCTATCAAACACCCAACGTATTCATGAATTCATTAATAATACACCAATTCAAGTTCATATCAACATCTAAGCATGATCAACAATACCTAATCATCATAATCCATCAATCATCATGAACAAAAGTTTCCACTTTTGGCAAGGTATGAACTCGACTACATAATACATAGATTTCTTGCACCAAAATCATTATTTAATACTCATGAACCATTATCAAACACATTACATCACCAACTCTTTGCAATTCATTAACATTCAACATCAAAAGTTTCTACTTTTGGCAAACTATGAACTACAACTTCCATTCCAAGGTTTCTAGCATTCATATCAACAATCTAGCACCTAATCATCATCATAAACACATCAACAACATCAATTCATGATCAAATCACCCTTTCTGTTAGGACATGGTATTTGAACGAAATACCGAGTGATTGCGTGTTAAACCAACTCAAATAGTGCGGAATCCTATTTGATTGGCGATCCAATCAGTGAGAACACACGATGAATCAATCAAGAATTGATATCAACGTCAGAAATCGATTAGGAACCGATCTGATGTGTTCTATGAACTTGGAGAACGATTTGGGAGGCTTCTGGACGGCTAGGGTACGTCTGGAATCGTAATGGGATGAATGCTTCCGTTTTCCCACGAATTGGGTCTATTTATAGGTTAGTATTGTTTAATCGTGCGACTGGGCCATAAGTATGGTTCAGTCGTGCGATTGAACCATGCGGTTGATTCATCCGCACGACTGAGTGCTCAGTCGTGCGATTGAGTCAATCTTATGTGTCAATCATACGACTGATCCAGTCTCCTGGTTCAGTCATGCGATTGAGTCAATCGTATGAAGTTATTCATGCGTGTGGTCCATTCGCATGGGCCATCCGCATGAGAACTTCATTAAGTTAAATTTGAATGTTTTAATTTATATAACATAATGTGCTATCATTCAAACAATCATAAACCCAATCAATTCAATCACAACTCATTAATGAAATATTAAACATTACAAGTAACAACCAATTCATATGATTTCATTAATCAATTACAATTACATCATAATCAGACAGACAAGTTAATTACATTACAAATCATGATCTAGGGACATACATGTATCAACAAACTCCCCCTTGGACCTAGATCTATCTATTCTCTTGTCTTCTGCATCACCTCCTTATACTTCTTGTACTTCTCCTCTTTAGTGACTCCTGCGTGTATCTCAAAAGCAAAGCAGAGTCTTATGACATTTTGGAATTGGAGGGCTTGTACAATATCTTGCGTGTCATAGAATAGTGGCCACTTGTATAATGTGTAGACATCATTAGCAGATAAGTTGGTTAGCCATATTGGGTCGAATACCCTGATAGTATCCATTTGTCCCTCTTTATTCAATACTATGACAGCTTCAGCGGTTCTCCAATCGTAGTACCACCATTTGAAGTGGGGAGTGAAGTCCTGTGGCATTTCCCTCAGAGGGATTCTCGACATTGTTCTCGGGGGACTCCACTTCAGCACTATCTTTGGCTTACCAGTTATGGGATCAACTTCAGAACGTCTGATATACCTCGTAGGTTGTTGAGGTTTGAAGTTGACCCACCTGGTGTGGTACTCTTTCCTCAGGGCAGCCTCAAACCAGCCTGACATCTTTCTCGGGTCAGCATACAGCAGCTTTAGTTTAGCCAGCTGGTTGAGCTCAAAACCAGGTAGAGTCTTCAGATGATGTGGGAACCTGAAGTACTCTATGCCCTGCTCCCTCTTAACTGCATAAGCGTTAAGGTCTTCAAAATAAGCCCAAGAGATAATCCTGCCCGACACCTTATGGTGTTTCTTGACTCTGTAGAGCTTGGTGTAGGCATCTCTCTTTGGTGCAGCACGCTGGGCTCTTACTTCTTCAAAACAGGCAGCCCATTCAGCCTTGCGAATATCTACGTCTGCATTGGAGGCTTGGGCTGTTCCTTCAGTCTTTTCTGCTTCTTGCTCCATCTTGTCAAGTACCTCAAAAGTATCACTGACTAGGGATTCACCCAGATTGGGGACCACATTTCCCTCGGCGTCAGCGTACTGAGGATACTCTTCTGCAGTAATGTCTTCAACCTCAACTTCATCAATATCATTCAGTTCCTCATCACTGGTTGAATCCACTGTTGGAGCGTCTGTAAGGCCCCGTTCCCGGGACGCCTACAGTTGGCCATTCATCGCACATAAAACATACAATTACATTTCATTAAGAAAACATCGCAGCGGAAACATTAAAACTTAATTTCATTTCATCAAAATACTCTTGCACATCAGTACAATCGTTTCTTGTTACATTATCATATTACATTTATTACAAAAGCATTAAACATAAAGATGCCATCCAAAATACGCTGAGTAGCCGCCCCGTGCCATCCTCAGCAACATACCTGCCAACTGGAAACACATCAAAGTCAGCGTTGCTGAGTGAGTTCTAGTTTTATGATAAAACTTGCTTTTCTTTCGTAAAACCGTTCTTTACTTTCTTTATAAAAACATCCGTTACATACATGCGTTCACACATCATACGTACATACAGATAATAACATTATTATCTTCATCATTACGTTCATTACATTCATCATTCATCATTCATCATTATCTTTCACTTCATTCTAGATCCTGTTAGACTTTACCCTCTTCATGGCACACAGCCACGATTACTGAGGTCGAATGACAAGGATTCCATTTCATGCATTATTAGGATCATTCGTTTATGTTTGTTTCATACGTTCATTCTTTTATTCATCTCTTTACTCATTACCCTTCCTTACTCGAATCTTGTCTTATGCAATATCCCCGACTCATGCTCGAAAGCTGATGTTGTGCCGGGACCCGCTCACAAGTCCCCGACTCATGTCCGAAGACTGACACAACACCGGGATACGCGACAAAGATCCCATATGAGTCAATCACCGGGATTGAACTCCATCCGAGTCTGTTGCAACACAAAGTCGCTCACCTCCTCATCTCGTCTCATGCACTATCCCCGACTCATGTCCGAAGACTGATACTGTGCCGGGGCCTAATAAACAAACCCCCGACTCATGTCCGAAGACTGACACAGTACCGGGATACGCGGCACGGATCTCATCATCCGTCCCTTTCATCATATGCAATACTCCCGACTCATGTCCGAAGACTGATACTGTACCGGGGCCTGCTCACAAACCCCCGACTCATGTCCGAAGACTGGCACAGTACCGGAGTACGCAACAAGAACCTCTTCCGAGTCTTTTGCGACACAGAGTCGCTCACCTCATACATATGCTTGCAAGCCTTTCGTTCGTTCATTCATTAAGTCATTCATTCATTCATTCATTAACGCATGCATTCATTCATTACGTTCCTCTTTTCATTATCTTTCACTTTACGTTACATAATACTTTCTTTACATTCATTAACGTTCAACGCAAAGCCAAAGAAAGATAAACATACCAAGCAAGGAACATAAACATAAACATAAACATACAACATCATCACACATACGCATCAATCATAAATCACATCACGCACATCATACATACTACGCATCACACGCACCGCCGTGCCTAACATAACACATAACATCATGCATATTACCATCATCTCCATTAACATTATCGTCATAATCTCATCATCCTGCGTTACCTTATACCGTCCATGCCCTTCACATCGCCGAGGAATTCCATCTCGGTTATCATTACTGAACACTTAGGCGAATGGGCATCTATGCGAATGGACCCTAGGCGAATGGACTATGGGCGAATGGACCCCTATGCGAATGGACTCTCAGTCGCATAACTCTCATGCGTATGGCCTTCAGTCGCATGACTTCAGGCGTATGGGCTTCAGTCGCATACTCTTCATGCGAATGAACCTCGGTCGCATGGCCTCCAGGCGCATGGACTTCAGTCGCATAACCTCCGTGCGAATGAACCTCAGTCGCACCATCCCTCAATCGCATGACTCCCAAGCACATGAACTCCAATCGCATGACCATCATGCGTATGGACCTCAGTCGCATAGCAAACGTGCGTATGGACCTCAGTCGCACTTCAATCGGCCGAATGGCCTCCAGTCGCCCTCCAGTCGGTCGCCTAGCCCTAGCTGGTGCAGAGTGCAGTTTGCTCGACTGCAGCCGCGGGTTTTCGACCTCCAACCCCTTCCAAACCTCTTTTAAGCTCAAATCAACCCTTCTAAAGGTTAGGGAAACATACCATGACCTCATACAAGCATAACCAAGCAAGGATTCGAGCCTCTAACGCATCATACACATACATACATACATCAAAACGGGTCTTCACCCAAAAACTCGAAAATAGGTTTTCGGACGTGTTCCAGCCCCAAAATCAGTTGAAAACGTGTAAAAGAGGGGTCCTAGAACTCACCTTAACGATCCCGTCGAATAGAGCTTCGATTTGACTCGCTCCACGTCGATTTTGGCTACTCGAACCAACCCGGGCCAACACTTCTTCTCTTTTCTCTTCTTTCTCCCTTCTCCTCTCTAGGCTGAAAATGGGAGAATGGGAGTGCCTCCTCCCTTTTATACTCCCTTGCATCAAAGTTTCTCTCGTTGGCGGGTTTGGTCCCTCGACTTGGGACTTTATTTCTTTTTCTTCTCTCGTCGGCTACAAAGGAAATTTCCGGGTGTTACAAGTCCACCCCCCTTAAATGGGTTTCGTCCCCGAAACCTGTTGTTCCTTGAACCATTGCTTGGAAATTCTGTCTCATCCCTTTTTCCAGTCTCTCACCTGGAGTTCAATCGCAGGACGCCGTTTATCACATACGACTTTTGGTTTATCTCTGACTACTTCCCTCAAAACTGTGATCCTTCCGGGCTTCTCAGTCGTAGCCTCAGTCGCCTCAATATTTCCCAAACGTCGTTTGGTGCTCGGCCTTCACTTGTAGACAAGTAAGACATCTACTCACTTACTCCATCATGTCACGCTTTGTTCCTATCCACCAATAATCCTTACTCGCGATTCGATATATCTGTCGGCTGAGATATTGGTATATCCACACACCTTACATCGGCCAAATAGACGATACGTCTACACCTCATGGATTGCTAACTCCTTCACCTCATGATGTACGCCTATCCACTCAAGTCTGCCCTGAACGGTCTAGCAAGAACAAACGTTTCCTCAATTCTATCCCGCAATCCTCTAGGGCATCTAGGTAACCTAGCGGATTCATTAACAACAATCTCTACATCGAAGGACTCATCGATGTTACTTCTCCTAACATGCCACATTCTACATAAAGCAGTAGGAAGGAAACTACTACTAGCATGGCATTCGAATCATAAATGCACAAATTTTAAGTTACCAAAAACGTACCTGACGTCGAGTCGAAGTCCGCTCTAGCCTCCTCTCGGTCATGGCAAAAGCTCTAACCTTCACCCGCTGTTCCCTTTCCTCGCACCGGAGCCTCCTGCCTTCTGCTTCTTACAATCCCTGCTCATGTGTCCAGTCTCGCCGCAGTCGTAGCACTTAACCGTGCGGCAATCCCTCGCCCTGTGGCCTTCCTTCCCACACTGGAAACAGACGTTCAGTCCCCACTTGCATTCCCCTTCATGGTCTCTACCACACTTTCTGCATGCTCCTCCCTTCCTTTCTATTCTCTTTCGATCATCATCCCTCGACGTCGTACCTTCATACACAAATCCATCCTCATTGTCTCGCCTTCCCTTCCCCTTCTTAACATAGGCTCTCTCATCCCCTTCATCTATCACCGCCATCGCCCGCTCGTCGTACAACCTTCCCGCCAGGTCGACTGCTGACCTAAAAGTGCTCGGTCGAGCAGCGATCATGTGCCTGCGGATGTCCGTCGGCAAGCCCTGAATATACCTCTTGATCTTTCGCGAAAGAGGTGTCACCTGATCCGGCACCAGACGTGCCATCTCGTTGAACTTTGTGGTGTATTGTTGATGCGTCATTGTTCCCGCTTCTAGCATCAGGAACTCTCTTTCAACTTTATCCATCTCTCGGTGAGGACAGAACTCCTCAATCACCAGCCTCTTCAACTCTGACCATTTCATCCTTCCGATAGCCCTGCTTCCCTCAACTTGAACTATGTTGTCCCACCAGCACAAAGCTGAGTCCACGAAGGAGTGGGTAGCAAACTTTACTTTATGATCCTCTCGGCACTCGCTGATATTTAAAACAGCTTCCATCTCCCTCACCCACCGGTGAGCAGCAGCAGCAGTGCCATTACCATCAAAAGTAGGGGGCTTGCATCGTTGAAACGCCCCATAGTTACAGCCTCGTGCCGCCTCCGGCGTAGGCTCTTCCTCTTCTTCTTCCCCTTCGTCATCGGAGAGAACCGTTTCAGTCTCGGGTCGTCTCCTTTCGCCCGAAGGTCTACCCCTTTCCCTTCTCTCCTCATCTCTAACAGCCTTTATAACTTCGGTCACCACCGACGGTAGAATCGTCTGCATGACCTGATGCACTTCCTCCACGACCGCCTCTCTCATCAAGGCCCTCTGATTAGCATTCTCATCACCGCCCTCAGGATGAGGGGTCACAGGTTCTTCATGAACTACCCTTTCGGCCCTTGCCCTTCCTCTCGTGACCCGTGGTTCAGCACCACGTCCACCATCACCTCCACCACGAGAAGCTTTCGAAGATCTTCCACCAGCCATTCTCTAAACACACTGAAAGATTCAAACACTAATACGGTCATTCAAGGAACAGCTCAGTTTATGTCAAGTATAGTAGGTCCCTAATTACAGTGGCCAATTGTGATTAGCCACTTACTTTACTCTTCATACTCCGAGCATTACCTGTCCTGACTATATCAGTATCTAAATCTACCAGCAACACATAAACCATGTAACATGCGCACATAAACCGGTTAACTTTACAAAAACATACCTGATGGCACGCAGCTACTCAGATTGGCATCCCATTCCCTTTCCGTCCCATTCTCAGTTTAAGATTAGGTTTTTGAAAATATTTACCCAATTCACTTAAACTTTGGCTCTGATACCAACTTGTAAGGCCCCGTTCCCGGGACGCCTACAGTTGGCCATTCATCGCACATAAAACATACAATTACATTTCATTAAGAAAACATCGCAGCGGAAACATTAAAACTTAATTTCATTTCATCAAAATACTCTTGCACATCAGTACAATCGTTTCTTGTTACATTATCATATTACATTTATTACAAAAGCATTAAACATAAAGATGCCATCCAAAATACGCTGAGTAGCCGCCCCGTGCCATCCTCAGCAACATACCTGCCAACTGGAAACACATCAAAGTCAGCGTTGCTGAGTGAGTTCTAGTTTTATGATAAAACTTGCTTTTCTTTCGTAAAACCGTTCTTTACTTTCTTTATAAAAACATCCGTTACATACATGCGTTCACACATCATACGTACATACAGATAATAACATTATTATCTTCATCATTACGTTCATTACATTCATCATTCATCATTCATCATTATCTTTCACTTCATTCTAGATCCTGTCAGACTTTACCCTCTTCATGGCACACAGCCACGATTACTGAGGTCGAATGACAAGGATTCCATTTCATGCATTATTAGGATCATTCGTTTATGTTTGTTTCATACGTTCATTCTTTTATTCATCTCTTTACTCATTACCCTTCCTTACTCGAATCTTGTCTTATGCAATATCCCCGACTCATGCTCGAAAGCTGATGTTGTGCCGGGACCCGCTCACAAGTCCCCGACTCATGTCCGAAGACTGACACAACACCGGGATACGCGACAAAGATCCCATATGAGTCAATCACCGGGATTGAACTCCATCCGAGTCTGTTGCAACACAAAGTCGCTCACCTCCTCATCTCGTCTCATGCACTATCCCCGACTCATGTCCGAAGACTGATACTGTGCCGGGGCCTAATAAACAAACCCCCGACTCATGTCCGAAGACTGACACAGTACCGGGATACGCGGCACGGATCTCATCATCCGTCCCTTTCATTATATGCAATACTCCCGACTCATGTCCGAAGACTGATACTGTACCGGGGCCTGCTCACAAACCCCCGACTCATGTCCGAAGACTGGCACAGTACCGGAGTACGCAACAAGAACCTCTTCCGAGTCTTTTGCGACACAGAGTCGCTCACCTCATACATATGCTTGCAAGCCTTTCGTTCGTTCATTCATTAAGTCATTCATTCATTCATTCATTCATTCATTCATTAACGCATGCATTCATTCATTACGTTCCTCTTTTCATTATCTTTCACTTTACGTTACATAATACTTTCTTTACATTCATTAACGTTCAACGCAAAGCCAAAGAAAGATAAACATACCAAGCAAGGAACATAAACATAAACATAAACATACAACATCATCACACATACGCATCAATCATAAATCACATCACGCACATCATACATACTACGCATCACGCGCACCGCCGTGCCTAACATAACACATAACATCATGCATATTACCATCATCTCCATTAACATTATCGTCATAATCTCATCATCCTGCGTTACCTTATACCGTCCATGCCCTTCACATCGCCGAGGAATTCCATCTCGGTTATCATTACTGAACACTTAGGCGAATGGGCATCTATGCGAATGGACCCTAGGCGAATGGACTATGGGCGAATGGACCCCTATGCGAATGGACTCTCAGTCGCATAACTCTCATGCGTATGGCCTTCAGTCGCATGACTTCAGGCGTATGGGCTTCAGTCGCATACTCTTCATGCGAATGAACCTCGGTCGCATGGCCTCCAGGCGCATGGACTTCAGTCGCATAACCTCCGTGCGAATGAACCTCAGTCGCACCATCCCTCAATCGCATGACTCCCAAGCACATGAACTCCAATCGCATGACCATCATGCGTATGGACCTCAGTCGCATAGCAAACGTGCGTATGGACCTCAGTCGCACTTCAATCGGCCGAATGGCCTCCAGTCGCCCTCCAGTCGGTCGCCTAGCCCTAGCTGGTGCAGAGTGCAGTTTGCTCGACTGCAGCCGCGGGTTTTCGACCTCCAACCCCTTCCAAACCTCTTTTAAGCTCAAATCAACCCTTCTAAAGGTTAGGGAAACATACCATGACCTCATACAAGCATAACCAAGCAAGGATTCGAGCCTCTAACGCATCATACACATACATACATACATCAAAACGGGTCTTCACCCAAAAACTCGAAAATAGGTTTTCGGACGTGTTCCAGCCCCAAAATCAGTTGAAAACGTGTAAAAGAGGGGTCCTAGAACTCACCTTAACGATCCCGTCGAATAGAGCTTCGATTTGACTCGCTCCACGTCGATTTTGGCTACTCGAACCAACCCGGGCCAACACTTCTTCTCTTTTCTCTTCTTTCTCCCTTCTCCTCTCTAGGCTGAAAATGGGAGAATGGGAGTGCCTCCTCCCTTTTATACTCCCTTGCATCAAAGTTTCTCTCGTTGGCGGGTTTGGTCCCTCGACTTGGGACTTTATTTCTTTTTCTTCTCTCGTCGGCTACAAAGGAAATTTCCGGGTGTTACAGCGTCCTTCACTATTTCATCGGGATTGAGTTTGAACATTTCTGCTATTTGCTCATCAGACAGGTCATGAATTATCTCTCCTTCTTCAGGGGTATAACTCACAGACCGTCTTACTATCCCTTGTAGGTCAAGAATCATGGTTAACTGAGTCTTGAACATTTGAAGGGGAGCAAAGTCAAACTCATCCCTTTGAAAGTTTGGATCTGTTTGATATAAACATTCAACACATAAATCATTAGTAATTAATCAAACAGACATACATTAACTTAATATATATAAACATTTAATACACTTGTTTTTCATTACATGATTCAAGTACAAAGTAAATAAATACATAAAACATCTAATCAGTACTTTTGTCTTGAATCTGTGGAGTGTCGCTCGGAGGAGCAGAAGTAGTGGATGACTGGTCTTGTCGACGTTTGGATCTTCGCTCTTGACCTGAAGCAGAGGCCGATGCAGCCGCATCCCCTCCTTCTGCCTCGTCATCATCATCATGTCCTTCTGTCCTGTCTTCTTCCGTTTCCTCATCATCATCATCTTCCTCTTCATCATCCTCATCTTCATCATCATCATCTCCGTCATCCCCGTCACCCTCCTTTAGCTTCAGGGGCTCATCCTTCGACCCCTTCAGCCTCAGCATGATAGTCTTGTTGGTCGTCTCCAACTCCTCAATACGTTTGACGGACTGAGCCTGAATGTCTTGGAGTTGGGACACCTCAACTCTCTGCTGGTCTATGACCCGAGCCTGCTCTGCCAGTTGCTGTGATTGGGCAGCAGCCAGGTCGGTCAGCTGGCGGATATGCGCCGCCTTCTCCTCGTCAGCAGCAAGCAGACGCATCACCATACGGTTAAGCGCTGAAAGCTGCTCCTCTACCCCGATGTGAGGTAGAGTGAATCCATGAGCATGTGAGGGCTGGGCTGACGGTCCAGCCTGATGTGTGGTGGTGGTGGCAGTGGCTGTGGTGAATATGGGTCGGTGAGCTGATGGTGGTGAAGTAGGGGTGAATGGTCTGGTGATGGATGGGATAGCTACAGTGGTGGTAGGTAAAGTGGTGGATGTGGTAGTAGGAGTAGTGGCTGTGGTGGCTGTGGTGATGGGTGGTATGTCAGTAGTGGTGGTAGTGGTGGCTGTGGTGGTAGTCACGAAGGTCAAACGACGCTTCTTCTTCTTCAACCCATGTGGTTGAGCCATCCACTTCCTCCTAGTCCCGGAGGAAGTAGATGCTCCCCCTGCAGCTCTGCTAACTGACCCTGGAACGTAGTTAGGGTCAGTATCTCTCTCCGAGGAGTCCCTTGGGTGCTCACCAACCACCTTAAGCCCGTGGTCTGTGGGAACTACTTTGCTTCCCACAGTCCTGGTGAGGGGCTCCTCGTCTGACTCCTCCTCCTCGATATCACCAGCGACGAACTCTTGATGGAAACCGGCCATCTCTGCGACCTCTCCGGCAGTGGCTGACCCCGGGGGAATCACGTCTGTATCTGTGCCTCTAGATGGGGCAGGCATTTCATCCCCGGCGTCGCCGCTATCATCATCATCAGAGTCAGTCTCTGGTATAGCTATATGCTCCACATCAGAGTCACTGTCCTCGTGGCGCCACTTCCTCTTTGCTGGCGCCACATAATCAGCCCGGGCCAGATGCCCAACCAACCTCCTGACAGGGGGCTTCACCTGCTTCCCCCTGTATACCTTCATCCGGCCAAGAGTCGTGTCGTCCATGACCTCAAGAATAACAGCGTCCTCCTTCTCCTTCGGCAGGGAGGGAAGCTTCTGATCAATGATCATCTGTAGAAATCTAGGGTACATACAGAAGCCTTCCTTCCCCTTCCCCTCGAGGTTCTCCACCAAGTAACTGAATATCACCTGGAGAAGCTGAATGGGTGGTTCAGCACCAACGCTGCATAAGCGTTCTGAATCTGGTCAGAGAGCTCGTCAAAACCTCCCTTCCGTGATGCTATACACTTCAGCAGCACGTGCGCAAGGTACTTAAACTGGGGACAGAGGTTACTCTTGTTGAGTACCCTGGCATTGATGTCCCCAGAGTACTTGGCTCTCATGAAGCATCCACGGACCGTGAGGGGGTGTAGACGTGTGGGACACTCAGCATCATCTCCAAACTGAAGAACTATCCTCAGATCCTCCTCAGAAACAGTGATAGCCTCACCGAAAATCGAGCTCCTGATGCAGTGAGGCTCGGTGGATCTGTCTACAGATGCGCCTTCCCAGAAGGCCTGCTGCACTGATCTGTATGGTGTGCAGGGAGTGGATATAGCGTGAGCGATCCGGGATCTCTGTAGAAAAGTAATAATGCCAGCGAAGTCGGCTGCATTCCTGGATGTCAAGTCCAGGTGAGCACATATGTTGTGCTTGGTGCTCATATTCCATCTACTCGCCATCTGTAACACATAATAACATAAACGTTAGTTTCGTTAGCTAAGAGTATAAAGCAACACTTAAACTTTGAATAAAAAGTATCTGTCATGCGATTGGGGTTGTACGACTGAAGACAGTCGTGCGACTGAATTGTGCGATTGAGGTTCAGACGTGCGATTGACCTCATACGCACGACTGAGTGTGCGACCGGACTCATGCGCATGTACTCTTGTGCGGTTACACCAGTCGTGCGACTGAGTCTCATTCGCACGGTTCAGTCGTGCGATTAATTGATTCGCACCCTTCAGTCGTGCGACTGAAGTTCATCCGGACGACCAGTCGTCTGTCTCATGTGTTCAGTCGTCCCAAGATCGAATCTACGCAGAATAAGTCTTATCACTCAATTAACCGGTTCTTTAGTGTCGCCTTCTCTTCCCTAACAGCCTATTTTACTCAATTTTAACATATTACTTAGTTTTAATAGGTTATTAGGGTTTGACAGTCGTGGTTCGCACTTCACAGTCGTTTTAATCCAATTAGGGTTTCAATTCTTTCTGATTTTGATGGAAATTAACTTCAAAGTACCTGTACGATGATGAACGAACGTTAGTATCACAGAATCAACAAGAAAGCTAAGGCAAATGAAATTTTGGCAGAGTAACGGTACACTATGCGAATTAGGGGCGATTTGAGAATGAGGAGTCTCTGCGACCGACTCCACCTCTATTTATATCCACCCTAGATCCAATCGTGCGACTGAGTTCATTCGCACCTTTCAGTCGTGCGAGTGAGACTCAGTCGTGCGAATGGGTCAGTTGCCCTTCTCCAGTCGTCCGACTGAAGTTCAGTCGTGCGACTGACTCACTCGTTCGCACTTAAGCCTCCGATTGGACTAATCGTATGATCCATTCGTGCGAATGGACTTCATTCGTATGGTTAGTCCATACGTATGGTCCATTCGTGCGAATGGGTCATACTTAGTTAATTTTCTGCTATTTTACCAATTTACCTTTAGACTCTTTTATATTAATTAAATTAAACGTTATGACCTTCTGATCATCTCAGACGTGATCCTTTTCACCACTTTGGTCACCTCAGACGTGACCCTTTTAAAACACTTTGTCACCTCAGACGTGACTAATTTAACCTTTCAAAGCACATATGGTCATCTCAGACATGACCCTTTTAGTGAGTTGATTCCTTCTGATTTTCCTGATGTAGCCCGACACTTGACTCAAATTAAAACTTAAAACGACTAACTAATTTAAGACTTTAAACTAATTACATAAACAGACATATTTTTGGCTTTTTGTGAGAGATAAATCCAGAGATTGATATCTACGGGATTTGGATCGGGAGTAGATAGCTTCAACTTAGGTTGATCACATCTGGACCGAATCAATTTTTGGAATCATACAGGCAATTCAAATCATTTGGGACTAGTTATTAAACCTTTTGATGCTCAAGTCCTCGGTGTTCATCCAGAGTCGTTAGCAGCATAAGGAAATCATACTGAAACTCTTAGGTTTTCACATTGATTTGGACCTTTGAGAAAGTAGCCACAATGATTGTCAGTATCTTTGTCCACTTAAATCCATACACAGACTTTTGTCACAGACTGGTGACTTATTTAGGTGTAATTATTTCAACTCACACTTGTGTATCCCACACTTATATGGTAATCAGCATCCCTCAGGAGCTTTTGAGCGGTCTACGGGTATTATTACAAGAAGAGACTATTCTTAGAGCTTTCAAAGAGAAGCCTGTCCTCAGGTCAGTGCCATCGCACAGCAGAGAGGCGGCAAACAACAATGAATTCTAGAATATCTAGGTTATGCTTATCCTCAGGTCAATTTTTTTCTTTTGCTTTGCTCTGGTTATGGTCATCCGCACACATTTGTGGCGTTGAATTGCTCATTACCCCTTATTGGAATATTGTTGATTGTGTTAACCAGTGATAAGATGGACGCCCACAGTCAGTTGAACACTTTAGTTTTATCTTGAAATCACCAATCCGGTCTAGTTGTCTATTGTGTTGAATCTACCAACATATCATATATGGTCTAGCAGCCTCTAAGTCTACTTTCTTTGTGTCACCTTAGGAGTTGCCAGTTTTCTATCATCTTTCCTTTTAGTATTGCTTAGACTACACAGATTTATTTCTTTGAACTTTTGCATATTACTAAAACTTAAATTTTACAGTCCCTCTTGATTTGATCCTGTGTACTATCATTTTCCAAAGGTATTGAATCGGTATCACAGATACAATCTACCTTATTTCAGCTCGCTACTCCTTCTCCCTCTTTTTTTTTTTTTTTTTTTTAATGTTAACTTGCTGACATATTCTCCCCCTAAAATACTAAAATCATTTCTGGTTTAATTATTTTAGGATTTTAATAAACAGCAAGAGAACATGAGTTTAAATAAAATTAAAATCAAATAGACAAATCAAAATAAATAAAATAAAATTTAAGTACACGACATCGGACTACACATTTTCATCATCAGGAATTACCTCACTTTTCTTTTTAACACCGTTGACCTCTAATAAATATTGAAAACGTGGTTTATCAAAGGCTTTAGTATAGAGGTCAGCGCGTTGAAAATCAGTATTAATTTTAACCACATCAATTAAGTTCTTTTCAAAACAATCTCTTATGAAATGGTATTTAATACCGATGTGTTTGGTCTTAGGATGTTGGACCGGATTTTTAGTTACTGCAATTGCAGCAGAGTTATCAACAAAAATAGGAGTAGATGAGAATTTTAAACCGTAATCCCGCATTTGCTGTTGAATCCAGATGATTTGAGAACAGCAACTTGCAGCAGCAACATATTCGGCTTCACAGGTTGACAAGGCAACCGATGTCTGCTTCTTACACTGCCAGGTAACTAATCTTCTCCCAAAGAATTGACACCCTGCTGATGTAGACTTGTAGTTCATCTTGCAGCCCCCGTAATCCGAGTCACTATACGCGGTAAGCTCAAAGTCATCATCATGAGGGTACCACAATCCAAGTGTGGGTGTACCCTTCAGATAACGAAAAATCCTCTTGACCCCGATCAGATGGTTGACCTTTGGTTTAGCCTGATATCTTGAGCATAGACATGTAGCATACATAATATCAGGTCTTGAGGCAGTGAGATACATGAGGGATCCGATCATTCCTCGGTACATAGTGGCATCTACTAGATCTCCATTATCATCCGGTGCTATATCATGATTAGTAGCAAGTGGAGTCCCAGCAGCAGAAGCATTCTCCATGTCAAAACGACTGAGAATGTCTCCTACATACTTGGTCTGATGTAGAAAGATTCCATTAGGTGTTTGATCCACCTGTAACCCGAGAAAGAACTTCATCTCCCCCATGGCACTCATCTCAAATTCTTTCTTCATTACTGCTTCAAACTCTTTACATAACTCTTCGTTCTTTGACCCGAAGATAATGTCATCAACGTATATCTGTACAAGCAGTAGGTCGCCATCCTTTTCCTTAATAAACAGCGTACAGTCAATTACTCCCCTGCGAAAGCCGTGTTTCACAAGATGAGTTGAGAGTTTCTCATACCAAGCTCGAGGAGCTTGATGAAGCCCATACAAAGCTTTGTCGAGCTTGTAAACTCTATCCCGATGGTAAGGATCTTCAAAACCCTCGGGTTGACTTACGTAGACTGTTTCTCTGATTTCTCCATGAAGGAATGCACTCTTTACATCTAATTGGTAGACTTTGATCTTCATGTACGATGCATAGGCAAGGAAGATACGAATAGCTTCCATCCTTGCCACGGGTGCAAACACCTCATTGTAGTCAATTCCCTCGACTTGGCGAAAACCTTGAACCACCAGTCGAGCTTTGTTCCTGATAATGACCCCTTGGTCATCCTTTTTGCATTTTAGTACCCATTTAGTGCCAATGACTTTAGCACCTTTAGGTTTATCAACCAATGTCCATACACCTAACTTCTTAAACTGCAGAAGTTCTTCTTGCATGGCACTCACCCACGCCTCATCATTGAGTGCTTCACTGACATATTTTGGCTCAACCGGCGAGACAAAACATCGATAGGCACCATCATGAATGTAACCTTTCTCCATAACCGAGGCGTAATCAGCTGAGTACAACTGATTTCGGGTTTGTACTCCTGATCTGACATCTCCAATGACATTGTCAAGGGGATGATAAACATTTAGTCGTGATCCTGGAGTAGTAGGAACAGCTACCTCAGAGCCAAGATTATGAACATTTGGTTCTGCATCTGAGGTAGTTGGAGTTTGAGGTTCTGAAGTCGAAGGTGCATCACTCGTAGATGCTTGTGGACTTGCTGGAACGGGAACCTGTTCCTCCTGACTGTTCTGGTCATCTTCTTCAGCTTCATCTTCAGAGGAGGAGTCACTGTTGTCGACTACTCCCCCTGACTGAGTAGATGATTCTCCCTGTGTGCTAGATGGTGTATTCAGAATATCATACATCATCCTAGTTGCTAGCTCATCGTCCGAGGGAGAGAGAGGTATGTTGAAGGATTTGAAGAATCCATCATAATCGAAGAAGTAGGCAGGTCCTTTTCCTGTAGGTGGTGTGGTATATCTCTGAACGTCGACATTACACCACACTTCTACAAGACCCGTTGAGTTATTGTAAACTCGCTTATTCGGTATGTTGTATCCTAGAAAGATTCCTTCATCTGCCTTCTCGCTGAATTTTCCTTCTTGCGTCTTCTTCAGAAGTGTACATGGCGCGCCAAAGGGTTCAAGGTACTCCAAATTCGGTTTGCGTCTTTGTAGTAGCTCATAACATGTCTTTCCGTGGCGCTTGACTATTAGGACTCGATTCAGTGTATAACATGCATTTGCTACTGCCTCATTCCAGAATTGGATAGGCAGTTTCGAGTCCGCCAGCATAGTCCGTGCAGTCTCTATCAAGCTTCTATTTTTCCTCTCAGCAACACCATTCATCTGAGGCGTGTATGCTGAAGTGAATTGATGAACAATTCCCTTTTCCTTGCAGTATGCCTCCATCCATTGATTCTTGAATTCAGTCCCGTTGTCTGAGCGTACTTGTCTAACCTTTAGCTTGTAGAGAGATTCCAGAGTGGTGACTAATTCCTTGAATGACTCAAATGTTTCTGATTTGGATTTCAGAAACATTACCCAAGTGAACCTTGAGTAGTCATCAGTGACCACAAAACAGTACAGATCGCCTGCAATGCTCCTTGTACTGACTGGACCAAACAGATCCATGTGAAGAAGTTCAAGAGGAAGTTCTATTGAATGAACTTTCTTTTCCTTATGAGACTTCTTTGTCTGTTTGCCTTTCTTGCAAGCTACACAAAAGTCAGGAAGTTGGAAGTTCTTGACATTTACTCCTCTCACTAAGTCCTTCTGAATCAAGTGATTCATCTTCCTTTGACTAATGTGTCCCATTCTCCTATGCCAGGAGATTGAGTCCTTCTCAGTAGCTTTAGATAGAAAGCACTGCACTTCATGACCCGTTGGAGCTGCTGTTGACAGATCCAAGACATATAGGTCCTTATATCTTGAAGCAGTCATCAGAACTTGGTCCTCTGGAATCATATAGTCTTTCTTCAGCACGTAACACTTGTTGTTGTCGAAGATGACTTTAAATCCTTTATCACAGATTTGGGAAACAGAAAGCAAGTTATTTTGAAGTTGTTGAACGTAGTTCACCTTATCAAACTTAACTTTCTGATTTCCCACTTCTCCCTGTGCTGTGATGTATCCTCCCTTGTTTCCTGCAAAAGAAACATGCCCTCCTTTTATTTGTTTGACATTTGATAAAAGGGCTCTATTTCCTGTCATGTGCCTGGATGCTCCGCTGTCTATAATCCACGTGTTAGTCTCAGCGCTATACCGAACACCCTGCACATATCAAGTAAATGTATTAGTTTAGGTTAGGAACCCAAGCCTTTACTGTCTTGGGTTTCCCAGAGGCATCACACATCATAAACTCTACCCATTGACCTTTAGAAGGTGAGGGTAACTCAGATTCCTTTTTGTCATCAGTATCAGTCACACAGGTAGTCTTCTCTTTCCATAAGCCAGATTTGTGCAATGCCTGTTTGTGATAAACAGTCGTCTGGCTTACAGGTTGAACTTTAGGTTCACTAGATCTTCTAGGTGGAGTTAGAGAACTCCTCTTAGAAGACCTAGGTCTAGAGTCCTGAAGATCAATCTTCTTCCTAGGTGTCTGATAGAAAGGACAATAGGAAGCAATATGTCCACATTCTCCACAGTTGTAGCACAATCTGCTATCAACCTTATAGTTTGACTTTCTTTGTGGAGAAATGCGTGACACTTTAGTAACATCAATCACTTTAGGTTTTGACTCTTGCATGTTTGATGTTTTCTCTGGTTTAACAAATTTAACTGTTTTAACCTGTTTAACTTGTTCAGCTTTTTGGTTAACTGGTTTTTGACTTGTAGTATGTGAAAAATTAACGTTTGAAGTCATTTTGGGTTCTGATTTGACTCTGTTTGACCCTGACTTTAAGTTAACTTTTTCAAATTCATTTTCCAGATTAACACAAGGCAATTTACCCTTTGCCTTTGAAGTGGCCTCCTTTTGTTTCTGTCCAGATTCAGTAGATGAACATGATGTGTCTGGATCAGTAACAAGAGGAGTGGTCACCACATGATCCTTGATTGGGTTGTTGTTAACTGGTTTAGACTTGGTGTTCATCAAGGTATCAGGTGGTGGTGGAACCACTTTGTAGCCTAATCCCTCCCCATTATTTCTTTCTCTCACTAAGTGTTGAACTATGTGTGAAGAACTAGTCCAACTATGCAGTTTCTGTTTTAATGAATTAACTTCTACTTCTAGAACGCCTTTTGTTTCTTAGTGTCCTCTAGGGAGTTTAGATAGTACCTAATGTCATTTGATTGATTAAAGGCAACTACTTCGGTTTCCCTAAGTTGTTTAGTCAATAGGTCTATCTTTTCTTTATAACTATGCTCATTTTGTTTTAGAACTCTATTGGCCTCAGTGCATAGTTGTAAGTCCTTTACTAAGTTATCATTGTGATCTAATAACCTAGCAAATTTTTCATCAATGCTATTCCTAAACATATCACAGTTAGAACAAGCATGATTATTAAACATTTGGTCAGTTGTACTTACCTGTGTTGTTTCAGAAGAGTTAGCCATCAACGCAGCATCAGACGTCTCTGGTTCTGGTGATTCTGACTTTTCTGATTCTGACTTGGAAGTTTCCTCCTTTGGTGTGTAACTGACTTCAGCTGCAGTTGTTTCTTCACTGTGTGACATTGCTATATCAACTGCTAAATCACCTTCACTCGCAGAATCATCATCAATATCTTCAACACTGGCAATGTTAGATTCTGGGGAGACAAATCTAAAACTCCAGTCCTGTCCTTCATCATCATGAGCAGTCAAGGCTTTTGGGTCCTTGTTTGATGAAGTAGAACTCGAGGCTTGCTTGTCTTGGCGAGTAAAGGATGAGAACGGGTTCCCATTACCCGTCTTCTTTGGTTTGACACACTCCCTCTTGAAGTGCCCTTTCTCTCCACAGTTGAAGCAGGTCACTTTGCTCTTGTCAAAACCAAATGTGGTGTCCTTAGTAGCTATCAAATTTTGTCCTGTCTTCTTAACAAACTTCTTCGCCCTTCGGACAGCGCTAGCTAAGGCCCACATTATATCCATTCTTTCCAGCTCCATTTCATCTACCTGCTCGTAGTCTTCATCTGCCAAATGACAGTTTCCAATCTTCCCAGCTACAAGTCCATCATATGAGTGAACTACTGCGGCGAGAAGATCCATATGCTCTCGTGCTACTTCTACAGTCACATTACCGAGATTCTCGGTCTTCAATTTAGTAGCACTTGCTTCTGATCCAATATAATGGGTACATGCCGACCCTGACGTGTCTGATCCAGAAGGAGAAGCATGTGAAGAACCTGACGAGCTAGACACAAATGCTGTCTGGAGAGGTGCTCCAGATGTCTTAGCTTGAGGCGTGGCATTGTATAAAGCTGGGTTTTGTGTATATGAAGACTTCTGTGCTCTATACTTCATCCTTAGTGCTTCTTCACGCAGCCTGAGAATAAAGTCATTTATATCCAGCTTTATAAGTATTCCATTCTGTCTAAGATTAGACACGAATGAAGCCCACTTATCAGGCAATCCATCTGCGAAGTTGCTTACTTTCTCTTCCATAGTTGTTTCCACTCCATGTGTATGCAACTCGCTCATCAAGTGGTAGAATCTGTCTATGACTTCATCTAAACTCTCGTTACCAATCGATGAGAAGTTATCGAATTCCTTCTTTAACTCCTTTGCTTTGATTGCCTTTAACGATGCATTCCCATCATACCTTTTCTCTAGCTCATCCCACAGTTTCTTGACTGCTTGTTCTCTGAGTACTGGTGGAATATATCTTTGGGGATCGACTGAGTTATCATTGCATAAACTCTTTTCTCTGCATTATACTTTACTTTCTGTGCGTCAGTCATCCCACTTAACGTTAATTTTACTCCATCTGCTCCCACCGGTGTACTATACCCAACCTCGATAGCTTCCCACAGATTAGGATCTACTCCATTGAGGTAGATCTCAAAACGTTGTTTCCAGTGAGGAAACTCATCTAAAGTCAAGAGCTTTGGTGGTTTATTGTGAATACCCACCTCACTCTCAAGCAGCAGCAGGTTCTGAATTCTTGAGTCCTTCCCCGCAGTAAAGGCTGACATCTGATCTTCCATGGTTAATAAACTTAGAGTCTAATCAAATCAACTTTAACTGATGCGACTGAAGGATGCGAATGGTCTTATCGTGCGTATGAACTCTGCGATTGGTTCAACCGTGCGACTGCACAGGGCGAATGGTTCAGTCGTGCGAATGAATCTGGTGCGTATGAGCTATGCGAACGAACGGTTCAGTCGGCCGAATGAGGGTGCGACTAGGTCCAGTCGTGCGAATGAACACTGCGAATGAGTCTAGTCGTGCGAATGAGTCACTCGTGCGAATGAAGCTGCTGTTTTGCGAAAATTTCTAGGTTTGACGGGTTTCAGCCGTAAAAATTCGAAATTTTGCAAGTCCAAATCGTCTAAGTCCGTAGAAACTGAACTTCAATGAGCAGGGAACGTCCATGATCACTTTTGATGCAAAAGATTGCGTTTTTCGTGCAAAAACACAAACTTTTATGCAATCTTGATTGAATCAACACGAAATCAAGAGCCAAGGCTCTGATACCACTTGTTAGGACCTGGTATTTGAACGAAATACCGAGTGATTGCGTGTTAAACCAACTCAAATAGTGCGGAATCCTATTTGATTGGCGATCCAATCAGTGAGAACACACGATGAATCAATCAAGAATTGATATCAACGTCAGAAATCGATTAGGAACCGATCTGATGTGTTCTATGAACTTGGAGAACGATTTGGGAGGCTTCTGGACGGCTAGGGTACGTTTGGAATCGTAATGGGATGAATGCTTCCGTTTTCCCACGAATTGGGTCTATTTATAGGTTAGTATTGTTTAATCGTGCGACTGGGCCATAAGTATGGTTCAGTCGTGCGATTGAACCATGCGGTTGATTCATCTGCACGACTGAGTGCTCAGTCGTGCGATTGAGTCAATCTTATGTGTCAATCATACGACTGATCCAGTCTCCTGGTTCAGTCGTGCGATTGAGTCAATCGTATGAAGTTATTCATGCGTGTGGTCCATTCGCATGGGCCATCTGCATGAGAACTTCATTAAGTTAAATTTGAATGTTTTAATTTATATAACATAATGTGCTATCATTCAAACAATCATAAACCCAATCAATTCAATCACAACTCATTAATGAAATATTAAACATTACAAGTAACAACCAATTCATATGATTTCATTAATCAATTACAATTACATCATAATCAGACAGACAAGTTAATTACATTACAAATCATGATCTAGGGACATACATGTATCAACACTTTCATGCAAAATAAAGTTACTATTCTTAGTAACCTATGAACCACACGTCAAAAACATAGTTTTGTTGCATAATCAACGTAAACCAACATCAATCTAACCTCACTAACAACATAACATCATCAAACAATCACAAATCAACACCCAATTCACCAATTTCGACCTAGGGTTTTGGCTAGCATCAAATACCACGAAAAACATGTAGATATCTAACCTTTAAACGTGTGTAAACTTTTAATTGATGATTCCAACGTGTTCTATGCCTTGTAATCGACCAAAACCAATGTCTTCCTGCTTGCTCTTGGTTGAAATCACAATGGTGGGGGTGTGGGGGTAGGTGTCGTGGCTGAAGGGTGGGGGGTTAGGGTTTGGGGTTGTTTTATTTCTTTTAATTTTGCATAATTACCATTTAAACCCTTGTGCTTTGTATTTTATAAAAATTAGACTTTAAACTCCTTTCTAAAAGTGTTTTTAACTAAGTTATTAAGCATATAGACTCATAGTCACAATTATATACTTTATTTTTATAAAACTTAACACATACGAATTAATACACACGTTTCCACGTTACGCGATTAATTTCCACAATGAACATTTAAGTCGCGTAAACACATAAACATAACACAACAATCACATAATCAGTTAAATTATCATTCATTTAACATTATTAATTATTATTAGGTCACCAACGTTAAACGAGAACTAGTGCGTGCTCAAGACACGTGTATGCAAGATGTAACGGAACTAACGGAGTTTGGTAAAGTAAAATTACCGGATGTCACACCATTGGACACCGCCTCCGCCGCCGTAGCACCGCCGTTCCGCTGTCGCGGCTCTGCCGTTCCGCCACCGCGGCTCCGGCGGTTGCGGCTGCTGCAGCCTCTTGAGAGCATTTTGTTTGGTTTTAGGGTTTGCAAATGAGGAAGTGGTGCAAAAATTGTTTAATTACCTAGGGTTTTTAGGTGGGTTTCTTTTAAAAATTGCGTATACGCACCGCGATCTTCGTTATCGCGTATCGAACGGTCTTTTGGATAAAATCTCGTTAGAAGACCTATAATAGATATATTAAATTACTTTTGCATGAAATAAAACAATTCGTTGTATTTATCGTCAAATCCTCAGGTTTGACCTAATCTCAGGCCGGTTCACGCTGCGGTTGCGTCACGAGACGTATTTGCTTTGGGTAGCGTCTCACTATTAAATTTAGAATATTATAATAGATATAACTATAATATAAATATTTACAATGTTATAGGGCTTGGTTGACGTATTAGGTATCAGTAAAATGCCGGCGTATCCAGTATTCGCGTTTTTCCGACGTATCACAGTTGATTATGCACGCTTGATTTAGAATCTTTTAGCAAGCATCATTTACAATACTAATCATGATTAAATGAATTTAGTTGGATATCAAGCCATTATAAGGAAATTCCAATGTAACTTAGACGTTAGAACGCGTTAGGTTACCAAACTTTACCCGGTATGGATTTTGAATCTGTTTTTAGTTTGGATTCTTCTATACATGTTTTGAATCTCATAACGATTCATTGTTTTAAGACCACTTATTTATTTTGTTGGTAAATGGGTATTGGCCTTAAATGGGCCCGAAATATTAGTTTCTTATCTGAGTTTTCTTTGATAAGCCCAAATCAGTCCGGGCCTTTATTGGGCCCTATTATGATTTAAAGTTTCTTATTGGGCTGAAATTTCTAGGGTGTTACATTTTCCCCTCCTTAAAGAAATTTCGTCCTCGAAATTTTAGTATCGCTAATATTTGTTTCTGAGTGTGATACACTCATAGCATGAGTCTTAAGAGATTTGAAACTTTGTAGCCGAGCATACCACGTCGAACACTGTCGATTTAGCATCAAATAACTGGGTTCGATTTAGATTCAAGTAACTATCCCAATGCTAGAACATGCATGATAAAACTAGAGGGTCGTTTCATAAAGAGATATTTGGTTTCACCTTCCGATTATATAACTTTTTCACATATTTGACATGAAGAGATTCCCCACTGTGATTCGACATACAATCCTACTAGGCAGCTCTAGCAAAGAGACAATTTCCACAACCCCAACGGCATTGCAGTTCACACGGAGGGTCATATGAAAGGTTGAAAAAGAATAAGATGTTAGTGTGACAACCTTTAATTAGACAGGGGATTTAGGATATAATAGATTAATGGTTTCAGATCAAAAAGGATTTGGGTTTTCCCAAAGAGTATAGATTAATGTCGGGAACCCATACGATTGTTCCTGTCAAGCCAAAACAAGGAAGATTTCATGATTGATAAGAACGAAGAGATTAGGTCCTACACAAAAGTCTCTAGTTTACAAAGCTTCCTTTTTAAGCCTTAACCTTCTTCCTTCTAGGATTCCCATCCTGAGGGGTTAAGTCTTTTTCTTCTACTGAGTGCTTCTTCTAGTATGCTTCCTTCCCTAGAACGGTACTGTATATCACAATCTCAGTCTTTGAGTAGGTCCATCCATATTATCTGATGCGCGTTAAAAATTTTCCTATCTAGGGTGCGTTATACTTCTTATGATTTGCGTAACATATACATATGGTAACCGTACAGGTAATGCATCAAAATATATTCCTGCATAACGTAACTTTTCACATGTTTCTTGAGCGGTCAGGCGTCTAGACGAATGTCTTCTCCTGTGGCATCCCAAACTTCTGATCCATGCCCAGACGAATTTGTCACTTTTCTGGAATAACGATGCCAGTCGTATAGCTACACAAGTGAAGTTTTTATTAATCCTTTTACCATTCTCGTTAAATTCTAATCATAGACGCATCTCAATGGGGTTTTTAGTACTCCTCAAACTTAGATGGGCCCACTTTTAGTGAATTGTCTTCCATTTCATGATCATTAGCAATGACAGGACAACATACATGCCTAAGTATTGCTTACAAATCCTATCCATAAGACTCATGGATACCGTGAATTGTGTAGTTTCTCTCACACAAGCTTGACTATAACCTTCATACTTGCCATATTTTGTTTTAAGTGCTACCTTTGTAGCGTTACTCTCCGTATATTCGGGGCTGATAACATTTAAGATGTAAGTAGTATCTTATAACTGGTTAAGCAGGTTAACAACTCTAGGAAGAGGGTATCATTTCTCCTTGGTGACTTTATTTAACTCTCGCTAGTTTATCCATATTCAGAGCATTCTATTCTCCTTCCTCAAAGAGTATCAGGTTTCCCCACCGTGACATATCAGGTCTTATGAACCATTTATCTATCAGCTCTCGAATCTGCTTTCCTTCCACAAGCTCCTTAACATGAGCTTCAAATTCAGTACCTCCATACATTACGTGTTCTCTCCGATCCAAATTCCTTAAGAGCAACCTCAGCTGTCATCTTAACTACAGAATTGTTGTAAATGTTTCCATTAATTCCTTTATAGTGCTTCCCAATCAAGGTCAACCTTCTAGATGACCTCTTTCTCGCTCCCCTTTCTCCAAAGTAACCGTACCCTGTAGGGGGTCCATTCGTGAAGCAACTCCACTTAGTCCCTAGTTCCTTATAAGCATATTGATGTTTTAATGAATTACGAAAGTAAGCCTTTCAGTTCGAATTTTAACGTACGGAGTTTTCTAGGGTATGGCATTGGTGAATTATTCTAGAAAAGGTTTAAAATTTTAGAGAGGAAATAGTTAATGCTTACGACCGGGAATTGTTGTCGGTCTTCCTCACATACTATCTTTTGCATGTTCATTACTTCATTGTAGTTGGACCTCAAGTGATTGAACACATGAGATTTCTTGTAGCTGATCTTCTATACCTCTTAATACATCTTTTGGAGCAATACAATCCTTTAAGCCCAACTGAGAGTCTTCCCATGTGAGTTATTCATTATCGTCGACATATTGACTCGAACGAGTTTTGAACTTCATTAAGGTGCTTGCTAGTAATAAAAAAAAGGAAACTAACTATAGCTCTATTAATCATATAGTATGACATCAGATTGTAATCTAACTTTGTGATCTTTGCTCTCGAATCTCTAATTCATCACCCAATTAGGAGAGCTCTCGAGGTAGAGATGACTTATAGGTATCCGAAGCTGTCCCCATCGCCAACTATGAGCTTTTACGATAATGGTCATGCTAATGGGTTTACCGTGTGTAGCACCATTCGTTAGATCAATAATTTTTATAATGAATAAGTCTTGTACAAAGTGTGTGAAAACAGGGAATTCACCAACATTGTAGATTCAGATTTTTGTTTCGAAAGCTCGAAGATCAGATTTTCTCGGCGAATAACTCTAGCACTCGGGCTATTATCTTTGTGGAATCGGGATTATAAAGTGAGGTCTCATTTCCTACTTATTCTGGCACTCGAAAGGTTACCAAGCACACGGCCAGTTAAAAGCATGGTCAAAATAGTTCAACTTATGTTTCAATCGAAGTTTGTTACCGGGTGACTAACGGTTGAGGATGATGAAGGATTTCACAAGCATAGTACTATGAAAGACGATGGTTAATCACTATCGAAGCTGATATTCAGAATAATGCTTGGGTTAAGTGGTTCTATTACCATGAATAGGTGTAGAGAGGTTATATCCATCAAGGACTTTGAGAAAATGATCAGAGGATGTCCTATGAAGTGTGAGCTACTAGGGAAGAAAGAAGTGACATGTCTTCTATGCCATTGATCACAAGAGGTGCTTCTCGAAAATCTATTACTCCGGTCTATTCTCGGCTGCAAACATTATGTTAGAGGGTCTCTTACTATGTTGAGGAAGTTTTGACGAGTTCTATGCTAGGTAGGAAGAAATTTTTAGACATCGCGAAAAATAGCATGGCTAAAGTACACAAACAACTTAGGTGAAGTGCCATACTTTCAGCACGAAACTAGTTCAGTTTGAAAACAACATTTGATGATTTCCTGGGTCGGATAGTTGTATCATTATGATTCCAATAGGAGGGCAGGACAAAGAAAGAAAGAGGAAGAAAAGGGATAGTTACTACAATATCGTCCTTGGTAGCTCTTCAAGTGTCAAATGGTTTCGCCCAGCATGAAAGTTCTGAATATATAATCATTGAGTATATATTGGATAATTGTGTTTACTGTTGTATTTGTTAGCTCCTTGAGTGTTATACCTCAATATTGGTTTACATGACAGGGCCCACCAGAATTCAAGTGTACCTGTAAATTCACCATTACGTGTGCACTCGTAATCGTCAATTTACCTTACACTATCATTCTATTTATTCCCATCATAAGTTCCAAGTTTTGTGTAATTAGGTCGGTGAGTTATGATTCTCATTTGGTCTCCATCTGCAATTAAGCACACTTAGATTCTAATTTATGCTAACAACCTTGCTAACCCAACCATTTTCAAAGTACAGTTCAACAAACCAAGTAATGAGCAATCAGGTACAAGCTATAATAGGGAGCAGATCAAACAAAAAAGCATCATGGTTACTATCTTATCACTGCATTCTAGCAAGTAACATCGTCTAAACAAAGCATATAAGCAAGCATCATCATTCCAACAAGTGTCATTATAGCAGTTGTCTCGTGTAACGACACAAGTTGTATCAAGTATACAGCTAATAGCAGTTGTTTCATAAAGTGTCGAAAGTCAGTTGTGCAATGAGATAAGTATCTCCCCAGAATTTAAGTCTTAATATACTTGCACACCTTTGATTTCCAACATTCCTTGTCCCAGTGCTCAAGGGTCCTAGTAGTCAACTCCAGAAGGTTCCAAACATTCTTAGTTTACTCGGGTGCACCTATCATAGGTAATACCCTAATGCAACAAGACTTCTTATAGGGTCGGGAATTCTTAATGGTATATATATATATATCCCTAAGGCATACAGATTAAAGATGGATGTTCTTAGGGGGACCTATTTTGCTGCAAACTTTAGATCACTGGATCATGGAAACAATCTACCAGGATGGTCCTATTTTATTGGTTGTAGCTTAGGTATCGCAAAGCAAACCCACTTTCCTACAACCTTGGCTCAACAAAACTCAGAAGAGTCATCTTCCTAAGGTGGTCCTATGGGGTTCATAGGGTTGTAGTTTAGGCCTCGCAAAGCAGACCTACTTCTCTACAACCTTTGGCTCTGATACCAATATGTCACACCCCGGGCCCAGAGAGGCGGGACGTAAAAGAATGGTAAACAACAACCAAAATGTAGCGGAACTAAATGGTTTATTACAAAGCTTTTCATACTATTTACATTAGGATGTTTGCTTTGTTTCAACTGACAATGCATCTCGATCTAAAATTTATAGGTATCATGAGTAATCACTTTGTCAACATTTCTTGAGGCTTCCGTAACTAAGGCTTCTAGACTCAACTTTTGCCTTCAACTTCTACCCTCAATTCTTGCTTCGGCTTTAGACATCTTCCATAGCTCATCTAACTTCCCTAGCTGTAGCTGAAGACATGCTTAAAAAGGTTTTTGTGTCAACATAAAGTTGGTGAGTTCAAGCGCTTAAAGTTTAAAAACAAAAGGGATTCATTGGAATCCAAATTAGATTCTGAAATCAGAGCATCTTTGTTGTGGAGATTACAATCAACCCTGCACTCAGCCCCGGCTGGCCTCTTCAAAAATTAAGTTACCGGTTAAATCCCCGTGGGGAGAACTGAACCTCAAACCAGTGGACCGTACCTGCCGGATGGTCCACCATAGTATCTTATAAAAGCTGTTACATGCCACAAACGACCCCGCAGGATCTCAGTGTGGTACCCTTCCCGTTCATCACAGGAGGCACTGTGTGTGGGGCATTCCCCAAGTAGATCTACCCATATAAACAAGCGGTTCACAAAAGAATTAATGACTGTGATACAAGTATCAGCAGGTCTCAACATAACCACAACATATAGCATCATAATATAGGAAAAAAATAGTTAAGTTTAAACAGAGCATGCTTCATCCTAAAACAATAGTAAAAACGGGAACACTTAAACTCACCTACTATCCTTATATAAGTTCTGAGCTTGACAAAAAGTGAAGGTCTCCAACAATGGAATCCTAATTTGAACATATAAGATTTACGTTTAGAATTAGCACGAAGTTATTACATGCGTGCGGTTGAGCTCTTTAGTTTCTTAAAGTTAATGATTAGTATCATTAAGGTAGCTTAGCTTCTTGTGCAATTATTAATTGTTAGGCATTGATTTGTGCATATTAGGTTAATTTAGCCTTCATTCGAGTAATGATTCATTGTACAATGATTGTAGAAATAAACAGTTGATAAAAGGAATTCCAATCTCTATTGATATTCATTATTGATGATATTAGCAACCTTTAATGTTCCAAATATTGTATTTGATGTTCCATTAATATATATATATTATTTATGTTTTTATCCTAACGTTATGTTGATTCTTCAAATGTGTGATACTTGTATAGGTATGCAGGTAGTCAAACCTCTAAACGTTGGGTAGTATTAGCAATTTACAACGCATCAAATATTATGGATTAAACTCTTAGGTCGTGGTATTACGTTATCTTCACGTGCATAGCATATATACTTTTTAAGATTGCCTAACTTAGGCCATTAAAATGCTTAGCTTATTAATTATACATTACTTAGATGGTCCACGGATAGATATGTTTAGATTCCGCTTAACTCGTTTAATGCAAACCAAAAATATGTTTTAAACAATAAGTGTAAGTACACCTTCAAAGATCATCCATATTCCATAATTATATAGATATATTCCTACCAATAATGTAGTTAATATGATGCTAGAATAATTTGAATATCAATAATAGTTTTCATTATATTGAATAAAAAGGGGTGATACAAATAATATTTATTCCAATAATAACAAGATGATCGGCTATTAATAATAATATGATGATGGATTATTCTAAATTATGAGCATTTTGCCTTAAATAAATACAAGTAAATATCGGTTTACTTAAAGTACCTATTGCACAATATGAATACACACGAATGTATTTTGCATGCATTTTACATCCCGAAGTCTTGTAAAGGTTGAGTGAAATGAGGTTAAGTAATTACTTATATGTCGTCTAACTTCTGTTTATACGATAACATTACCAACTTGTTTATCATTAAGCGATTGGTCACGGCATTTCGAGTTTACACATTCATTCTTGATGAATTATAACTAGTTAACCTTTTATACTTATTTGAACCTTAACACACACCAGTTAATATATAATCATTATATTAACGTATATGGATGTCTAACGCACGGTTGTACCTCGAAAATTTCAAGGATCTCGCCTTCAATCCAATATGCTGCCACAAACTGAACAATCATCAAGTATAGATCTGGTTCGAAGCCGAAAATGGTTCATGGAGCTTACCAAAGTCGCCGGAAAACAAGAGAGAGAAGATAAAGGGCGGAACCCTAGCTGTTACCATCTTCATCTGCCGATAACTTTCAAACCGCCACGAATTAGACAACGCAACTACCATCATTGGAAAGATCTCGTCGAGAGGAAGAAGAGCATGGGCGGCACTCGCCGCCACTCGCCGGCTCCGGCGGCCGGAACTCTGCCGGAACCCTAGCCGCCGCTGCCTTCTCCACACCATATCTCCACCATCGATGCGAATTAGAAGAAAGTAACACCACCATTGGATTCAAGGGGTCAAGACTAGTGGGGGTAGGTTGAGAACTTCGCCGGACAACGCCGCCGCTGCCGCAGCACCGCCGCTCCGCCGCCGCGGCTCTGCCGTGGAGCCTCCAGCTCCGGCGGTTGCAGTTGTTGCAGCCTCTTGAGAGCATTTTGTTTGGTTTTAGGGTTTGCAAATGAGGAAGTGGTGCAAAAATTGTTTAAATACCTAGGATTTTTAGGTGGGTTTCTTTTAAAAATTGCGTATACGCACCGCGATCTTCGTTATCGCGTATCGAACGGTCTTTTGGATAAAATCTCGTTAGAAGACCTATAATAGATATCAAATTACTTTTGCATGAAATAAAACAATTCGTTGTATTTATCGTCAAATCCTCGGGTTTGACCTAATCTCAGGCCGGTTCACGCTGCGGTTGCGTCACGAGACGTATTTGCTTTGGGTAGCGTCTCACTATTAAATTTAGAATATTATAATAGATATAACTATAAGATAAATATTTACAATGTTATAGGGCTCGGTTGACGTATTAGGTATCAGTAAAATGCCGGCGTATCCAGTATTCGCGTTTTTCCGACGTATCACAGTTGATTATGCACACTTGATTTAAAATCTTTTTGCAAGCATCATTTACAATACGAATCATGTTAAATGAATTTAGTTGGATATCAAGCCATTATAAGGAAATTCCGATGTAACTTAGACGTTAGAACGCGTTAGATTACCAAACTTTACCCGGTATGGATTTTGAATCTGTTTTTAGTTTGGATTCTTCTATACATGTTTTGAATCTCATAACGATTCATTGTTTTAAGACCACTTATTTATTTAGTTGGTAAATGGATACTGGACCTTAAATGGGCCTACTTATTTTTTAGTTTGGATTCTTCTATACATGTTCTCGATTTCTATTAAGTGAATACGAGTAGTTAGTTGCTCCTTTACAACTATTATCCTTGTGTAGATACTCAATAAAGGATTCTGTGGATGAACAATTGTCATTTTCGATTGAATTCAGTGGATACTTTAGACAAGTGGGTTGAACATGGTTTGAGAGTTCTAGTTAAGTTTTGGGCACGAGTGTATCGATTTGCAAGTGTCATTTGTATGGTTTCGTGTTCGGGATGCATTCGTTTAAACAAGACATCTAATGTTTCATTTGTGATTGATTGTGTGATTTTAGTGATCATTATAACCGGGATTTTGATTAAATTAGATCAGGAGTGTGTTGAAAAGGTTTGAGATCAAACTTCATAGCATTATAGGTAGTTAGGGGAAACAAAAAACTATCTAATGAATACATTAATGCACCATTCAGTAGTTGCATATTGTTTATTGAATTAGAAGGAATATTATTAACTAGACGTGTTAACTTGATTTGACCTCTTTTTCATCGATCACACATTGTGTCTCTTGTTTGATGTTTATTAGTTTCATACGGTAACTTTAATTTGATTCTTGATTTCTTTTAGGTGTGGTTGCTTTTAAAAAATTGCGTAACGCACCCGCGATCTTCGTTACGCGTATCGAACGGTCTTTGGATAAAATATCGTTTTAGAAGAACCTATAATAGATATCAAATTACTGTTTGCATGAAATAAAACAATTCGTTGTATTATTTATCGTCAAATCCTCGGGTTTGACCTAATCTCAGGCCGGTTCACGCTGCGGTTGCGTCACGAGACGTATTGGCTTGGGTAGCGTCTCACTATTAATTTAGAATATATAATAGATATAACTATAGAAATATTTTACAATGTTATAGGGCTCGGTTGACGTATTAGGTATCAGTAAAATGCCGGCGTATCCAGTATTCGCGTTTTTTCCGACGTATCACAGTTGATTATGCACACTTGATTTAAAATTTTTTGCAAGCATCATTTACAATACGAATCATTTAAATGAATTTAGTTGGATATCAAGCCATAATAAGGAAATTCCGATGTAACTTAGACGTTAGAACGCGTTAGATTACCAAACTTTACCCGGTATGGATTTTGAATCTGTTTTGAGTTTGGATTCTTCTATACATGTTTTGAATCTCATAACGATTCATTGTTTTAAGACCACTTATTTATTTAGTTGGTAAATGGATACTGGACCTTAAATGGGCGTACTTATTTTTTAGTTTGGATTCTTCTATACATGTTCTCGATTTCTATTAAGTGAATACGAGTAGTTAGTTGCTCCTTTACAACTATTATCCTTGTGTAGATACTCAATAAAGGATTCTGTGGATGAACAATTGTCATTTCGATTGAACAGTGGATACTTTAGACAAGTGGGTTTGAACATGGTTATGGAGAGTTCTAGTTAAGTTTTGGGCACGAGTGTATCGATTTGCAAGTGTCATTTGTATGGTTTCGTGTTCGGGATGCATTCGTTTAAACAAGACATCTAATGTTTCATTTGTGATTGATTAGTGTGATTTTAGTGATCATTATAACCGGATTTGATTAAATTAGATCAGGAGTGTGTTGAAAAGGTTTGAGATCAAAACTTCATAGCATTATAGGTAGTTAGGGAAAACAAAAAACTATCTATGCGAGAACTCTTGTTGTTTAGTGTTTTTGTTGGAGTATTTCCTTACTCATGCATCTTATTAATGTTTTATGAATACATTAATGCACACCATTCAGTAGTTGCATATTGTTTATTGAATTAGAAGGAATATTATTAACTAAGACGTGTTAACTTGATTTGACCTCTTTTTCATCGATCACACATTGTGTCTCTTGTTTGATGTTTATTAGTTTCATACGGTAACTTTAATTTGATTCTTGATTTCTATTCATTGAATACGAGTAGTTATTTGCTCCTTTATAACTATTATCCTTGCGTTGTTGCTCAATAAAGGATTCCTTGAACCAACAATTGCCATTTTGATTGATTTTAGTGGATTTTTTAGGCAAGAGTGTTTGAAGATGTATTGGAGAGTTTATCGATTTTCAAGTGTCATTTGCACGGTTTCATGTACGTGTTGCATTCGAGCAGTAGATCATATGTTCCATTTGTAATTGATTAGTAAGATTTTAGTGATCATTATAAACGGATTTCATTAAATTAGATGACGAGTGTGTTTAAAAGGTTTGAGAATCAAAACGCCATAGCATTGGAGGTAGTTAGTGTAAACAAAAAACTATCAATGTGAGAACTCTTGTTGTTTATTGTTTTTTATAAGTATTTCCTTTCTCATGTATCTTATTATTAATCGTTCGTGAATTCTTTAATGCACCATTCCATAGTTGCATAATGTTTATTGAAAAACAAGGAAATATTATAAACTAGGACGTCTTAACTAGATTTGACTTCTTTTACTTCGATAACACTTTGCGTTTCTTCTTTGTTGTTTCATTAGGTAATGTAAATACATTCTCGATTTCTATTGAGTGAATACGTGTAGTTAGTTGCTCCTTTACAACTATTATCCTTGCGTAGATAATCAATAAAGGATTCTGTGGATGAACAATTGTCATTTCGATTGAATTTAGTGGATACTTTAGACAAGTGGGTTTGAACATGGTTATGGAGAGTTCTAGTTAAGTTTTGGGCACGAGTGTATCGATTTGCAAGTGTCATTTGTATGGTTTCGTGTTCGGGTTGCATTCGTTTAAACAAGAGATCTAATGTTTCATTTGTGATTGATTAGTGTGATTTTAGTGATCATTATAACCGGATTTGATTAAATTAGATCAGGAGTGTGTTGAAAAGGTTTGAGAATCAAAACTTCATAGCATTATAGGTAGTTAGGGAAAACAAAAAACTATCTATGCGAGAACTCTTGTTGTTTAGTGTTTTTGTTGGAGTATTTCCTTACTCATGCATCTTATTAATCTTTTGTGAATACATTAATGCACCATTCCGTAGTTGCATATTGTTTGTTGAATTAGAAGGAATATTATTAACTAAGACGTGTTAACTTGATTTGACCTCTTTTTCATCGATCACACATTGTGTCTCTTGTTTTATATTTATTAGTTTCATACGGTAACTTTAATTTGATTCTTGATTTCTATTCATTGAATACGAGTAGTTATTTGCTCCTTTACAACTACTATCCTTGCGTTGTTGCTCAATAAAGGATTCCTTGAACCAACAATTGCCATTTCGATTGATTTTAGTGGATTTTTTAGGCAAGAGTGTTTGAAGTTGGATTGGAGAGTTGTTGTTGAGTTTTGGGCAGGAGTTTATCGATTTTCAAGTGTCATTTGCACGGTTTCATGTACGTGTTGCATTCGAGCAGTAGGTCATATGTTCCATTTGTTATTGATTAGTGTGATTTCAGTGATCATTATAAACAGATTCCATTAAATTATATTACGAGTGTGTTTAAAAGGTTTGAGAATCAAAACGCCATAGCATTGGAGGTAGTTAGTGTAAACAAGAAACTATCAATGTGAGAACTCTTGTTGTTTATTGTTTTTTATAAGTATTTCCTTTCTCATGTATCTTATTATTAATCTTTCGTGAATTCTTAAATGCACCATTCCATAGTTGCATAATGTTTATTGAAATACAAGGAAATATTATAAATTAGGACGTCTTAACTAGATTTGACTTCTTTTTCTTCGATAACACATTGCATTTCTTCTTTGTTGTTTTATTAGTTTTATTCGGTAAATGTAAATAGATTCTCGATTTCTATTGAGTGAATACGGGTAGTTAGTTGCTCCTTTACAACTATTATCCTTGAGTAGATACTCAATAAAGGATTCTGTGGATGAACAATTGTCAGTTCGATTGAATTCAGTGGATACTTTAGACAACAGGGTTTGAACATGGTTATGGAGAGTTCTAGTTAAGTTTTGGGCACGAGTGTATCGATTTGCAAGTGTCATTTGTATGGTTTCGTGTTCGGGTTGCATTCGTTTAAACAAGAGATCCAATGTTTCATTTGTGATTGATTAGTGTGATTTTAGTGATCATTATAACCGGATTAGGAGTGTGTTGAAAAGGTTTGAGAATCAAAACTTCATAGCATTATAGGTAGTTAGGAAAAACAAAAAACTATCTATGCGAAAACTCTTGTTGTTTAGTGTTTTTGTTAGGAGTATTTCCTTACTCATGCATCTTATTAATCTTTCGTGAATACATTAATGCACCATTCCGTATTTGCACATTGTTTGTTGAATTAGAAGGAATATTATTAACTAGGACTTGTTAACTTGATTTGACCTCTTTTTCATCGATCACACATTGTGTCTCTTGTTTGACGTTTATTAGTTTAATACGGTAACTTTAATTTGATTCTCGATTTCTATTCATTGAATACGAGTAGTTAGTTGCTCCTTTACAACTATTATCCTTGCGTTGTTGCTCAATAAAGGATTCCTTGAACCAATAATTGCCATTTCAATTGATTTTAGTGGATTTTTTAGGCAAGAGTGTTTGAAGATGGTTTGGAGAGTTGTTGTTGAGTTTTGGGTAGGAGTTTATCGAATTTCAAGTGTCATTTGCATTGTTTCATGTACGTTTTGCATTAGAGCAGTAGATCATATGTTCCATTTCTTATTGATTAGTGTGATTTTAGGATCATTATAACTCGATTACATTAAATTAGATTACAAGTGTTTTTAAAACGTTTGAGAATCAAAACGCCATACATTGGAGGTAGTTAGGGTAAACAAAAAACTATTAATGTGAGAACTCTTGTTTTTATTGTTTTTTATAAGTATTTTCTTTATCATGTATCTTATTATTAATCATTCGTGAATTCTTTAATGCACCATTCCATAGTTCCAAAACAATTATTGAAATACAAGGAAATATCATAAACTAGGACGTGTTAACTAGATTTGACTTCTTTTTCTTTGATAACACATTGCGTTTCTTCTTTGACGTTTTATTAGTTTCATTCGGTAATGTAAATAGATTCTCGATTTCTATTGAGTGAATACGTGTAGTTAGTTGCTCCTTTACAACTATTATCCTTGCGTAGATACTCAATAAATCTGTGGATGAACAATTGTCATTTCGATTGAAACCAGTGGATACTTTAGACAAGTGGGTTTGAACATGGTTATGGAGAGTTCTAGTTAAGTTTTGGACACGAGTGTATCGATTTGCAAGTGTCATTTGTATGGTTTCGTGTTCGGGTTGCATTCGTTTAAACAAGAGATCTAATGTTTCATTTGTGATTGATTAGTGTGATTTTAGTGATCATTATAACTGGATTTGATTAAATTAGATCAGGAGTGTGTTGAAAAGGTTTGAGAATCAAAACTTCATAGCATTATAGGTAGTTAGGGAAAACAAGAAACTATCAATGTGAGAACTCTTGTTGTTTATTGTTTTTATAAGTATTTCCTTTCTCATGTATCTTATTAATCTTTTGTGAATACATTAATGCACCATTCCGTAGTTGCATATTGTTTGTTGAATTAGAAGGAATATTATTAACTAAGACGTGTTAACTTGATTTGACCTCTTTTTCATCGATCACACATTGTGTCTCTTGTTTGATATTTATTAGTTTCATACGGTAACTTTAATTTGATTCTTGATTTCTATTCATTGAATACGAGTAGTTATTTGCTCCTTTACAACTACTATCCTTGCGTTGCTGCTCAATAAAGGATTCCTTGAACCAACAATTGCCATTTCGATTGATTTTGGTGGATTTTTTAGGCAAGAGTGTTTGAAGTTGCATTGGAGAGTTGTTGTTGAGTTTTGGGCAGGAGTTTATCGATTTTCAAGTGTCATTTGCACGGTTTCATGTACGTGTTGCATTCGAGCAGTAGATCATATGTTCCATTTGTTATTGATTAGTGGGATTTCAGTGATAATTATAAACAGATTTCATTAAATTATATTACGAGTGTGTTTAAAAGGTTTGAGAATCAAAACGCCATAGCATTGGAGGTAGTTAGTGTAAACAAGAAACTATCAATGTGAGAACTCTTGTTGTTTATTGTTTTTATAAGTATTTCCTTTCTCATGTATCTTATTATTAATCTTTCGTGAATTCTTAAATGCACCATTCCATAGTTGCATAATGTTTATTGAAATACAAGGAAATATTATAAATTAGGACGTCTTAACTAGATTTGACTTCTTTTTCTTCGATAAAACATTGCATTTCTTCTTTGTTGTTTTATTAGTTCTATTCGGTAAATGTAAATAGATTCTCGATTTCTATTTAGTGAATACGGGTAGTTAGTTGCTCCTTTACAACTATTATCCTTGAGTAGATACTCAATAAAGGATTCTGTGGATGAACAATTGTCATTTCGATTGAATTCAGTGGATACTTTAGACAACAGGGTAAGAACATGGTTATGGAGAGTTCTAGTTATGTTTTGGGCACGAGTGTATCGATTTGCAAGTGTCATTTGTATGGTTTCGTGTCCGGGTTGCATTCCTTTAAACAAGAGATCCAATGTTTCATTTGTGATTGATTAGTGTGATTTTAGTGATCATTATAACCGGATTTGGTTAAATTAGATCAGGAGTGTGTTGAAAAGGTTTGAGAATCAAAACTTCATAGCATTATAGGTAGTTAGGGAAAACAAAAAACTATCTATGCGAGAACTCTTGTTGTTTAGTGTTTTTGTTGGAGTATTTCCTTACTCATGCATCTTATTAATCTTTTGTGAATACATTAATGCACCTTCCGTAGTTGCATATTGTTTGTTGAATTAGAAGGAATATTATTAGCTAAGACGTGTTAACTTGATTTGACCTCTTTTTCATCGATCACACATTGTGTCTCTTGTTTGATATTTATTAGTTTCATACGGTAACTTTAATTTGATTCTTGATTTCTATTCATTGAATACAAGTAGTTATTTGCTCCTTTACAACTACTATCCTTGCGTTGCTGCTTAATAAAGGATTCCTTGAACCAACAATTGCCATTTCGATTGATTTTAGTGGATTTTTTAGGCAAGAGTGTTTGAAGTTGGATTGGAGAGTTGTTGTTAAGTTTTGGGCAAGAGTTTATCGATTTTCAAGTGTCATTTGCACGGTTTCATGTACGTGTTGCATTCGAGCAGTAGATCATATGTTCCATTTGTTTTTGATTAGTGTGATTTCAGTGATCATTATAAACAGATTTCATAAAATTATATTACGAGTGTGTTTAAAAGGTTTGAGAATCAAAACGCCATAGCATTGGAGGTAGTTAGTGTAAACAAGAAACTATCAATGTGAGAACTCTTGTCGTTTATTTTTTTATAAGTATTTCCTTTCTCATGTATCTTATTATTAATCTTTCGTGAATTCTTTAATGCACCATTCCATAGTTGCATCATGTTTATTGAAATACAAGGAAATATTATAAATTAGGACGTCTTAACTAGATTTGACTTCTTTTTCTTCGATAAAACATTGCATTTCTTCTTTGTTGTTTTATTAGTTTTATTCGGTAAATGTAAATAGATTCTCGATTTCTATTGAGTGAATACGGGTAGTTAGTTGCTCCTTTACAACTATTATCCTTGAGTAGATACTCAATAAAGGATTCTGTGGATGAACAATTGTCAGTTCGATTGAATTCAGTGGATACTTTAGACAACAAGGTTTGAACATGGTTATGGAGAGTTCTAGTTAAGTTTTGGGCACGAGTGTATCGATTTGCAAGTGTCATTTGTATGGTTTCGTGTTCGGGTTGCATTCGTTTAAACAAGAGATCCAATGTTTCATTTGTGATTCATTAGTGTGATTTTAGTGATCATTATAACCGGATTTGATTAAATTAGATTAGGAGTGTGTTAAAAAGGTTTGAGAATCAAAACTTCATATCATTATAGGTAGTTAGGGAAAACGAAAAACTATTTATGCGAGAACTCTTGTTGTTTAGTGTTTTTTACAAATATTTCCTTACTCATGCATCTTATTAATCTTTCGTGAATACATTAATGCTCCATTCTGTAGTTGCATATTGTTTGTTTAATTAGAAGGAATATTATTAACTAGGACGTGTTAACTTGATTTGACCTCGTTTTCACCGATCACACATTGTGTCTCTTGTTTGACGTTTAATTAGTTTCATACGGTAACTTTAATTTGATTCTTGATTTCTATTTATTGAATACGAGTAGTTATTTGCTCCTTTTCAACTATTATCCTTGCGTTGTTACTCAATAAAGGATTCCTTGAACCAACAATTGCCATTTTGATTGATTTTAGTGGATTTTTAGTCAAGAGTGTTTGAAGATGGTTTGGAGAGTTGTTGTTGAGTTTTGGGCAGGAGTTTATCAATTTTCAAGTGTCATTTGCATGGTTTCGTGTACGTGTTGCATTCGAGTAGTAGATCATATGTTCCATTTCTTATTGATTAGTGTGATTTTAGTGATCATTATAGACGGATTTCATTAAATTAGATTATGAGTGTGTTTAAAATGTTTGAGAATCAAAACGCCATAGCATTGGAGGTAGTTAGGGTAGACAAAAAACTATCAATGTGAGAATTCTTGTTGTTTATTGTTTTTTATAAGTATTTCCTTTCTCATATATCTTATTATTAATCTTTCGTGAATTCTTTAATGGTAGAGACCACCCCTAGATCGACGATAAATTTCTTTATCCATGCAGCTTCCTGAGCTGCTAATGAGGCGGCTATGTATTCGGATTCTGTAGTGGACAATGCTACCACGTGTTGTTTTGAACTCTTCCAGGACACTGCTCCTCCATTCATAATGAAGACATACCCCGATTGTGATCGAGAATCATCTCGATCAGTTTGGAAACTCGCATCCGTGTAACCCTTTACAATGAGTCCTCTTCATCAGATTCGTATATTAGAAACATATCCTTAGTCCTCCTTATGTATTTTAATATACTTTTAACAGCCAACCAATGGCTATTACCTGGATTCTGCTAATATTTGCTTGTCATGCTTAACACGCATGACACGTCCGGTCTAGTGCATATCATCGCATACATGATGGATCCTATAGCAGATGCATATGGGATGTCCTTCATTCGATTTTGCTCATCCTTTGAGCTTGGACATTGAGATGTACTCAATATTGTCCCTCTTTGAATAGGTACCATACATTTCTTAGAGTCTTCCATCTTGAACCTTTTCAAAATTTTATCAATATACGCACTTTGGTTTAAACCTATCAAACGCCTTGATCTATCCCTCTAGGTCTTTATTCCTAAAGTATAGGCGGCTTCACCAAGATCTTTTATGGAAAAACAACTTCCAAGCCAGGTTTTAACACCTTCCAAGGTTGGAATATCATTTCCAAAAAGTAGTATGTCATCAACATACAATACTAAGAATGTTATTATGCTCTTACTAGCCTTCTTATATACACAAGCCTCGTCAGCGTTCTTGATGAAACCAAATTTCTTGATCTCTTCATCAAAAACGTTGATTCCAACTTCTCGATGCTTGTTTCAATCCATAGATCGATCTCTTTAACTTGCATACTTTATTAGGATGTCGTGGATCGACAAAACCATCAGGTTCAACCATATGGACAGTCTCTTCGAGACGTCCATTAAGAAAAGCGATTTTGACATCCATTTGCCAAATCTCATAGTCATAATATGCAGCTATGGCAAATAATATCCTAATTGACTTTAGCATTGCCACAGGTGAGAAGGTTTCATCATAATCAACCCCTTGAGTTTGAGTGAAACCTTTTGCTACAATTCTTGCTTTATAAGTATCCAAGTTTCCATGCATATTTGTTTTCTTCTTGAAAACCCACTTGCATCCAACCGGTTTAGAGTTAAGTGGAGGGTCAACCAATTCCCAAACTTGGTTGTCATACATGGATTGCATCTCTACGTTCATGGCTTCCAGCCATTTGTCACAATCCGAATTGGACATTGCATTGTAAGGCCCCGATTCCGGGACGCTTACAGCTGGTCATTCATCGCACATAAAACATACATTACATTTTTCCTTTCATAAATAGCTGCAGCGGAAACATTAAAAACACAATTTCATTCCATCAAAATACTTTTTGCACAAAAGTACAATCGTTCCTTTAACAATATCATGTTACATTTATTACAAAAGCATTAAACATAAAGATGCCATCCAAAATACACTGAGTAGCCGCCCCGTGCCATCCTCAGCAACATACCTGCCAACTGGAAACACATCAAAGTCAGCGTTGCTGAGTGAGTTCTAGTTTTATAATAAAACTTACTTTTCTTTCGTAAAACCGTTCTTTACTTTCTTTATAAAAACATTCGTTACATACATGCGTTCACACAACATACGTACATACAGATAATATCATTATTATCTTCGCCATTACGTTCGTTACATTCATCATTCATCATACATCATTATCTTTCACTTCCTTCTAGATTCTGTCAGACTTTACCCTCTTAATGGCACACAGCCACGATTACTGAGGTCGAATGACAAGGATCCCATTTCGTACATTATTAGGATATTTCGTTAACGTTCATTTCATACATTCATTCTTTCATTCATCTCTTGCTCATTACTCTTTATTACTCGAATCTTGTCTCATGCAATATCCCCGACTCATGCTCGAAAGCTGATGTTGTGCCGGGACCTGCTCACAAGCCCCCGACTCAGGTCCGAAGACTGACACAACACCGGGATACGCGACAATGATCCCATATGAGTTAATCACAGGGATTGAACTCCATCCGAGTCTGTTGCAACACAAAGTCGCTCACCTCATAGGAAATCGCAACGATTGCATGATACCCGAGTCTGTTGCAACGACAGGGTTACTCACCTCATACATATGCATGGCTTTATGCTACACCCCGGAGTTATGCGTAACCCGGGTAACCATCATACATTACACCCCCAACATTATAGGTACTACACCCCCACCGAAATGGGTACATCACCCCCATCAACATGGGTACATCACCCGCATCAACATGGGTACTACATCAAAGGTCAGCCACAAAAACTGGAACCCTTGCGTGCAAACTATAGGATAGCTGAACCTCACGCGATTGAGCTTAAGGCATTTAGAGCCGTGCACTTCACTACGCTTCACTTACAAGCCTCACACGATTTCATTCATTCATTAATGCATTCATTCATTCATTACGTTCCTCTTTTCTTTATCTTCCACTCTACGTTACATAATACTTTCATTTCATTCATTAACGTTCAACGCAAAGCCATAGAAAGATAATCATACATAATAAGGAACATAACATAAACATAAACATACAGCATCATCAAACATGCGCATCAATCGTACGCCACATCACACACATTATACATACTATGCATCACACGCACCGCCGTGCCTAACATACACATAACATCATACATATCATTATCATCTCCATCATCATCCTCATCATGAGCTCATCATCCTGCGTCACCTTATACCGTCCATGCCCTTCACATCGTCGAGGAATTTCATCTCGGCTATCATTTCTGTACACTTAGGCGAATGGGCACCTATGCGAATGGACCCTATGCGAATGAACTATGGGCGAATGGACATCTATGCGAATGGACTCTCAGTCGCATAACTTTCATGCGTATGGCCTTCAGTCGCATGACTTCAGGCGTATGGGCTCCAGTCGCATACCCTTCGTGCGAATGAACCTCAGTCGCATGACCATCATGCGTATGGACCTCAGTCGCATAACCTTCGTGCGAATGAACCTCAGTCGCACAACCTCTCAATCGCATGACTCCCAAGCACATGAACTTCAGTCGCATGACCATCATGCGTATGGACCTCAGTCGCATGGCAAACGTGCGCATGGACCTCAGTCGCACTTCAATCGGTCGAATGGCCTCCAGTTGCCCTCCAGTCGGTCGCCTAGCCCTAGCTGATGCAGAATGCAGTTTGCTCGACTGCAGCCGCGGGTTTTCGACCTCCAACCCCTTCCAAACCTCTTTTAAGCTCAAATCAACCATTCTAAACCTTAGGGAAACATACCACGACCTCATCCAAGCATAACCAAGCAAGAAATCAAGCCTCAAACGCATCATACACATACATACATGCATAAAAACGGGTCTTCACCCAAAAACTCGAAAATAGGTTTTCAGATGTGTTCCAGCCCTAAAATCAGTTGAAAAAGTGTAAAAGAGGGGTCCTAGAACTCACCTTAACGATCCCGTCAAGTAGAGCTTCGATTTGACTCGCTCCACGTCGATTTTGGCTACTCGAACCAACCCGGGCCAACACTTCTTCTCTTTTCTCTTCTTTCTCTCTTCTCTTCTTGATGGCTGAAAAATGAGAAGGGTTGGGGTGTCTCCCCTCTTTTATACTCCCACTCATCAAGTTTCTCTCGTTGGCGAGTTTGGTCCCTCGACTTTGGACTTTATTTCTTTTTCTTCTTTCGTCGGCTTCAAAGGAAATTTCCGGGTGTTACATGCATCATGGTATGTAGTTGGCTCATCGGAGTCAACCACGTAGCATCCATTCATGAAAAATCTATATCTTTCAGGTGGAATGCTAACTCTACCAGATCTACGAACGCTTTGTGTGTATTGATCAACCTCTTGATCATCATCAACAACCTATTATTGATTGCTAGTGTCAACCAAACGTGTATCGGCTTGTGGATCTTGATCCTCATCAAATCCCACTGTTCTATACGTTATTCCTTCCATAAGAAACTTAGCTTCCAAGAACTCTGCCTTTCGAGCAATAAATACCTTTTGCTATGTTGGATCAAAGAAGTAGTATCCTATACAGTCTTTGGGATATCCAACAAATATACACTTAGTGGATCGACTTTCCAACTTGTTTTGGGTGTTTAGCTTAACATAAGCTTCACAAACCCATACTTTTAAATATGATAGCGATGGACTCTTCCATGCCATATTTCAAAAGGTGTCGAAACCACTTTCTTGGTCGGGCCATATTCAAAATACGAGCCGCGGAGAGCAATGCGAAACCCCAGAATGATAGAGGTAGTGAGCTTATAGCCATCATAGATCGAACCATATCCAATAGGGTTCGGTTTCTCCTTTCAGACACACCATTATGTTGTGGTGTTTCGGGTGGAATAAGATGTGAGACGATCCCACAACTTCTTAGATGATCCTGAAAAGCCTCACTGAGGTATTCACCTCCTCTATCTGAATGAAGAACTTTGATAGATTTATTGAGTTAATTTTCTACTTCATTCTTGAAGATTTTGAACATTTCAAAAGCTTCATTTTTATGTGTCATCAAGTACACATAACCATAGCGACTGTAAATCGTTGGTAAAGGTAATGAAGTATCTTTCACCATTTCTTGTCATTGTCTTAAAAGGACCACATACATCCGAATGTATGATTCCCAATAAGTCTTTTGCCCTCTCGTTAGTACACCACTAAAGGGCGACTTGGTCATCTTACCTTGTAAACAAGATTCACACTTATCAAATGAACCATTTTCATTTGTTTTCAAAAGACCATTCTTTTGTAGTGTTTGAATCCGATTCTTATTTATGTGACCAAGACGACAATGCCAAAGATACGAATCACTTAAACCCATTTTACGTTTCTTGGTGCTTGTTTGGTATAATGAGTTATTAAAGGATGAATCATCATGAACCAAATCATAGATACCATTAAAACGCATAGCCTTAAAATAAAATACATCATCCATACAAATATAAATACCATTGTTTACAAACTTTAATTCATAACCACATTGTTTTAAAAGGGAAACAGAAATTATGTTCCTAGTCAAACTAGGAGCATACAAAATGTTCTTAAGAACAACTTCCAAACCATTTGAAAGTTTCAAAATATAGTCTCCTTGGGCTTTGACATCAACTTTTGCTCTGTTGCCCATGTAGAGGCTTGTGTCTCCCTTCTTGAAGTGCTTATTTCTTTTGAACCCCTACAACAAATTGCAAATGTGAGTTCCACATCTGGTATCCAATACCCATGTGTTTGAAGAAATAACATTTAAACCAATATGAATCATGAAAGTTGTACCTGAGGTTTGCCCAACATCCCTCTTGTTTCTCAACTCTTTGAGATAGGTTGGACAATTCCTTTTCCAATGTCCTATCTCACCACACTCAAAGCATGGATCGTTCTCCGTTACCTTAGGCTTCTTAAGCTTAGGCTTTGGAGGTTCCGCTTTAGCCTTTACCTTCCCTTTGCCTTTGATGTACCCCTTTCCTTTGGCAACATTTGCCTTGGGATCGAGGAATGGCCTTTTCTTATTGCCTCCCTCATTGATCGAGAGAACAGGTAGAACCTTTCTACCCATCCCTGCCTCGGCTGTTTTGAGCATTGCGTGAAGCTCACCAATGCTCTTGTCCCACCTGTTCATATTGTAATTCATTATGAACGTCTCAAACCTTTTAGTTAGGGCATTAAGGATCAAATCCATGGCCAACTCCTTTGAGACAGGACAGTTAAGCCTTTTGAGGCGATCAATGTGGCTTTTCATCTCAAGTACATAAGATGATACCGATTGGGTTTCTTCCATGCGACACGCGTGAAGCGCTCGAACCGTTTCGAAGCGCTCTACCTTAGCTTGTTGAAGGAACATTTCCTTCAACTGGGTAATCATGTCATATGCACCATGATGCTGCAAATCCTTTCGGAGTTCAGGAATCATAGTTCCCAACATGAGGCAGGAAACCTGCATGGAATCCTTAGTGTACTGAAGCCAATCGTTATAGGCCTCAACATCCTCGGGGTCGGGTTGGTCAGGAATGGGATCGTCAAGGACATAGGCCTTTTTCTCTTGCTTGAGAACAATTCTCAAGTTTTGAAACCAGTCCATAAAGTTATTATGGTTAAGACGATCTCTCTCTAAGATAGTTCTCAGTGATAGGGTATGGACGGTCGGGGTGGTAGCATTATTGTTTGCGGCAATTTCTACAATAATTAACAAAGTTCATATTAGTTTTTCTGAAATATTAAATTTTAATCATTAACACCCTTTTATGTCTCATAGAAAATTAATAATTAAAACCTAGAATCCAACGTTACATTTAAATGATGGTTAGGTTACCTTTATCCCGTTATTTAAATTAACAAGGTAGTCAACACTTGACAATTGCAACCTTTTGCAACTTCTAGCCTTATGGGATCGGTTAAACATCTTATGTTTAGTTGGCATGTAAAATCCCATCAACACCATTGTACGCCATGCTTCGGTGACCCTATGCACATGGTTTCCAATTCAAGTCGTCCTACTTACACACACATGTGAGTTTACACATACAAGTTGTTAGGTGACCTTTATCCCACAATACATTAAGCCCACCTCAAACACACAAGTTCCCTAAAAGTGGTTAGGTGACCTTTATCCCACAAATAGTTCTCAAGTGATTTGAGTGTCGTGTAAAAGGATGGTGTTAAACTTGTTTCTAAAGTGATTTTAGTTTTCATTAATTCTAGTATTGAAAACTCTATGTGCCTTGTATTCGCATGCTTTCAAATACATGGTACCCTATGGTTCTCTTTTTAGTAAAACCCCTTTTATTAAAATCATTAATCCTTCTAATAACCTTTTATTAATCACTTAATGATAAGGAACCATAAATTTCCAGCTTGTTTTGTTTGTTAATTAGTTTGTCATGCATATCCACATATCAAACAACAATCATAAAACAAACAACCAAACAAGCATAATCATACAATCACAAGTGCATAACCATAGCCACTAAGTTGACTACACTTGTTTGCCATCACAAGTGTTGTCATTTGGTCTTTCTTAAGGGTTAATAACAAGACATAAGAGAGGATCTCCAAAGACCACCACTTGAAGTTGCATCCAAATGCTTCAAGTCCTTCTCTTTTTGCCTTCCCTTTGTGCTTCCAACTTGTGCATCTTCTTTTACAAAATTTATATCCTAATACAAATTTTCTAAAAAAAGAAAATACACCTAATCTATTTATTACATCACCATTGAATGAATAAATAAATTACAACCATATACAAGCGCAAAAGAATAAATAATACAACCCATAATGAATGAAATCAACCAAAACCAAACATTCATCCAAAACCAAAGCAACACAAGGTCAAGGCTAGGTTATGCACTAAATCCCCATTTAACCCAAAATTTTCGGCCAACATAAACCAAGAATTTAGGGTTTTTGTCCAAACAAAATAACAACCATTTGACATCTATCTTTCAAGGTTTAATCATAAGCATGTAAGATATAACCTTGAAAGATTGGGGATTCATTATATCATCACAAAACATCCCCTATTAGGTTGTTTAAGTCCCATAAAACCAATTTTACAAGGACTTTAGAAGCTAGTCTTCCACATATCCGGCTCTAGATGCCATTGTTGGGTTTGTTGGACATTTTATCAAAGTTGTTTAACCTCTTAAACATGAAAACGCAGTGGAATCAAGCTTAATAATATGTTTTATAAACTGAAATTTAAAGCATATTATTTAACATCAACAATCCCAAGAACAAAGGATCAAATATATGTGAAAGAACTAGCTATCAAGCATAAAAAACAACCAAATACTAACACATGAAACTACCTTTCAAGAACTGCCAAAAACGTGAGAATGAGGTGTAAGGCCCCGTTCCCAGGACGCTTACAGCTGGTCAATCATCGCACATAAAACATATAATTACATTTAACTTTCATAAAACGTTGCAGCGAAAACATTAAACATCATTCCATTTCATCATAAAAACTTTTGCAACATAATACATCGTTGTCCAATTACAAAATATTTGCTCCATTACATTACAAAAGCATTATAAATGTGGATGCCATCCAAAATAAGCTGAGTAGCCGCCCCGTGCCATCCTCAGCAACCTTTACCTGCCAACTGGAAACACATAAAAGTCAGCGTTGCTGAGTGAGCTCTAGTATTATAATAGAACATACTTTGCTTTCATTAAAACCGTTCTTTACATTCATGCGATCACACATCATACGTATGCATAGATAATATCTTTATTATCTTCATCATTCATTCATTAACTTCCATTCGTTCATACGTTCTTACTTTCATTCGTTCGTTCATCATTACATCTTTTATTTCCATTGAAACCATGAACTTTACCCTTCAGTTTCCTGGTATTGGGCCTAAGCGTATCATAGACCTTCCATTACGGTGCATAGCACCTCTGGCCACAGTACCTAAGATAAAGTTCAGGATCATTACATCTATTATTTCATCACGTTCTGGATCAATGTCAACAGCTATGCCCCCAAACTATATGGCTACTAGGCCCAAGTTCATGATGGGTTTGTTAGAACACCAAAACCGTAGTTTAACCATTTAAACTTTACACAAAAACGCAGCAGAAGATTAGCATTATAACTTTGTTTATAAGCTGAAAATCATGTCCTTATGATGATATTTATATGTATAAAACAAACCCATAATCAAAGGATCATAATATGTGAATAAACAAGCTATGAACATATGTTAAACTACATAAAATCACAGCTACAATGAGCTGTGATTACTACCTCTTTCAGCAGCTTAAAACCGACAGAAAAGGGGAGGTTTGATGCTCAAAATCGGCCAAGACTCCAAGAAAAAGAGCCCTCAAGCTTGTATACCCCAAGCCTCCTTGCAAACACCACTTCTTGCTAGGGAGATGACACCAAAATCGACCACAAAACCCTCCAAACTTGCTGCCTGGCCGAGAGGTTTTAGAGAGAGAGAGATGTTTTGTGTGTGTTGCATGCAATGAGATTGGATGAGAGAGTTTTGAGTCTCCAAGACTAGTTAAATGTGTGTGTTAGTTACAAGACAAAAGGGCCAATGAATTACGGGGGGGGGGGGGGCGGCCGAAATTTTAATCTAAAAGGGTTTCCCCCCTTTTTTTAAATTGAACACACACACACAAGTTAAATGGTCTTGTAACTAGACATACAATTAACCATTTAATTGTATGTACAAGTTATATAACTTATACAATTAATCATTTAACTTATAAGTTATAATCTCTCATTATTATTTGGTGTCATCTAAGCAATTTAAATAACACATCAAATAATATTATTGAACAAAATATCCTAATAAGTTGTTCCCTCAAATATGCAACTTATTTAGAAAACCCATTTTCTAAATTGGTGTAAATATTTAATTGCATGATCATATCATCAATTAAATATTAATTGGTGTTTGCTAAGCTTGTTATTGGGTATAACCCGACTTGGATCATAACGTACTAACCACATAAATATTCTAAGTGTCTTGGGCACACAGAATCCTACAATCTCCCACTTGCCCAAGATTCATAGAAGATTGATGCAAGCAGTAAATACCGCCTAACAACGGTTTACTACCCTTAATACGCATGACTTATAGCCATTCAATAACATCATCCCTTTCAAGTACCCTACTTGAAATGATTTAGGTGAATCAATCATTTATCCTTTTGTTACAGATGTCATGTTAAATCCAAGGACACAGAGTGATCATTCCTTGTTGATTTAACTTAATCAGGCCTTAGACATCTTGCTCTCAACGAATAAGAGGAACAAATTCCATCTTGACTACATACGTTTCTCACAAACACCTCGTGTCATATCTGAACATACCCTTATGTGCTGTCCACTATTTCAGGACAGTGAAGAATAAGCTCAAGGTATAATACTTGGTGAATATCAAAACCCAATATGTATCTCAGGTCGGAGGATACCAAATGATGTTCGCCTTTACTCAAATTTACTTATGATCAATCAATAAGATTCCATGTAGTAAAATTTGAGATGCGGGTTAGTCCAATATTTGTATCCCACAAATATCTATGAACCTTGCTAGCAACCCATTGCTCTATATTCATCCTTATGAATATCAACCAATCCAAGTTCATAATAATCTTACCCTCACACTTGTTCCCACAAGTATGAACGACTACGGACATTTAGAGTAAACAATTTACTCATTGATTAAACATGCTAAATTGGAACGTTAATTGAAACATTATAACCAAATAATTTTATTCAAATAATAAAGAGTTCCACATATCCAAATACAAAATTTACAGATCAAATCCAATCACTAGAATATCAAAGTCCCATGGCACAAGTATGACCTTCATGCTTTGCCTTTTCAAGGAGCTTCGTGAGAGGATCCGCAATGTTTTGATCCGTGTGAACTTTGCGAATACATATCTTTCCCTTTTCAACTTCATCTCGTATGTAGTTGAATCTCTGCTCAATGTGCCTAGTCTTTTGATAAGCATGAGGTTCCTTGATTTGAGCAATCGCACCCTCGTTATCACAAAAGATCTCTAGGGGGTCCTGAATGGAAGGGACAACCCCTAGATCGGCAATGAATTTCTTCAACCATGCAGCTTCTTGAGCTGCCAATGAGGCGGCGACGTATTCTGATTCTGTAGTTGATAGAGCCACCACATCCTGCTTGGAGCTCTTCCAAGAGATCGCTCCTCCATTCAAAATGAAAATATATCCCGATTGTGACCGAGAATCATCACGATCGATTTGGAAACTCGCATCCGTGTAACCTTTTACAACGAGTTCCTCATCACCAGATCCATAGATTAGGAACATATCTCTTGTTCTCCTTAGGTACTTAAGTATGTTCTTAACAGCCATCCAATGACTGTTTCCAGGATTTTGCTGGTAACGACTTGTCATGCTTAAGGCGCATGACACGTCCGGTCGAGTGCATATCATTGCATAAATGATGGATCCAATAGCAGATGCGTATTGGATTGCCTTCATTTTATCTTGCTCATCCTTTGAGCTAGGACATTGAGTCGTACTCAATATCGTTCCTATTTGAATAGGTACGGTACCTTTCTTAGAGTTCTCCATCTTGAACCTTTTCAAGATCTTATCAATGTATGCACTTTGATTCAAACCAATCAACCGCCTTGATCTATCCCTATAGATCTTTATACCCAGAATATAGGCGGCTTCACCAAGATCCTTGATGGAAAAACAACTTCCAAGCCAGGTTTTTACACCTTCCAAGGTTGGAATGTCATTTCCAAATAGTAGTATGTCATCAACATACAATACTAGGAAAGTTAATGTGCTCCCACTAGCCTTCTTATACACACAAGCCTCATCAGCGTTTTTAATGAAGCCAAATTTCTTTACTTCCTCATCAAAACGGTGATTCCAGCTTCTCGATGCTTGTTTCAATCCATAGATTGATTTCTTTAACTTGCATACTTTATTAGGATGTTTTGGATCGACAAAACCTTCAGGCTGAACCATATAGACATCTTCCTCAAGATATCCATTTAGGAAAGCCGTTTTGACATCCATTTGCCAAATCTCATAATCATAATGAGCAGCTATGGCAAACAATATCCTTATAGACATTAGCATCACAACAGGTGAGAAGGTTTCATCATAATCAACCCCTTGAGTTTGAGTGAAACCCTTTGCTACAAGTCTAGCTTTATAAGTATCCAAGTTTCCATGCATATCGGTTTTCTTCTTGAAAACCCACTTACTTTCAACTACCTTGGAATTAAGAGGTGGTACAACAAGTTCCCAAACTTGATTGTCATACATGGATTGCATCTCAACGTTCATGGCCTCAAGCCATTTGTCACAATCCAAATTGGACACTGCAGCATGGTATGTGGTTGGTTCATCTGAATCTACCACATAGCATCCATCCATGAAAAATCCGTAGCTTTCAGGTGGATTACTAGTTCTACCACTTCTGCGAACGTTTTGTGTGTATTGATCAACCATTTGATCATCCTCAACATCCTCATGTTGAGTGCTAGTTTCAACCAAACGTGCATCGGGTTGTGGTTCTTGATCTTCCTCAAGATCCACTATTCTACTGCTAGCTCCTTCCATAAGGAACTTTGCTTCTAAGAACTCACCCTTTCTGGCAACAAACACCTTTTGTTCCAGTGGATCATAGAATTAATATCCCATAGAATCTCTAGGATATCCAACAAAGATACACTTGGTGGATCGGACTTCAATTTGTTTGGGGTGGGAGTCTTAACATAAGCCTCACAACCCCAGAACCTTAAGTATGATAGGGATGGAACTCTTCCATGCCATATCTCAAAAGGTGTCCTTTCCACCTTTTTGGTTGGGGCCATATTTAGAATACGGGCCGCGGAGAGCAAAGCGAAACCCCAAAATGATAGAGGTAATGTGCTTCTAGCCATCATAGATCGGACCATATCCAATAAGGTTCGATTCCTCCTCTCAGACACACCATTGTGTTGTGGTGTTCCAGGTGGAGTGAGTTGTGAGACAATCCCACAACTCCTAAGATGATCTTGAAAAACATCACTTAGGTATTCACCTCCTCTATCAGTACGGAGAACTTTAATTGACTTGTTGAGTTGATTTTCAACTTCATTCTTGAAGATTTTGAACATTTCAAGAGCTTCATCTTTGTGCCTTAATAAGTACACATACCCATAGCGACTATAATCGTCGGTAAAGGTAATGAAGTATCTTTCACCATTCCTAGTCATTCGCTTAAAAGGACCACATACATCCGAATGTATGATTCCTAATAAATCTTTTGCCCTTTCGTTAGTTCCACTAAAGGGTGCCTTAGTCATTTTACCTTGTAAACAAGATTCACATACATCAAATGAATCACATTCATTTGTTTTTAAAAGACCATTCTTTTGAAGTGTTTGTATACGTTTCTTGTTTATATGACCAAGACGACAATGCCAAAGATAGGTATCTTTCAAGTCCAACTTGAGTTTCTTGGTGTTAGTTTGGTACAATGAACTATTTAAAGCGTTTTCATGAACCAATTCATAAATACCATAAATGGGAATTGCTTTAAAATAGAAAATATCATTTAAAGAAACATGAATATCATTTTCAATAAAAGATAATACATAATCATAATGTCTTAATTGGGATACATAAATAATGTTCCTAGTCAAACTAGGAGCATACAAAACATTCTTCAAAATAACATCCAAGCCACTTGGAAGTTTTAGGATGTAGTCCCCACGAGCTTCAACTTGGACTTTGGTTCCATTGCCCATGAAGAGACTAACATCCCCTTGATTGAAGTCCCTACTTCTTGTGAACCCCTGCAACAAATTGCAAATATGAGTTCCACATCCGGTATCCAATACCCATGTGTTAGAAGATGTAACATTAAGATCAATATGAATCATGTATATTGTACCTGAGGTCTGCCCGGCATCCCTCTTGGCTTTCAACTCTTGGAGATGGACAGGACAATTCCTTGCCCAATGTCCAATCTCCCCACACTTGAAGCATGGGTCATTAGTAGCAACCTTTTGCTTCTTCTCTTGAGGTTTGGGTGGTACCCTTACCACCCCTTTCCCCTTTCCCCAAACGGGTCCCTTACCCTTGGCAACCTTTGCCTTGGGTGCGGGATGAGGCCTTTTCTTGTTCCCACCTTCATTGATGGTGAGAACGGGTAAAACCCTTTTACCCATGGCCGCCTCGGTCGTTTTAAGCATTGAGTGAAGCTCACCAATACTCTTGTCCCAAGCATTCATGTTGTAGTTCAACACGAATGTCTTGAACTTCTTGGTAAGGCCATTAAGGATCAAATCCGTGGCCAATTCCTTCGAGACGGGACAATTAAGCCTCTCGAGGCGGTCAATATGACTTTTCATCTTAAGTACATAAGATGAAACCGATTGGTTGTCGTCCATACGACATGCATGGAGTGCTCGAACTGTTTCGAAGCGCTCAACCCTTGCTTGCTGTTGGAACGTTTCCTTCAGCTGGGTTATCATGTCATAAGCTCTGTGATGTTCATACTCCTTTTGGAGATCCGGAGTCATGCTCGCTAGCATGAGACAAGACACTTGGACAGAGTCCTCAGTGTACTTCAACCAATCATTGAAGGCCTCCTCATCATCCTCAGTAGGTTGATCGAGGATAGGGTCGTCTAAAACATATGATCGTCTCTCTTGCTTGAGAACGATTCTCAAGTTTCGATACCAATCAATAAAGTTGTTATGATTTAGACGTTCCTTTTGGAGGATCGCTCGTAATGATTGGTTGGACGCGGATGAGTTATCGTGATTTTCATTGTTGGTGGCCATCTACAAAATTTAACAAAGATCTATTTTAGTATTTTCGATATTTCTAATTTTTAATAATTAATGCCTTTTAAGGTCATTTTTATATTAAAATCTAGAACCCAACATTACATTTAAATTGTGGTTAGGTGACCTTTATCCCACGATTTAAATTAATAAGGTGGTCAACGATTGACGGTTGCAACCATTTGCAACTTCTAGAGGTATGGGATCGACTTTAAACATCATATGTAAAGTCGGCATGTTAATCCCATCAACACCATTTGGAAACCATATTCAGGTGATCCATTTAACATGGTTTGCAAATCAAGTTATCCTACTTGCACACACGTGTGAGTTTACCCACATAAGTGGTTAGGTGACCTTTATCCCACCAATGTGGTATCCCCACCTTAAATCACAAGTTCCCTCTAAATGGTTAGGTGACCTTTATCCCATTTAGAGTTACCAAATGACTCAAGTGTTGTGCAAAAGGACGGTGTTAAACTTGTTTGTCAAAAGTTTAGAGATTTCATAATTCTAATTTTAGAAAACTCTATGTACTTGTATTTGCATGCTTTCAAATACAAGATACCCTATGGTTCTTTTAATAAAACCCATTTTATTATAAAATCATTAAATCATTTTAATAACCTTTTATTACATTTTAATGATTAAGAACCATCATTTTTATAACTTGTTAAGTTTGTTAATTAGTTTGTAATGCATGTCAAAATTTCAACCATACAATCAAATAACAAACATACAAACAAGCATAAGCATAAACAACCATAATGTGCATAACCTTAGCTACTATTGTGACCACACTTGTTTGCCATCACAAGTGTGGTCATTTGGTCTTTCCTAAGGGTTGAAATCAACACAAAATTGAGGTCATCATAGACCCCCACTTGAACTTGCATCCATATGCTTCAAGTTCCATGTCTTTGATGTCCATCTTTGGGTCTTGAACTTGTGCATCTTCCTTTTACAAAAATTGTATCCTAATACATTTTTCTAATAAAAGAAATGCACCTAATCTATTAATTACATAACTAATTGAATAAATAATTACAACCCAAATAATAAACATAAAAATTACAACCCAATTGAATGAATAAAACCAACCATTCCAATCATCCAAATCAAAAGGCCAAAGGCTGGTTATGCACACTAACATCCAATGATCATATCATCCAAACATATAATGAAACCCCACTTAAAACCACCAAATTTCAGCCAACATAAACTGAAATTTTGGGTTTTAAACATTGTCCAAACAATCAACATTTCATAATATATATCTTTCAAGGTCTAATCACTAGCATGTGTGATATGACCTTGAAAGTTTGGGGAATCATTCATACAAAATATAGCAGCCCAAAATCAGCCTTAATGGGTTGATAATACTTCTTTAAAACCAATTTTAAAGACTAAGAACAAGCAAGTTATCCACATAACCGGCTCTTGATGCCATTGATGGGTTTGTTAGAACACCAAAACCGTAGTTTAACCATTTAAACTTTACACAAAAACGCAGTGGAAGATTAGCATTATAACTTTGTTTATAAGCTGAAAATCATGTCCTTATGATGACATTTATATGTATAAAACAAACCCATAATCAAAGGATCATAATATGTGAATAAACAAGCTATGAACATATGTTAAACTACATAAAATCACAGCTACAATGAGCTGTGATTACTACCTCTTTCAGCAGCTTAAAACCGACAGAAAAGGGGAGGTTTGATGCTCAAAATCGGCCAAGACTCCAAGAAAAAGAGCCCTCAAGCTTGTATACCCCAAGCCTCCTTGCAAACACCACTTCTTGCTAGGGAGATGACACCAAAATCGACCACAAAACCCTCCGAACTTGCTGCCTGGCCGAGAGGTTTTAGAGAGAGAGAGATGTTTTGTGTGTGTTGCATGCAATGAGATTGGATGAGAGAGTTTTGAGTCTCCAAGACTAGTTTAATGTGTGTGTTAGTTACAAGACAAAAGGGCCAATGAATTACAGGGGGGGGGGCGGCCGAAATTTTAATCTAAAAGGGTTTCCCCCCTTTTTTTTAAATTGAACACACACACACAAGTTAAATGGTCTTGTAACTAGACATACAATTAACCATTTAATTGTATGTACAAGTTATATAACTTATACAATTAATCATTTAACTTATAAGTTATAATCTCTCATTATTATTTGGTGTCATCTAACCAATTTAAATAACACATCAAATAATATTATTGAACAAAATATCCTAATAAGTTGTTCCCTCTCATACGCAACTTATTTAGAAAACCCATTTTCTAAATTGGTGTAAATATTTAATTGCATGATCATATCATCAATTAAATATTAATTGGTGTTTGCTAAGCTTGTTATTGGGTATAACCCGACTTGGATCATAACGTACTAACCACATCAATATTCTAAGTGTCTTGGGCACACAGAATCCTACAGTTCATAAATGACTTCCACACTGCACATAGCCTGGCACCAGCACCGAGGTGAGTAATCACTACTCCACCCCCAACGATATGCATAACTCGAGTACTGGGCCGAAGTTCATAAATGACTTCCACACTGCACATAGCCTGGCACCAGCACCGAGGTGAGTAATCACTATACACCATGTACCACAACGTTGGTCAGTCACAAAGACTAGAACCCCTGCGTGTATCCTTAAGGGTTAGCTAAACCATACGCAGTTGAGCTTACGACATTTTAGAGCCGTGCACCTCTGTACATTTTGGTTGCAAGCTTTTCATACTCTCGTTCATTCATTAATGCATGCATTCATTCATCATGTTCCTCTTTTCATTATCTTCCACTTTATGTTACATAATACTTTCATTTCATTCATAACATTCAACGTAAAGCCAAGGGAAAATAAACATACATATTAAGGAACATAAACATACAGCATCCCCATACAGGCATCATCATACATACATAACACACATCATACATACTATCCATCACACGCACCACCATGCATAACATCATACATAACATCATACATCATCATTAGCATGCCCAACATAATGTCTATGACCTCAAAGTCAACTTACACGAACTTCCGAGAACCTCCCTAGTCAAAACCCACAACCGCACTTTTCCTCGAAAGTCATAAGATAAACCGTTGTTCTTTCGGGCGTATGAGCCCTACTTTGGCGTATGGACACCATTTAGTCGCATGGCCTTCCATGCAAATGAACACTTAGGCGAATGGACATCAGGCGAATGGACCCTATGTATGGACCTATGGGCGAATGGACATCTATGCGTATGGACTCTCAGTCGCATAGCTTTCATGCATATGGCCTTCAGTCGCATGACTTCAGGCGCATGGGCTTCAGTCGCATACCCTTCGTGCGAATGAACCTCAGTCGCATGGCCTCCAGGCGCATGGACCTCAGTCGCATAACCTTCGTGCAAATAAACCTCAGTCGCATAAACTTCAATCGCATGCCTTGCAGGCACATGAACTTCAGTCGCATGACTATCATGCGTATGGACCTCAATCGCATGGCAATCGTGCGCATGGACCTCAGTCGCACGCCAATCGGCCGTATGGCCTCCAGTCGCACCCCATTCGGTCGCCTAGCCCTAGCTGATGCAGAATGCAATTTAGTCGAATGCAAACTGCCCTTTTCGGCCTCCAAGCTCTTCCAAACTCGATTTTAGCCCAAATCAACCATCCTATACCTTAAAAACGCCTACCATAACATCATTCAAGCATACACAAGCCCGAAATCCAACCCCATACGCATCAAACACATACACATATGCATAAAAAAAGGGTCAACACCCAACTTTTTCAAAAACGGGTTTCGATGTGTTCCAGCCCCAAAATCGTTTGAAAACATGTAAAAGAGGGGTCCTAGAACTCACACAAAGGATCCCGACAAGAAGAGCTTCGATTCAACACGCTACACTTCGATTTTCATGCTCGAATCCACCCGAACCAAGCTTTTCTTCCTTTTCTCTTTTTTCTTCTCCTCTCCTCTCTTCTTGGCTGAAAATGGTGAGTGTGGGGTGTCTTCCCACTTTTATACTCCCACTCATCCTACCTTCTCCCGTTTTGGCGAGTTTGGTCCCCCCGACTTTGGACTTTATTTCTTTTTCTTCTTTCGTTGGCTTTAAAGAAAATTTCCGGGTCTTACATGAGGAAGGAGATGATGTTCTTGAACGACCAAAACACCATGGAAGGTGTCCTCAAGCTTGCATACCCACAAGCATCAAGCAAACACCTTTGTTGCTAGGATTTGAACACCAAAAACGTCCAAAAGGAGCTGCTGAAAACCTCTTGCAGCCGTGAACTTCTTCAATAAAAGAGAGAGTTTTTGGTCCTTTTGGTTTTGCATGTAAGAGAGAGAGAGAGCGCTTGAGTGTGGGACTAGTTAATATTGTCTACTTCCAAGACAAACAAATGAAAACCCCTTACAAGGGGGCGGCCAAAAATGGTTCAAATGGGGTATCCCCCCAAAAAAAAATTTTCCATTTAATTGTAACTAGTCACTAAATAAGTTATGTAATTAACCTTTTAATTATATAACTCATACACTCTATTAATATTTGATGTTATTTAACCAACTTAAATAACATTACAAATAATACTCATGAACAAAATATCCTTATAAGTTGTTCCATCTCTTATACAATTTATTTAGAAAACCCATTTTCTAAATTAGTGTAATTATTTAACTGCATGATCATATCATCAATTAAATATTTATTGGTGTTTGCTAAGCTTGTTATTGGGTATGACCTGACTTGAATCATAACGTACTAACCACATCAATGTCCTATGTGTCTTGGGCATAAAGAATCCAACATGAGATTCAAAACTTCATAGCATTATAGGTAGTTAGGGAAAGCAAAAAACTATATATGCGAGAACTCTTGTTGTTTAGTTATTAATCTTTCGTGAATACATTAATGCACCATTCCATAGTTGCATATTGTTTGTTGAATTAGAAGGAATATTATCAACTAGGACGTGTTAACTTGATTTGACCTCTTTTTCATTGATCACACATTGTATCTCTTGTTTGATGTTTATTAGTTTCATACGGTAACTTTACTTTGATTCTTGATTTCTATTCATTGAATATGAGTAGTTAGTTGCTCCTTTACAACTATTATCCTTGCGTTGTTGCTCAATAAAGGATTCCTTGAACCAACAATTTCCATTTCGATTGATTTTAGTGGATTTTTTACGCAAGAGTGTTTGAAGATGGTTTGGAGAGTTGTTGTTGAGTTTTGGGCAGGAGTTTATCGATTTTCAAGTGTCATTTGCATGGTTCGTGTACGTATTGCATTCGAGCAGTAGATCATATGTTCCATTTGTTATTGATTAGTGTGATTTTAGTGATCATTATAACCGGATTACATTAAATTAGATTTGGAGTGTGTTTAAAAGGTTTGAGAATCAAAACGCCATAGCATTGGAGGTAGTTAGGGTAAACAAAAAACTATCAATGTGAGAAATCTTGTTTTTTATTGTTTTTTTATAAGTATTTCCTTTCTCATGTATCTTATTATTAATCTTTCGTGAATTCTTTAATGCACCATTCCATAGTTCCATAACAATTATTGAAATACAACGAAATGTTATAAACTAGGACGTGTTAACTAGATTTGACTTCTTTTTCTTCGATAACACATTGCGTTTCTTCTTTGACGTTTTATTAGTTTCATTCGGTAATTTAAATAGATTCCCGATTTCTATTGAGTGAATACGATTAGTTAGGTACTCCTTTACAACTATTATCCTTGCGTAGATACTCAATAAAGGATTCTGTGGATAAACAATTGTCATTTCGATTGAATTCAGTAGATACTTTAGACAAGTGGGTTTGAACATGGTTATGGAGAGTTCTAGTTAAGTTTAGGCACGAGTGTATCGATTTGCAAGTGTCATTTGTATGGTTTCGTGTTCAGGTTGCATTCATTTAAACAAGAGATCCAATGTTTCATTTGTGATTGATTAGTGTGATTTTAGTGATCATTATAACCGGATTTGATTAAATTAGATTATGTGTTGAAAAGGTTTGAAAATCAAAACTTCATAGCATTATTGGTAGTTAGGGAAAACAAAAACTATCTATGCCAGAACTCTTGTTGTTTAGTGTTTTTTTACGAGTATTTCCTTACTAATGCATCTTATCAATCTTTCGTGAATACATTAATGCACCATTCTGTAGTTGCATATTGTTTGTTGAATTAGAAGGAATAATATTAACTAGGACGTGTTAACTTGATTTGACCTCTTTTTTATTGATCACACATTATGTCTCTTGTTTGACGTTTATTAGTTTCATTTGGTAACTTTAATTTGATTCTCGATTTCTATTCATAGAATACGAGTAGTTAGTTGCTCCTTTACAACTATTATCCTTGCGTTGTTGCTCAATAAAGGATTCCTTGAACCAACAATTTCCATTTCAATTGATTTTAGTGGATTTTTTAGTCAAGAGTGTTTGAAGATGGTTTGGAGAGTTGTTGTTGAGTTTTGGACAAGAGTTTATCGATTTTTAAGTGTCATTTGCATGGTTTCGTGTACGTGTTGCATTTGAGTAGTAGATCATATGTTCCATTTGTTATTGATTAGTGTGATTTTAGTGATCATTATAAACGGATTTCATTAAATTAGATTACGAGTATGTTTAAAAGGTTTGAGAATCAAAACGCCATAGCATTGGAGGTAGTTAGGGTAAACAAAAAACTATCAATGTGAGAACTCTTGTTGTTTATTGTATAAGTATTTCCTTTCTCATGATCTTATCAGTAATCTTTCGTGAATTATTTAATGCACCATTTCATAGTTGCATAACGTTTATTGATGTTGGATCTTGTATGCCCAAGACATATACAAGATTGATGTGGTTAGTACGTTATGATCCAAGTTGGGTCATACCCAATAACAAGCTAAACAAACACCAATAAATTTTTATTTGTTGATAAGATCATAAAAATAAATATTGACACCAATTTAGAAAAATGGGTTTTCTAAATCATTGCTTTTGAAATAGAACAACATTATATGGATAATTTGTTCATGATAAATAATTTGTTTTATTATTTAAGTGGGTTAAATAATAACAAATAAAAGTGTGTTCAAGTTATAAAATTAAAAGGGTTTTAATATTATAAAATTATGGATTAAAGAGTGTAAAGTTTTATAAGATTAAAATGGGTGGGAACCCATTTCAAATCTGATTTTTCGGCCACCCCTTGGATACCCTTCCTTGGGATTCCTTTTTTTGTTTTAAGCAAGACTTAAACTCTCTTGCACTCTTCAATCAACACACACACTCTCTCTCACACTCACAAGCAAAGAACTCTCTCTAAACAAAGCTGAAAATTCGGATTCAAGGCACAACAAGCTAAAAATTTTCGGATTTTGAAGGAGCATAGGTAGAGAGTTTTGGTGTTGTGCTCCCTAACAAGCTAGGTGTTTGAAAGAGCTTGTGGGTATACAAACTTGAGGCTTTCTCTCTTGGGGGCTGGACAATCAAGAGCATCATCATCCTCATCTCATCCATACTTCAACATCTTGTTCTTGAAAGGTAGTTTCAAGAACACCCTATGGTTGTTCTTTTCGTTTTGATAGCATGTCATTTCACATATATTTATGATCCTTGTTCTTGGGTTTTGTCTTTGGTTAAAAATGGTTAAAATTTTCAGATTGTTAACCACACTTTAAACCCTAATATCCGCTGCGTTTTTGAAGTTTAAATGATTAAACTTGCTTTGATAAACTTGTAACAAAACCCAACAACAATGGCATCTAGAGCCGGTTATGTGGAATACATGCTTTAAGAGTTCTTGAAAAGTTAGTTCTCATGGACTTTTTCAACCCATTAGGGGCTGTTTTGTTATGGATGTTTGAATCCCTTATGTTTCAAGGATTAATCTTACATTCTTTAGTATAAATCTTGAAAGATTAACATCAAATGGTTGATTGTGTTGTTTGGACAAAACCCTAAAGTTTTGGTTCATATTGGCCAGAACTTTAAGGTTATAAAAAGGGGTTCATTGTTGTTCTTGAATGTTGTATATGATACATATTTTGGTGCATAACATAGCCTTGACCTTATGTGTTTTGGATTTGGTTGGTTATGGTTTTGTCATGTTGGTTTTGATTCTTGAAAGGGTTGTAATATTTGTGTTTGTATTTTGGGTTGTAATTTATTTTTTCATTTGGTTATGTAATAAATAGATTAGGTGCATTTCTTTTATTAGAAAAATTGTATTAGGATATGATTTTGTAAAAGAAGATGCACAAGATAAAGACCCAAAGAAGGACACAAAAGACATGGACACTTGAAGCATTTGGATGTGGATTCAAGTGGGAGTTCATGGACACATTTTGATGTGTCATTTTAACCCTTAGGAAAGACCTTATGACAACACTTGTGATGGCAAACAAGTGAGGTCAACTTAGTGGCTATGGTTATGCACTTATGTTTGTATGTTTATGCTTGTTTGGTTGTTTGTTGTATGATTATTGGTTGATATTTGGATATGCATAACAAACTCATTAACAAACTTAACAAGCTGAAAATTGATGGTTCTTTATCATTAAGTGGTTAATAAAAGGTTATTAAAAGGATTAATGATTTTAGTAAAAGGGGTTTTATTAAAAAGTGAACCATAGGGTATCTTGTATTTGAAAGCATGCAAATATAAGGTACATAGAGTTTTCTAAAGTAAGATTATGAAAACGTAAAATTTCTTTTATAAACAAGTTTAACACCGTCCTTTTGCACAACACTTGAGTCACTTGGAAACTCTTAATGGGGTAAAGGTCATGTAACACCCCAAAAAGTCGAAACGAGTCATTATGGATAATGGGGTGACATCGGGCAAAAGGAATTGGGGAGTCTTGAACTGATTGAGGTCACAACTGAGAAGTTAGATAAGATTAAGGCGTTCATGAAAGCTGCAAAGGACCGCCAGAAGTCTTATGCTGATAAGAGGCGTAGGCCGATAGAATTCGAGGTTGGTGACAAGGTTATGCTCAAGGTATCGCCCTGGAAAGGGATCATCAGGTTTCGAAAAAGGGGAAAGTTAAGGCCAAGATTCATAGGGCCATTCCGTATTATCGCAAGGGTAGGAGAAGTGGCCTACAGATTAGAACTACCTGATGAGTTGAGTGGAATTCACCCTACGTTCCATGTATCTCATCTCAGAAAATGTCTAGCAGACAATGAGGCAGTCGTACCACTTGAGGACATTGAAGTCGATGAACGGCTTAATTATGTAGAGCAGCCGGTGGCCATCCTTGATTGGAAAGAGAAGCACTTACGGAATAAAGTGGTTCCACTAGTACGAGTACAGTGGAGACACAGAAAAGGATCAGAATCTACGTGGGAGACCGAGGAGGAGATGAGGAAATTTTATCCTCAGTTGTTTGATGACTGACAGGTTTCGAGGACGAAACCTAAATAAGTGGGGGAGACTTGTAACACCCCAAAAAGTCGAAACGAGTTATTATGGATAATGGGCTTAAATAATGGGTATTTAATAAAAGAAGGAAATGGGTTATGGGCCAAATTGGGTTTATGGACAAGAGCCTAAGTGATTAAGGCCCATAATCAGCCCTTAACCTACCCAAATCAGCCTCCATCTCCATCATTACAACCCTAGCCACCAAAATTCGTAGAGAGAGAAAGTAGAGAGAGAAAGTGAAGAAAACTCAAGATTTGAAGCTTCCAAGGTGAAGAGATTGAAGATCTGGGTGTTGGAGCATCAAGATCTAAGAAAGAAGCAACAAATCCAGGTAAGAATCGACCTCTAAACCCTTCTGTAGATCAATCCCGGATTCTAGGTTTTGGGTTTTGAAAAGTTGCAAAGAATCGCATAAAGGTCACATTTTTACGTATGAAAACATGTATAAAGCTTAGATTTAGCCTCATGGATGATAAACTAAGAGATTGGACGTAAAAAGTTATGATTTTGGGTTAAAAATGGTCTGGTCCGTAATTTTTATGCGATCTGCGAAACTGCGTATTCATCCGGCGAATTTGCATATTCAATCAGCGAAACTGTGGATCTTCCTGCGAAATTATAGTTTCGCAGGTAGTTTCCCAGACATGGTTTTCCAACGAAAGTTGGGCGAAACTGGCAGTGAAACTGGCAGCGAAGATGCCAGCGAAACTGCCAGCGAAGGTGCTAGCGAAACTAGCAGCGAAACTGCTGGTGAAACTAGCAGCGAAACTGCTGGTGAAACTAGCAGCGAAACTGTTTGCGAACCTAGCTGCGAAATTGCTGATCTTGCAGCGAAATTAGCAGCGAATTTAGGTAGAAAGTAACCCCTTTAAGTGTTAGCTATTCTGCAGGCTGTGTAGAGTGATCCTAGCCTTGTAAGCTTAGCCTAGGAGTTATTCATGATATCCAGGTGAGTTCTAGATCCCCTATTTATAAGTTTTTCATGTTTTGGGGCTATTATGCATACTAAATTTACGTTTTTAAATGACCAAGATTTTAAGGGGTTTTAACTAGAAGGACGATTTTTCTATAAGTAAATGTGCTATATAAATCCTTAAATATAAAAATTTTTCGCGCTGACCTGGCAGCCCGGCCCCAGCCAGGGGCATTGCCCCTTGGACCCCACTAGGGGCTGCTGCTCCTAGGACCCCGCTGTCAGGGGCTGCCGCCCCCGAACCCCCGCTGTCCCGCAGCGGGTCGGTTATGTTTTGTGATGATTAGTACTTGGTATGTTGTGTACTTATTAAGTTAAGTATTATATATTAAAGTGAAGATGGTATTAATGAAAAGTGAAACTTAATGAATGTTACCCCCGGGCCCGTTTGATGATGAAAAGTCTTGCAAGCACTTGTAAGGCCCCGTTCCCGGGACGCTTACAGTTGGTCATTCATCGCACATAAAATATAAAATTTGCATTACATTAAGAAATCATTGCAGCGGAAACATTCAAAAATGACATCACGTTTCATTATAATTACTTTTGCCAAATAATACATCATTATCCGGTTACAAAATTCATGTTTGCATTACATCACAAAAGCTATATAATTGGATGCCATCCCAAAAGAGCCGAGTAGCCTCGCCGTGCCATCCTCAGCAATCATTTACCTGCCAACTGGAAAATGCAATAAAAGTCAGCGTTGCTGAGTGAGTTCTAGTTTTAATAATAAAACATACTTTACTTTCATATAAAACCATTCGTTACTTTAACGTGATCACACATCATACGTACGCATAGATAATATCATTATTATCTTCTTCATTCATTCATTCGTTCCTTTTAACTTACTTGCGCATCGGACATCATCCATACCAATACCATATGCTACACCCCAATTAGTCTCAGCTACCGGGCCGAAGTCAATAATTGAACAGCTAAACGTATGCCACGGTACTGGGTTAACCGATCAGTCTTAGCTACTGGGCCGAAGTCAATAAATGAACAGCTAAACGTATGCCACAGTACTAATGATAACTGACCAGTCATAGCCACTGGGCCGAAGTCAATAAATGAACAGCTAAACGTATGCCACAGTACTAAGGGTAAGCGGTAGAGGTTTCACATAATGGTCAATCACAAAGAAGGACCCGTTATCCGACGCATGCAAGACGTGTCATTTCTTTCCACTTCACGTTACATAATACTTTATTTCATTCGTCATAATACGCAAAGCCATAAGAAAGATAACCATACATCATAATAAGGAACATATCATACACATTCATCATCATCATACAGGGCAACATCATACATTCATAATATGCATAAACATGCAACATCATCATCATCATGCCCTATATGCACTCTAAGGCCATAACCATACTCTTACATGCTCTTACGGTTGCCTTACGTCCAAACTTACATCTGCACCTTTCCCCGAAGGCCAGAAGTCAAACTACACATTCCTTCGAGTGCAACAGTCCTATTCGGGCGTATGGACACCCTTCAGTCGCATGGCCTCCATGCGACTGAACATTATGCGACTGGACCCATGTGGATGGTCATCTATGCGAATGAACATTCAATCGTGCGTATGGACCTTGTGCGAATGGGATCACTACGAATGGGCACCTATGCGACTAACCTCATACGAATGGACTCATGCGACTAAGCATCTATGCGACTGAACCCTCAGTCGTACATCCTTCATGCGACTGGACTCCCAGTCATGCGACTGAATCCCAATTGTGCGAATGACCTTCAATCGCCCTCATTCGGCCGTATGGCCTTCATTCGGTCGCCTAGCCCTAGCTGATGCAGAATGGAGTTCATCCCGAACCCAATCTGCCATTTTCGGCCTCCAAGCTCATCCAAACCCATTCTAAGCCTAAATTAACCCTTCTGGACCTTAGGAATGCATACCATAACACCATACAAGCACACACAAGCCCGAAATCATACACTAAACGCATCATACACATCACACCCAAATGGGTCAAACATACACACACATAAAAACGGGTTTTTGACATCTTCCAGCCCCAAAATCAGTTGAAAACAAGTAAAAGTGGGGTCCTAGAACTCACACAATCGAGCACAAAGACAAGAGCTTCGATTTGGCTTGCTACTCGACGGATTTGGACACCCGAATCACCCGAAACACCACTTTTCTCCCTTTTCACCTCTTTCTCTCTTCTCTCTTCTTTGTGAGCTGAAATGTGTGAAGTGTGGGGAGAGTGGGCTGCCCTCTCCCTACACATATCACCATATTACCCGACTTTTCTTCGTTGGCGAGTTTGGTCCCTCGACTTTGGACTTTATTTCTTTTCTTTCTTCGCCGGCTTCAAAATAATAAATTTCCGGGTGTTACTAGTCCACCCCCCTTAAATAGGTTTCGTCCCCGAAACCTGTTATTCCTCGAACAAACGTGGATAATGCTGTCTCATTTCTTCCTCAGTCTCCCACGTTGACTCGGATCCCTTCCTGTGCTTCCACTGTACACGCACAAGAGGAACCACTTTATTCCTTAGCCTTTTCTCCTTTCGGTCGATGATTGCCACTGGTTGCTCCACATAATTGAGCCGTTCATCTACTTCGATATCCTCCAATGGAACAATCATATCCTCATCTGCTAAGCACTTCCTTAGATGAGATACATGGAATGTCGGGTGAATTCCACTTAACTCATCTGGCAACTCCAGTCTATAGGCCACCTCTCCTACTCGAGCAATGATTCGGAAAGGGCCTATATACCTTGGGCTCAATTTGCCCCGCTTTCGGAAGCGAATGATACCCTTCCAAGGTGAGACCTTCAACATAACCCGGTCACCCACTTGGAACTCAATCAGCCTGCGTCGTTTATCAGCATACGACTTCTGTCTGTCTTTGGCTGCCTTCATGAAGGCCTTGATCTTCTCGAGCTTCTCAGTCGTAGCCTCGATAACCTCGACGCTTCCCAATTCCTTCTGACCAATGTCACCCCAACAAACCGGTGTTCTGCATTTCCTACCGTATAGCATCTCATATGGGGGCATACCAATGCTGGCATGATAACTGTTGTTGTATGAGAATTCGGCTAACGGCAGGTGGTCATCCCAACTTCCACCAAAATCAATCACACATGCCCGAAGCATGTCTTCCAGCGTCTGGATGGTCCTTTCTGACTGACCATCAGTCTGGGAATGATAAGCCGTGCTGATATGTAACCTCGTCCCCATAGCGTCGTGGAACTTCTTCCAGAATTTAGATGTAAACCGAGTGTCGCGATCTGACACGATAGACACCGGCACACCATGACGAGTCACAATCTCCTTGATGAACAGATCAGCCAACCTCTCAGATGAATATGTCTCGCGGATCGGTAGGAAGTGAGCACTCTTCGTCAAACGATCAACTATCACCCATATGGCATCGTACCCTTTCGGAGTACGCGGCAGCTTTGTAATGAAATCCATGGTGATGTGCTCCCACTTCCATTCCGGTATATCCAAAGGTTGTATCTTCCCATACGGCTTTTGGTGCTCGGCCTTCACCTGTAAGCAAGTAAGGCACTTACTCACGTACTCCACCACGTCGCGCTTCATACCCGGCCACCAATAATCTTTCTTCATATCATGGTACATCTTCGTGGCACCAGGATGAATGGAGTACCGAGTCTTGTGAGCTTCATCCATTATCTTCCCCCGTAGATTCCCAAAACGAGGAATCCACACGCGATCAAATCAGGTTCTAACACCGAGCGTGTTTTCACCCAATTCTCCAACCAGACCTCTCATTCTTTTAGAGTTAAGGTGATCTTCTTTGAGCGCCTCATATTGAAACTCTTTAACCTGCTTCATCACATCGGAGGTCATGATCAACTGATAGGCTTTCACCCGAATCGGCTCGGGCCTCTCCTTCCGGCTAAGGGCATCAGCCACCACATTGGCCTTGCCCGGATGGTAGTGGATCTCACAATCATAATCCTTTATAAGTTCCAACCACCGTCTCTGCCTCATGTTTAAATCCTTCTGCTCAAAGAAATATTTCAGACTCTTGTGGTCAGTGAATATGGTGCACTTCGTCCCGTACAGATAGTGCCTCCAAATCTTTAATGCAAAGACCACAGCTGCTAGCTCCAAGTCGTGAGTAGGATAATTGACCTCATGAACCTTCAACTGTCGGGATGCGTAGGCTATAACCTTTCCTCTCTGCATTAACACACACCCCAACCCCGAGTAAGAAGCATCGGAGTAAACCACCATATCTTCGCTTCCATCGGGTAACGACAGAACAGGAGCTTGAGTCAATCTCGCCTTCAATTCTTCAAACGCCTTCTCTTGAGCTTGACCCCATACAAACTTCACATCTTTTCGGGTCAACTTGGTTAGTGGAGAAGCAATCTTGGAGAAGTCTTGGATGAACCTTCTATAGTAACCCGCCAAACCCAAGAAGCTACGAATCTCGGATGGCGTCTTTGGCGACTTCCATTGCATAACCGCCTCCACTTTTGCCGGGTCCACCATAATCCCATCGGGATTCACCACGTGACCCAAGAACTGAACTTCGCGCAACCAGAACGCGCACTTGGAGAATTTAGCATACAGCTTCTCCCTCCTCAGCGTCTCAAGAACTTCCCGAATGTGACCGGCGTGCTCTGCTTCGCTCATCGAATAAATCAGGATATCATCAATAAACACAATCACTGATTTATCCAACATAGGCCGACACACACGGTTCATCAAATCCATAAAAGCAGCTGGCGCGTTGGTCAAGCCAAAGGACATGACAAGAAACTCGTAGTGACCATAGCGCGTACGGAAAGCTGTTTTAGGAATATCCTGCTCCTTCACCTTCAACTGATGGTAACCAGATCGAAGATCTATTCTCGAAAACCAACTGGCACCCTGAAGCTAATCGAACAAATCATCAATCCTCGGTAAAGGGTATCGGTTCTTCACTGTCAACTTGTTCAGCTCGCGGTAGTCGATGCACATCCTCATACTACCGTCCTTCTTCTTTACAAACAGGACCGGAGCACCCCAAGGAGAGATACTCGGTCTAATGAACCCCTTATCAAGCAGCTCTTGCAACTGCTCCATCAATTCTTTCATCTCGGTCGGAGCCAACCGATACGGTGCCTTGGCGACAGGTTGGGCACTCGGTATCAGATCAATCTGAAACTCGATCTCTCTGTCAGGTGGCACTCCTGATAAGTCTTCTAGAAACACATCTGGAAAGTCACACACAACCGGTACATCAGCTAGTTGTGGTGTTGTCGTATCCACATCCTTTACATAGGCCAAGTAGGCACTACATCCACGCCTCATACACTTTCCCGCCACTGCCATCGAGATCACCTTCGGAATCGTAGTAACCCAATCACCATATACTGTCACTGAACTACCGTCAGGCGCCAACAATCGAATCATCTTCTTGCGACACACAATGTTCGCCTCAAAGTCCGCTAACCAATCCATCCCAAGAACCAAATCAAAACCACCTAAGGCCATCACGAACGGTCTAACTGGAAACTTATGACCCTCGAGCTCCACATCACAATTTTCTATCATCTCAGAAATCCTGGTGGACTTACCTACGGCAGTTTCTACATCAAAGGGCGCATCAACACGTCTACTACTAACAGGCAGCTTAGCACAGAAAGCGGCAGAAATAAAACTTTTACTCGCACCAGAATCAAATAACACAGAAGCTAAAGTTTGGTTCACCAGAAACGTACCGGACACAACGTCAGGGTCCGTCCTAGCCTCCTCCTGTGTCATGGTGAATGCCCTGGCGCTCGCCCTCGGTCCATCACCTCCCGTCCTCTTCGCCCCTGAACTCTCAGCCCTCGGCTTCTTGCAATCCCTGCTCATATGACCAATTTCCCCACAGTTAAAACATTTGCCCGTCAGGCAATCCTTCGCCATATGCCCAGTCTTCCCACACTTGAAGCACACGTTCAAACCCAGCCTGCATTCTCCCGCATGCTCCTTTCCACACTTTCCACATCTCCTCGACCCTGCTCCCGGTGTGGCCACGCGGCGGTCATCCACCCGTGCCTTTTTATTACCCGTCGAGGCCTCACCCCGACCAAACCTCTTCCCGTTCCAGCTTCAATCACCACCACCCTTCCTATTCGCTTCAACCACCACCACTCCCCTCTCATCATAAAGTCTTCCGGCCAAATCGACCGCCGACCTAAACGTACTTGGCCGGGCGGCGATCATATGCCGGCGGACATCCACCGGTAAACCCTGAATGTACCTCTTGATCTTCCGAGAAAGAGGCGTCACCTGATCCGGCACCAACCGTGCCATCTCGTTGAACTTGGTAGTATATTGCTGGTGTGTCATGGATCCCGCCTCCAGCTGCAGGAACTCCCTCTCAATCTTATCCATTTCCCTGTGAGGACAGAACTCCTCAATTACCATCTTCTTCAGTTCGGGCCACCTCATTCTCCCGATTGCCCGATTACCCTCCGCTTGGACAATGTTGTCCCACCAGCATAATGCCGAGTCCACGAAGGAGTGGGTGGCAAACTTGACTTTCTGATCTTCTCGGCACTCGCTGATGTCGAGAACAGCCTCCATTTCTCTCACCCATCGGTGAGCAGCGGCAGCATTGCCATTACCATCAAAAGTAGGGGGCTTGCATCTCATAAACACCCCGTAGTTACAGCCTCGTGCCACCTCCCGCACAGGCTCCTCTTCCTCTTCCTCCTCATTATCGGAGAAAATCGTTTCAGGCTCCGGTTGCTCCCCCGAGGCCCGGTTTCTCTCCTTCCTTTCCCCTTCCTTCACAGCCTTGATGACTTCGGTCACCACAGACGGTAAGATTGTCTGCATGACCTGATGTACTTCCTCAACAACAGCCTCCTTTACCGAGGCCCTCAGATTCGCACTCTCATCCCCAGCTTCTGGATGAGGGGTCTCAGGTTCTGCAGGAACCTCTTTCTCAGCTCTAGGCCTTCCTCTTTTAGGGCGTGGTTCAGCAACAGGGCCATCACGGCCTCCACCCCTAGAAGCTCTAGAAGATCTACCACCAGCCATTCTCTAACACACTGAAAGATTCAAACACCAACACGGTCATTCAAGGAAACAACTCAGTTTATGTCAAGTATAGTAAGTCCCTAATTACAGTGGCCAGTTGTGAGTAGCCACTTACTGTACTCTTCATACCCCAAGTATTACCTGTCCTGACTACATCAGTATTCAAATCTACATACAACACATAACATATACCATGCGCACATAAACCGGTTAACTTTAAGAAAATACCTGATGGCACGCAGCTACTCAGTTTGGCATCCCATTCCCCATTCGTCCCATTTTCAGTTTAAGTTAAGGTTTATTTTGAAAATTTACCCATTTCACTTAAACTTTGGCTCTGATACCAACTTGTAAGGCCCAGTTCCCGGGACGCTTACAGTTGGTCATTCATCGCACATAAAATATAAAATTTGCATTACATTAAGAAATCATTGCAGCGGAAACATTCAAAAATGACATCACGTTTCATTATAATTACTTTTGCCAAATAATACATCATTATCCGGTTACAAAATTCATGTTTGCATTACATCACAAAAGCTATATAATTGGATGCCATCCCAAAAGAGCCGAGTAGCCTCGCCGTGCCATCCTCAGCAATCATTTACCTGCCAACTGGAAAATGCAATAAAAGTCAGCATTGCTGAGTGAGTTCTAGTTTTAATAATAAAACATACTTTACTTTCATATAAAACCATTCGTTACTTTAACGTGATCACACATCATACGTACGCATAGATAATATCATTATTATCTTCTTCATTCATTCATTCGTTCCTTTTAACTTACTTGCGCATCGGACATCATCCATACCAATACCATATGCTACACCCCAATTAGTCTCAGCTACCGGGCCAAAGTCAATAATTGAACAGCTAAACGTATGCCACGGTACTGGGGTTAACCGATCAGTCTTAGCTACTGGGCCGAAGTCAATAAATGAACAGCTAAACGTATGCCACAGTACTAATGATAACTGACCAGTCATAGCCACTGGGCCGAAGTCAATAAATGAACAGCTAAACGTATGCCACAGTACTAAGGGTAAGCGGTAGAGGTTTCACATAATGGTCAATCACAAAGAAAGACCCGTTATCCGATGCATGCAAGACGTGTCATTTCTTTCCACTTCACGTTACATAATACTTTATTTCATTCGTCATAATACGCAAAGCCATAAGAAAGATAACCATACATCATAATAAGGAACATATCATACACATTCATCATCATCATACAGGGCAACATCATACATTCATAATATGCATAAACATGCAACATCATCATCATCATGCCCTATATGCACTCTAAGGCCATAACCATACTCTTACATGCTCTTACGGTTGCCTTACATCCAAACTTACATCTGCACCTTTCCCCGAAGGCCAGAAGTCAAACTACACATTCCTTCGAGTGCAACAGTCCTATTCGGGCGTATGGACACCCTTCAGTCGCATGGCCTCCATGCGACTGAACATTATGCGACTGGACCCATGCGGATGGTCATCTATGCGAATGAACATTCAATCGTGTGTATGGACCTGGTGCGAATGGGATCACTACGAATCGGCACCTATGCGACTAACCTCATACGAATGGACTCATGCGACTAAGCATCTATGCGACTGAACCCTCAGTCGTACATCCTTCATGCGACTGGACTCCCAGTCGTGCGACTGAATCCCAATCGTGCGAATGACCTTCAATCGCCCTCATTCGGCCGTATGGCCTTCATTCGGTCGCCTAGCCCTAGCTGATGCAGAATGGAGTTCATCCCGAACCCAATCTGCCATTTTCGGCCTCCAAGCTCATCCAAACCCATTCTAAGCCTAAATTAACCCTTCTGGACCTTAGGAATGCATACCATAACACCATACAAGAACACACAAGCCCGAAATCATACACTAAACGCATCATACACATCACACCCAAATGGGTCAAACATACACACACATAAAAATGGGTTTTTGACATCTTCCAGCCCCAAAATCAGTTGAAAACAAGTAAAAGTGGGGTCCTAGAACTCACACAATCGAGCACAAAGACAAGAGCTTCGATTTGGCTTGCTACTCGACGGATTTGGACACCCGAATCACCCGAAACACCACTTTTCTCCCTTTTCACCTCTTTCTCTCTTCTCTCTTCTTTGTGAGCTGAAATGTGTGAAGTGTGGGGAGAGTGGGCTGCCCTCTCCCTACACATATCACCACATTACCCGACTTTTCTTCGTTGGCGAGTTTGGTCCCTCGACTTTGGACTTTATTTCTTTTCTTTCTTCGCCGGCTTCAAAATAATAAATTTCCGGGTGTTACAGCACTATGATAGACTTCACTTATGTGAGTCTGATGTATGATGATGGATCTGTATTCATGAGCGGGCTATGTGCCTTGCAGTGTGGATCAACTGTCGGGGGTTAGCTACCGTTTTCATGTGTACCGACAGGGATTGGCATTTGTTGTCAATCAACATGGAGCTCTTGCTTTGTGCAATCTCGTTTATGATGAAAGTGAAAGATAATGAAAGATAATGAAAGAATGAAAGATAATGAACATGCTTATTATGATGCAAGTAATGTTATATTCTATGTTGTATGCATGGTCATTATATGAAGGATAAAGTTTATATTTTCTTATAATATTTAAAACTAAAACTCGCTCAGCGAAGCTGACTTTTATGCATAATAGTTGGCAGGTAAGTGCTGATGCTGAGGATGCCACACGGAGCTACTTGGGGAGCTATGGATGGCATTCAAGTTTATGAAAATCTTTATTGTAATTTAAGGACAAGTAATATGTTTTGTTTACAATTAAATGACAAATGTATGAGTACGATGGGTTTTCAAAGGTTTAAATGAATGTCTAATTTATTTCCGCTGCAATGTTTTATTATTAAACTGATTTTATGCTATGATTAACCAACTGTGAGGCTTCCCGGGAACGGGGCCTTACAAGTTGGTATCAGAGCCAAAGTTTAAGAGAATTGGGTAAACTATTTTCAAAACCTAAACTTAAACTGAAAATGGGACCGAATGAAGGATGCCAATCCAAGTAGCTACGTGCCATCAGGTAAAAGTTTCAAGTAAATCAGAATTGTGTGCGTGTGCTATTTGTTTTATGTGCTTGTAGATTTGAATACTGATATGTGTTAGGATAGTGATTGCTTAGGACAGGAGGGTAAGGTAAGTGGTTAATCACACTTGGCCACTGTAATTAAGGACTTACCATACTTATAATGATCTGAGCAATTATCTTGAATAACCATTTTGGTGTTTGAATCTTATAGGAATTAGTTATGGCTGGTAGAAAATCTGGAAAGGCAACCCGAGGAGGTGCTCGTGGCGGGCGTACTACTGAGCCACGTGTCACCCGGAGCAAAGCTAAGGCTCCCGAGACTGTTCATGAGGAGTCAGACCTCCATATTCACCCGGAGGGGAGGGATCAGCCACCCTCAAACCCACTGTGAAGGAGGCTATCGCTGACGAAGTCTACAATGTCATGCAAAATGTCTTACCCTCGGTGGTGACCGAGGTGATCAAAGCAGTCAAGGATGGAGAGAAAGCTGAGAGGAAGGGGAAGGAAAGTGAGAAGAATTCAGGAAAGTCCACTGGGAGGACTGAGGAATCTGAAGAGGAGCCATCAAACCCTAGGGTGGTAGTCCATGATGACGACAGCGATGAGGAGTCCGAGAGAGAGACTACTAGAGGGTGCAACTATGGGGCATTTCAAAGGTGCACGCCCCCAACCTTTGACGGTAACGGCACTGCTACTGCCGCTCATCGTTGGGTCAGAGAGATGGAAGCGGTACTGGAAATTAGTGAGTGCCGAGAGGATCAAAAAGTTAAGTTTGCCACTCATTCCTTCGTTGACTCAGCGTTATGCTGGTGGGACAATATTGTCCAGGCTGAAGGGAAGCGATCGATAGCCAAGATGAAGTGGTCGGAGTTGAAGGAGTTAGTGCTGGAGGAGTATTGTCCCCATCGAGAATTAGACAAGATTGAAAAGGAGTTCTTGTATTTGAAGGCTGGGAACATGACTCATCAAGAGTATACCTCCAAGTTCAATGAACATGCAAGACTTGTGCCAGACATGGTGACACCTGCGTCCAGGAAGATCAAAAGATACATACAGGGTTTGCCTGTGGACATCAGGAGGCACATGATTGCAGCCAGACCGGGTACGTTTAGGTCTGTGGTGGATTTAGCTGGGAGGTTGTACGATGAGAGAGACCCAGTGCCCATACAGAAGAGGGTGGAGAAATGGAATGGGAACAAGAATGGAAATGGGAAGAGGTTCGGAGGTGATAACTTCCGAAGTGGAGAGAAGAGGATGAGGGTTGAGGATCAGTCTGGGAGACACGGAAATACTGGGGAAGGAGGTGCTTGTAGAAAATGTGGAAAAGGTCATTCAGGGGAGTGCAGAGTTGGGACGGGAAAATGTTTCAAATGTGGAGGCGAGGGCCACTATGCTAGGGATTGCAAGGTGGGGAAGTGTTACCTGTGTGGCGAGATGGGTCATGCGGGAAGAGACTGTAAGAAAGGAAAACCAGAAGGATCAGGACGGTTAAAGCTGGAGATAAGGGAAGGGGTGACGGTTCAAAGGCAAAGGCGAGGGCATTCAACATAACTCGCGAGGAGGCCAGGGCAGACCCAGAAGTAGTTTCACGTATGTTTCTGGTAGACCATGAATATGCTTCTGTGCTCTTTGATTCTGGTGCTAGTAGGAGTTTTGTGTCTGCTGCCTTTTGTCGTTTGTTGCATGATAAGAGTAGAAAGTTAGATGAGCCTTTCTATGTAGAAACAGCTATTGGTAAGTCCACTAAGGTAACTAAGGTGGTTGAGGATTGCCTGATTGAGTTAGAGGATTGTAAGTTCCCTGCTAGGTTGCATGTTATGGCCTTAGGAGGTTTCGATGTGGTGTTAGGCATGGATTGGTTAGCTACCTATGAAGCCAATATAGTATGTAGTAAGAAGATAATTCGTCTAACAGCGCCCGATGGTAGTTCTGTTACGGTTCGTGGAGATAAGGTGTGCTGTGTACCGAAGGTCGTGTCGATGATCACAGCTGAAAAGTACTTGAGACGTGGGTGCAGTGCTTACTTGGCCTATGTAAAAGATGTGGATGCGCCAGAGCCACAATTATCAGACGTGCCAGTAGTGTGCGAGTTTCCTGACGTCTTTCCTGAAGACCTGACCGGTGTGCCGCCTGACCGCGAAATCGAAATTCCAGATTGATTTGCTACCGGGACCACAACCTGTCGCTAAAGCACCATATCGATTAGTTCCTTCGGAGATGGTAGAACTGAGGGACCAGTTGCAAGATTTATTGGATAAAGGCTTCATCCGACCGAGTATCTCTCCATGGGGTGCTCCGGTTTTATTCGTCAAGAAGAAAGATGGTAGCATGCGGATGTGCATTGACTATCGCGAGCTCAATAAACTGACCGTAAAGAATCGGTATCCGTTACCAAGGATCGACGACCTGTTCGATCAACTTCAGGGTGCCAGCTGGTTTTCAAGGATAGACCTGCGGTCTGGTTACCACCAACTGAAGGTGAAAGAACAAGACATTCCTAAGACAGCGTTCCGTACGCGTTATGGACATTACGAATTCCTCGTCATGTCCTTTGGTTTAACCAATGCGCCAGCTGCTTTCATGGACCTCATGAATAGGGTATGTCGACCAATGTTGGATAAATCGGTGATAGTATTCATCGACGACATTTTGATTTATTCAAAAAGTGAAGAGGAACATGCCGATCATATTCGAGAAGTATCGGAGACGCTTAGAAATGAGAAGTTATATGCTAAGTTCTCTAAATGCGCATTTTGGCTACGAGAAGTTCAATTTCTGGGTCATGTGGTTAATCCTGAGGGGATCAGGGTGGACCCTGCGAAGGTTGAAGCGGTAATGCAATGGGAACCTCCAAAGACGCCATCCGAGATTCACAGTTTCTTAGGCTTGGCAGGCTACTATAGGAGATTTATCCAGGATTTCTCCAAGATAGCTTCTCCTTTGACAAAGTTGACCCGAAAGGACGTGAAGTATGAATGGGGTACTGATCAGGAGAACGCCTTCCTAGAACTGAAGATGAGGTTAACTCAAGCCCCTGTCTTGACGTTACCTGAAGGGAACGAGGATTTGGTGGTCTACTCGGATGCCTCGTATGCAGGATTGGGTTGCGTGTTGATGCAACGAGGGAAGGTGATAGCCTATGCTTCTAGACAATTAAAGGTTCACGAGGCCAATTATCCTACCCATGATTTGGAGATGGCCGCGGTGGTGTTTGCATTGAAGATTTGGAGGCACTACCTATATGGGGTGAAGTGCACCATCTTCACTGATCATAAAAGTCTGAAGTATTTCTTCGAACAAAAGGAACTCAATATGAGGCAGAGGAGGTGGTTGGAACTGATCAAGGATTATGACTGCGAAATTCATTATCATCCGGGCAAAGCCAATGTGGTTGCCGACGCCCTTAGTCGAAAAGGACGACCCGAACCAATTAGGGTGAGGGCTTACCAAATAATCATGACGCCTGATGTTATGAAACAAGTGAGGGAGTTCCAAGATGAGGCATTAAGAGAGGACAGAGTCAACTCTGAAAGAATGAAAGGACAAGTTTCAGATTTGGGGGAAAACACCTTGGGAGTTAGAACCCGATCTGGGTGAATGTGGATCCCTCTCTATGGATATTTGAGGGAGAAAATCATGGATGAGGCTCACAAAACTCGATATTCCATACACCCCGGTGCCACGAAAATGTATCAGGATCTGAAGAAAGATTACTGGTGGCCGGGAATGAAGCGAGACGTGGCTAAGTACGTGAGCAAGTGTCTGACTTGCCTGCAAGTGAAGGCAGAGCACCAAAAGCCATATGGGAAGATCCAGCCTTTGGATATCCCTGAATGGAAATGGGAACACATCACAATGGACTTCATCACGAAGCTACCTCGCACGGCGAGGGGAAGCGACGCAATCTGGGTGATTGTTGACCGTCTAACAAAGAGCGCCCATTTCCTACCAATTCGTGAGACGTATTCCTCTGAGAGGTTTGCAGAGCTATTTATCAAGGAAATCGTGGCTCGTCACGGCGTGCCAGTGTCTATCGTTTCGGATAGGGACACGCGGTTTACGTCCAAGTTCTGGAAGAGGTTTCATGACTCAATGGGGACTAGACTGCATATTAGTATGGCTTACCATCCCCAGACAGATGGTCAGTCGGAAAGGACGATCCAGACTTTAGAAGACATGCTACGAGCCTGTGTAATCGACTTTGGAGGAAGTTGGGATGAGCACTTACCGTTGGCAGAATTCTCATATAATAATAGTTACCATGCCAGCATTGGTATGCCACCTTACGAGATGTTGTACGGTAGGAAGTGCAGAACGCCCGTGTGTTGGGGTGACATCGGGCAAAAGGAATTGGGGAGTCTTGAAGTGATTGAGGTCACAACTGAGAAGTTAGATAAGATTAAGGCGTTCATGAAAGCTGCAAAGGACCGCCAGAAGTCTTATGCTGATAAGAGGCGTAGGCCGATAGAATTCGAGGTTGGTGACAAGGTTATGCTCAAGGTATCGCCCTGGAAAGGGATCATCAGGTTTCGAAAAAGGGGAAAGTTAAGCCCAAGATTCATAGGGTCATTCCGTATTATCGCAAGGGTAGGAGAAGTGGCCTACAGATTAGAACTACCTGATGAGTTGAGTGGAATTCACCCTACGTTCCACGTATCTCATCTCAGAAAATGTCTAGCAGACAATGATGCAGTCGTACCACTTGAGGACATTGAAGTCGATGAACGGCTTAATTATGTAGAGCAGCCGGTGGCCATCCTTGATTGGAAAGAGAAGCACTTACGGAATAAAGTGGTTCCACTAGTACGAGTACAGTGGAGACACAGAAAAGGATCAGAATCTACGTGGGAGACCGAGGAGGAGATGAGGAAATTTTATCCTCAGTTGTTTGATGACTGACAGGTTTCGAGGACGAAACCTAAATAAGTGGGGGAGACTTGTAGCACCCCAAAAAGTCGAAACGAGTCATTATGGATAATGGGCTTAAATAATGGGTATTTAATAAAAGAAGGAAATGGGTTATGGGCCAAATTGGGTTTATGGACAAGAGCCTAAGTGATTAAGGCCCATAATCAGCCCTTAACCTACCCAAATCAGCCTCCATCTCCATCATTACAACCCTAGCCACCAAAATTCGTAGAGAGAGAAAGTAGAGAGAGAAAGTGAAGAAAACTCAAGATTTGAAGCTTCCAAGGTGAAGAGATTGAAGATCTGGGTGTTGGAGCATCAAGATCTAAGAAAGAAGCAACAAATCCAGGTAAGAATCGACCTCTAAACCCTTCTGTAGATCAAACCCGGATTCTAGGTTTTGGGTTTTGAAATGTTGCAAAGAATCGCATAAAGGTCACATTTTTACGTATGAAAACATGTATAAAGCTTAGATTTAGCCTCATGGATGATAAACTAAGAGATTGGACGTAAAAAGTTATGATTTTGGGTTAAAAATGGTCTGGTCCGTAATTTTTATGCGATCTGCGAAACTGCGTATTCATCCGGCGAATTTGCATATTCAATCAGCGAAACTGTGGATCTTCCTGCGAAATTATAGTTTCGCAGGTAGTTTCGCAGACATGGTTTTCCAACGAAAGTTGGGCGAAACTGGTAGTGAAACTGGCAGCGAAGATGCCAGCGAAACTGCCAGCGAAGGTGCTAGCGAAACTAGCAGCGAAACTGCTGGTGAAACTAGCAGCGAAACTGCTGGTGAAACTAGCAGCGAAACTGTTTGCGAACCTAGCTGCGAAATTGCTGATCTTGCAGCGAAATTAGCAGCGAATTTAGGCAGAAAGTAACCCCTTTAAGTGTTAGCTATTCTACAGGCTGTGTAGAGTGATCCTAGCCTTGTAAGCTTAGCCTAGGAGTTATTCGTGATAACCAGGTGAGTTCTAGATCCCCTATTTATAAGTTTTTCATGTTTTGGGGCTATTATGCATACTAAATTTACGTTTTTAAATGACCAAGATTTTAAGGGGTTTTAACTGGAAGGATGATTTTTCTATAAGTAAATGTGCTATATAAATCCTTAAATATAAAAATTTTTCGCGCTGACCTGGCAGCCCGGCCCCAGCCAGGGGCGTTGCCCCTTGGACCCCACTAGGGGCTGCTGCTCCTAGGACCCCGCTATCAGGGGCTGCCGCCCCCGAACCCCCGCTGTCCCGCGGCGGGTCGGTTATGTTTTGTGATGATTAGTACTTGGTATGTTGTGTACTTATTAAGTTAAGTATTATATATTAAAGTGAAGATGGTATTAATGAAAAGTGAAACTTAATGAATGTTACCCCCGGGCCCGTTTGATGATGAAAAGTCTTGCAAGCACTATGATAGACTTCACTTATGTGAGTCTGATGTATGATGATGGATCTGTATTCATGAGCGGGCTATGTGCCTTGGAGTGTGGATCAACTGTCGGGGGTTAGCTACCGTTTTCATGTGTACCGACAGGGATTGGCATTTGTTGTCAATCAACATGGAGCTCTTGCTTTGTGCAATCTCGTTTATGATGAAAGTGAAAGATAATGAAAGATAATGAAAGAATGAAAGATAATGAACATGCTTATTATGATGCAAGTAATGTTATATTCTATGTTGTATGCATGGTCATTATATGAAGGATAAAGTTTATATTTTCTTATAATATTTAAAACTAGAACTCGCTCAGCGAAGCTGACTTTTATGCATAATAGTTGGCAGGTAAGTGCTGATGCTGAGGATGCCACACGGAGCTACTTGGGGAGCTATGGATGGCATTCAAGTTTATGAAAATCTTTATTGTAATTTAAGGACAAGTAATATGTTTTGTTTACAATTAAATGACAAATGTATGAGTACGATGGGTTTTCAAAGGTTTAAATGAATGTCTAATTTTTTTCCGCTTCAATGTTTTATTATTAAACTGATTTTATGCTATGATTAACCAAGTGTGAGGCTTCCCGGGAACGGGGCCTTATAGGTCACCTAACCATTCATTGTGAGGGAACTTGTGATTTGAGGTGGGGTACCATATTTGTGGGATAAAGGTCACCTAACCACTTATGTTGGAAAACTCACATGTGTGTGCAAGTAGGGTAACTTGATTTGCAAACCATGTTAAATGGATCACCTACAATATGGTTTACAAAGGTGTTGATGGGATAAACATGCCGACTATACATATGATGTTTTAAAGTCGATCCCATACCTCTAGAAGTTGCAAAGGGTTGCAATTGTCAAAACGTTGACTACCTTGTTAATTTAAATAATGGGATAAAGGTCACCTAACCACTATTTAAAATAACGTTGGATTCTAGAATTTTAAAATTGTGTAAGACACTTAAAAAGGGGCTTTAATTATTAAAATATGAACAATATCGAAAATACTAAAATTGAACTTTGTTGAATTTTGTAGATGGCCACCAACAACAATGAAAATAATGAAATCCCGTCCTCACTCACTATCACTAAGGACCATTCTCCAAAAGGAGCGTCTAAACCATAATAACTTTATTGATTGGTTTCAAAACTTGAGAATTGTTCTCAAGCAAGAGAAACGATCGTATATTTTAGACGATCTGATTCCCGATCAACCTAATGAGGAGGATGAGGAGGCCTACAATAATTGGGTGAAATACACTGAGGACTCGGTCCAACTGTCTTGCCTCATGTTGGCAAGTATGACTTCGGATCTCCAAAAGGAGTATGAACATCATGGAGCATACGACATGATAACCTAGTTGAAGGAAACGTTCCAACAACAAGCAAAGGTAGAGCACTTCGAAACGGTTCGAGCACTTCATGCGTGTCGTATGGATGACACCCAATCTATTTCATCTTATGTACTTAAGATGAAAAGACACATCGACCGCTCGAAAGGCTGAATTGTCCCGCCTCGAAAGAGTTGGCTACGGATTTGATCCTCTACTCTTTGTCAAAAATGTTTGACAACTTTGTCATGAATTATAACATGAACGGGTGGGACAAGAACATAAGTGAGCTTCACTCTATGCTCAAAGCTGTCGAGGCGGCCATGGGTAAAAGGGTTTTACCCGTTCTCACCATCAATGAAGGTGGGAACAAGAAGAGGCCTCACCCCGCACCCAATGCAAATGTTGCCTAGGGTAAGGGGCACGTTAGGGGAAAGGGAAAGGGAGTGGTAAGGGCGCCACCACCAAAACCAGCGGAGAAGAAGCAAAAGGTTGCTTCGAATGACCCATGCTTTAAGTGTGGGGAGATTGGGCATTTGGCAAGAAATTGCCCAGTCCATCTCGAAGAGTTGCAAGCTAAAAGGGATGCCGGGCAAACCTCATGTACAATTTTCATGATTCATATTGATCTAAATTTAATATCCTCTAACACATGGGTATTGGATACCGGATGTGGAACTCATATTTGCAACTTATTGCAGGGGTTTGAAAGAAGTAAGGACTTCAAGAAAAGGGATGTTAGCCTCTACATGGGGAATGGGGCAAAAGTTCAAGTTGAAGGCCGAGGGGACTACATCTTGAAGCTTCCAAATGGTTTGGAAGCAATTTTGAACAATATTTTGTATGCTCCTAGTTTGACTAAAACATTATTTCTGTTGCCCAACTAAGACAATATGGTTATGTTTTAACATTTATTGAAAATGAAATACATGTTTCTTTAAATGGCATATTATTTTAAAGCTATTCCTATTAATGGTATTTATGAATTGGTTCATTAAAACACATTATATGATAGCTCATTGTACCAAACCACCACTAAGAAACTCAAATTGGATTTGAGTGATACCTATCTTTGGCATTGCCGTCTTGGTCATATAAACAAGAAGCGCATACAAACACTTCAAAAGAACAATCTTTTAAAAGCAAGTGAATATGATTCACTTGATGTATGTGAATCTTGTTTACAAGGTAAAATGACTAAGGCACCTTTTAGTGGCAAATCCAAAAGGGCAAAAGATTTATTAGGCATCATACATTCGGATGTATGTGGTCCTTTTTAGCCAATGACTAGGTACCATGAAAGATACTTCATTACCTTTACCGACGACTATAGTCGATATGGTTATTATACTTGTTAAGACACAAAGATGAAGCTTTTGAAATGTTCAAAATCTTCCAAAATGAAGTAGAAAATCAACTCAACAAGAAAATAAAAATTCTCCGCACCGATAGAGGAGGTGAATACCTAAGTGATGCTTTTAGAGATCATCTTAGAAGTTGTGGTATTGTCTCACAACTATCTCCACCTGGAACACCACAACACAATGGTGTGTTCGAGCGGAGAAATCAAACTCTATTGGATATGGTTCGATCTATGATGGCTAGAAGCTCATTGCCTCTATCATTTTGGGGTTTTGCTTTGCTCTCTGCGGCCCGTATCTTGAATATGGCCCCAACCAAGAAAGTGGAAATGACACCTTTTGAAATATGGCATGGAAGGGTTCCATCACTATCATATTTAAAGGTATGCGGTTGTGAGGCTTATGTTAAGACTCCCACCTCAAACAAGTTAGAAAGTCGTTCCACTAAGTGTATCTTCATTGGATATCCTAGACATTCTATGGGATATTATTTCTATGATCCATCGGAACAAAAGGAGTTTGTTGCCAAGAAGGCTAAGTTCTTAGAAGCTAAGTTCCTTACGGAAGGAACTAGCAGTAGAACTGTGGATCTTGAGGAGGATCAAGAACCACAAACCGATACACGTTTGGTTGACACTAGCACTCAACATGAGGAGTTTGAGAATGATCAAGTGGTTGATCAATATACACAAAACATTCATAGATCTGGTAGAATTAGTAATCCACCTAAAAGATATGAATTTTTCGTAGATGGATGCTATGTGGTAGATTCCGATGAACCAACCACCTATCGTGATGCAATGTCCAATTTGGATTGTGACAAATGGCTTGAAGCCATGAATGTTGAGTAAGTGGTTCAACCAATGTCCAATTTGGTCCTCCTTAGGTACTTAAGTATGTTCTTAATAGCCAAGATAAGGACTTGGTTGAACCACCTCTTAACTCCAAGATAGTTGGAAGTAAGTGGGTTTTCAAGAAGAAAACCGATATGCATGGAAACTTGGATACTTATAAAGCTAGACTTGTAGCAAAAGGTTTCACTCAAACTCAAGGGGTTGATTATGATGAGACTTTCTCACCGGTTGCAATGCTAAAGTCTATTAGGATATTATTTGTCATAGCTGCTCATTATGATTATGAGATTTGGCAAATGGATGTCAAAACCGCTTTTCTAAATGCATATCTTAAGGAAGATGTCTATATGGTTCAGCCTGAAGGTTTTGTCGATCATAAGCATCCTAACAAAGTATGCAAGTTGAAGAAATCAATCTATGGATTGAAGCAAGCATCAAGAAGTTGGAATCACCGTTTTGATGAAGAGATAATCAAATTTGGGGTCATCAAGAACGCTGATGAAGCATGTGTATATAAGAAAGCTAGTGGGAGCATCATCACTTTCCTAGTATTATATGTCAATGACATTCTACTATTTGGAAATGACATTCCAACCTTGGAGGGTGTAAAAGCCTGGCTTGGAAGCTGTTTCTCCATTAAGGATCTTGGTGAAGCCGCCTATATTTTAGGAATAAAGATCTATAGGGATAGATCAAGGCGGTTGATAGGTTTAAATCAAAGTGCATACATTGACAAGATCTTGAAAAGGTTCAAGATGGAAAACTCTAAGAAAGGTACCGTACCTATTCAAAGAGGGATGATATTGAGTAAGACTCAATGTCCAAGCTCAAATGATAAGCAAGACAAAATGAAGGGAATCCCGTATGCGTCTGCTATAGGATCCATCATGTATGCAATGATATGCACTAGGCCGGACGTGTCATGCGCTTTGAGCATGACAAGCCGATACCAACAAAATCCTGGAAACAGTCATTGGATGGCTGTTAAGAACATACTTAAGTACCTAAGGAGGACCAAAGATATGTTCCTAATCTATGGATCTGGTAAGGAGGAACTCGTAGTAAAGGGTTACACGGGGATGCGAGTTTCCAAACTGATCGGGATGATTCACGATCACAATCGGGGTACATTTTCATCTTGAATGGAGGAGCAATCTCTTGGAAGAGCTCTAAGCAAGATGTGGTGGCATTATCAACTACAGAGTCAAAATACATCGCCGCTTCATCAGCAGCTCAGGAAGCTGCATGGTTAAAGAAATTCATTGCCGATCTAGGGGTAGTTCCTTCATTCAAGACCCCCTAGAAATTCTTTGTGATAACGAGGGTGCGAATTCTCAAATCAAGGAACCCGTGCACATCAAAAGACTAGGCACATTGAACGGAGATTCAACTACATAAGGGATGAAGTTGAAAAGGGAAAGATATGTATTCGCAAAGTTCACACAGATCAAAACATTGCGAATCCACTCACGAAGCTTCTTGAAAAGGCAAAGCATAAAAGTCATACTTGTGCCATGGGACTTCAATATTCTAGTGACTGGATTTGATCTTTAATTTTGTATTTAGATATTGTAACCCTTATTACTTGAATGGATTATTTGGTTATAATGGTTCAACTAATATTCCTATTTTGCATGTTTAAAATCCATGAGTAAATCGTTTACTCAAAACATCCGTAGTCGTTCATACTTGTGGGAACAAGTATGAAGGTAAGACTATTATGAACTTGGATTGGTAGATATTCATATGGATGAATATAGAGCAAAGGGTTGCTGCCAAAGTTCATAGATATTTGTAGGATACAAATATTGGACTGACCTGCATCTCAAATATTACTGCATGGAATCTTCCTGATTGATCATAAGTAATTTTGAGTAAAGGCGAATATCATTTGGTATCCTCTGACCTAAGATACATATTGGGTCTTGATATTTACCAAATGAAATCGCTGTTCTGAAACATGGCAGTACATAAGTCTGAGTTCAGGTATGATATAAGGTAATTGTGAGAGACGTATGTAGTCAAGATGGGATTTGTCCCTCTTATTCATTGAGAGTAAGATGTCTAAGGCCTGATAAAGATAAATCAATAGAGAATGATCACTCTGTGTCTCTAGGATTTAACATGACATCTATGACAAAAAGATAGATGATTGATTCACCTAAAACATTTCGAATAAGGTACTTGAAGGGGATGATGTAATTGAATGGCACTTAGTCATACGTATTAAGGGTAGTAAACCGTTGTTAGGCGGTATTTACTGCTTGCATCAATCTTCTATGAATCTTGTGCAAGTGGGAGATAATTGTTGGATCTTGTATGCCCAAGACACATACAAGATTGATGTGTTTAGTACGTTATGATCCAAGTCGGGTCATACCCAATAACAAGCTAAACAAACACCAACAAATATTTATTTGTTGATAAGATCATACAAATAAATATTGACACCAATTTAGAAAAATGGGTTTTCTAAATCATTGCTTTTGAAATAGAACAACATTATATGGATAATTTGTTCATGAGAAATTATTTGTTTTATTATTTAAGTGGGTTAAATAATAACAAATAAAAGTGTGCTCAAGTTATAAAATTAAAAGGGTTTTAATTTTATAAAATTATGGATTAAAGAGTGTAAACTTTTATAAGATTAAAATGGGTGGGAACCCATTTCAAATCTGATTTTTCGGCCACCCCTTGGATACCCTTCCTTGGGATTCCTTTTTCTTGTTTTAAGCAAGACTTAAACTCTCTTGCACTCTTCAATCAACACATACACTCTCTCTCACACACACAAGCAAAGAACTCTCTCTAAACAAAGCTGAAAATTCGGATTTAAGGCACAACAAGCTGAAAATTTTGGGATTTTGAAGGAGCATAGGTAGAGAGTTTTGGTGTTGTGCTCCCTAACAAGCTAGGTGTTTGGAAGAGCTTGTGAGTATACAAACTTGAGGCTTTCTCTCTTGGGGGCTGGACATTCAAGAGCATCATCATCCTCATCTCATCCATACTTCAACATCTTGTTCTTGAAAGGTAGTTTCAAGAACACCCTATGGTTGTTCTTTTCGTTTTGATAGCATGTCATTTCACATATATTTATGATCCTTGTTCTTGGGTTTTGTCTTTGGTTAAAAATGGTTAAAAATTTCAGATTGTTAACCACACTTTAAACCCTAATATCCGCAGCGTTATTTAAGTTTAAATGGTTAAACTTGCTTTGATAAACTTGTAACAAAACCCAACAACTGAAATACAAGGAAATATTATAAACTAGGACGTGTTAACTAGATTTGACATCTTTTTCTTCGATAACACATTGCGTTTCTTCTTGGATGTTTTATTAGTTTCATTCGGTAAATGTAAATAGATTCTTGATTTCTATTGAGTGAATACGAGTAGTTAGTTGCTCCTTTACAACTATTATCCTTGCGTAGATACTCAATAAAGGATTCTGTGGATGAACAATTGTCATTTCGATTGAATTCAGTGGATACTTTAGACAAGAAGGTTTGAACATGGTTATGGAGAGTTCTAGTTATGTTATGGGCACGAGTGTATCGATTTTCAAGTGTCATTTGTATGGTTTCGTGTTCGGGTTGCATTCGTTTAAACAAGAGATACAATGTTTCATTTGTGATTGATTAGTGTGATTTAGTGATCATTATGACCAGATTTGATTAAATTAGATTAGGAGTGTGTTGAAAAGGTTTAAGAATCAAAACTTCATAGCATTATAGGTAGTTGGGGAAAACAAAAAACTATCTATAAGAGAACTCTTGCTGTTTAATGTTTGTTTACGACTATTTCCTTACTCATGCATCTTATTAATCTTCCATGCATACATTAATGCACCATTCCCTAGTTGCATATTGTTTGTTGAATTTGAAGGAATATTATTAACTAGGACGTGTTAACTTGATTTGACCACTTTTCAATCTATCACACATTGTGTCTCTTGTTTTACGTTTATTATTTTCATACATTAACTTTAATTTGATTCTCGGTTTCTATTCTTTGAATTAGAGTAGTTAAATGCTCCTTTAAAACTATTTTCCTTGCGTTGTTGTCAATAAAGGATTCCTTGAACCAACAATTGCCGTTTCGATTGATTTTAATGGATTTTTAGGCAAGAGTGTTGAAGATGGTTTGGAGAGTTGTTGTTGAGTTTCTAGCAGGAGTTTACCGATTTTCAAGTGTCATTTGCATGGTTTTGTGTACGTGTTGCATTCGAGCAGTAGATCATATGTTCCATTTATTATTGATTAGTGTGATTTTAGGGATCATTATAAACGGATTTCATTAAATTACATTGCGAGTCTGTTTAAATGGTTTGAGAATCAAAACGCCATAGCATTGGAGGTAGTTAGGGTAAACAAAAAACTATCGATGTGAGAACTCTTGTTATTTATTGTTTTTTATAAGTATTTCCTTTCTCATGTATCTTATTATTAATCTTTCGTGAATTCTTTAATGCACCATTCCATAGTGGGATAACGTTTATTGAAATACAAGGAAATATTATAAACTAGGACGTGTTAACTAGATTTGACTTCTTTTTCGTCGATAACATATTGCGTTTCTTCTTTGATGTTTTATTAGGTTCATTCGGTAAATGTAAATAGATTCTCGATTTCAATTGAGTGAATACGAGTAGTTAGTGCTCCTTTACAATTTTTATCCTTGCCTTGATACTCAATAAAGGATTCTGTGGATGAACAATTGTCATTTTGATTGAATACAGTGGATACTTTAGACAAGAGGGTTTGAACATGGTTATGGAGAGTTCTAGTTAAGTTTGGGGCACGAGTGTATCGATTTGAAAGTGTCATTTGTATAGTTTGGTGTTCGGGTTGCATTCGTTTAAACAAGAGATCCAATGTTTCATTTGTGATTGATTAGTGTGATTTAGTGATCATTATAACAAGATTTGATTAAATTAGATTAGGAGTGTGTTGAAAAGGTTTGAGAATCAAAACTTCATAGCATTATAGGTAGTTGGGGAAAAAAACTATCTATGCGAGAACTCTTGTTGTTTAATGTTTGTTTACGAGTATTTCCTTACTCATGCATCTTATTAATCTTCCGTGAATACATTAATGCACCATTCCCTAGTTGCATATTGTTTGTTGAATTTGAAGGAATATTATTAACTAGGACGTGTTAACTTGATTTGACCACTTTTCAATCTATCACACATTGTGTCTCTTGTTTGACGTTGATTAGTTTCATACGTTAACTTTAATTTGATTCTCGGTTTCTATTCATTGAATTAGAGTAGTTAAATGCTCCTTTACAACTATTTTCCTTGCGTTGTTGTCAATAAAGGATTCCTTGAACCAACAATTGCCATTTCGATTGATTTTAGTGGATTTTTTAGGCAAGAGTGTTTGAAGATGGTTTGGAGAGTTGATGTTGAGTTTCAGGCAGGAGTTTACCGATTCTCAAGTGTCATTTGCATGGTTTTGTGTACGTGTTGCATCCGAGCAGTAGATAATATGTTCTATTTATTATTGATTAGTGTGATTTTAGTGATCATCATAAATGGATATCATTAAATTACATTGCGAGTCTGTTTAAAAGGTTTGAGAATCAAAACACCATAGCATTGGAGGTAGTTAGGGTAAACAAAAAACTATCAATGTGAGAACTCTTGTTGTTTATTGTTTTTTATAAGTATTTCCTTTCTCATGTATCTTATTATTAATCTTTCGTGAATTCTTTTTATGCACCATTCCTTAGTTGGATAACATTGATTGAAATACAATGAAATTTTATAAACTAGGACGTGTTAACTATATTTGACTTCTTTTTCTTGGATAACACATTGCGTTTCTTCTTTGATGTTTTATTAGTTTCATTCGGTAAATCTAAATAGATTCTCGATTTCTATTGAGTGAATACGAGTAGTTAGTTGCTCCTTTATAACAATTATCCTTGCGTAGATACTCAATAAAGGATTCTATGGATGAACAATTGTCATTTCGATTGAATTCAGTGGATACTTTAGACAAGAAGGTTTGAACATGGTTATGGAGAGTTCTAGTTAAGTTTGGGGCACGAGTGTATCGATTTGAAAGTGTCATTTGTATGGATTCTTGTTCGGGTTGCATTCGTTTAAACAAGAGATCCAATCCATTTGTAATTGATTAGTGTGATTTTAGTGATCATTATAACTGGATTTGATTAAATTAGATCACGAGGGTGTTGAAAAGGTTTGAGAATCAAAACTTCATAGCATTATAGGTAGTTGGGGAAAACAAAAAACTATCTATGCGAGAACTCTTGTTCTTTAATGTTCTTTTACGAGTATTTCCTTACTCATGCATCTTATTAATATTTCGTGAATACATTAATGCACCATTCCGTAGTTGCATAATGTTTGTTGAATTAGAAGGAATATTATTTACTAGGACGTGTTAACTTGATTTGACCACTTTTCAATCTATCACACATTGTGTCTCTTGTTTGACGTTTATTAGTTTCATACATTAACTATAATTTGATTCTCGGTTTCTATTCATTGAATAAAAGTACTTAAATGCACCTTTACAACTATTTTCCTTGCGTTGTTGTCAATAAACGATTCCTTGAACCAACAATTGCCATTTCGATTGATTTTAGTGGATTTTTTAGGCAAGAGTGTTTGAAGATGGTTTGGAGAGTTTTTGTTGAGTTTTGGGCAGGAGTTTACCAATTTTCAAGTGTCATTTGCATGGTTTTGTGTACGTGTTGCATTCAAGCTGTACATCATGTTCCATTTATTATTCCTTAGTGTGATTTTAGTGATCGGATTTCATTAAATTACATTACGAGTATGTTTAAAAGGTTTAAGAATCAAAACACCATAGCATTGGAGGTTGTTAGGGTAAACAAAAAACTATCAATGTGAGAACTCTTGTTGTTTATTGTTTTTATAAGTATTTCCTTTCTCATGTATCTTATTATTAATCTTTCGTGAATTCTTTAATGCACCATTTCATAGTGGGATAACGTTTATTGAAATACAAGGAAATATTATAAACTACGACGTGTTAACTAGATTTGACTTCTTTTTCTTCGATAACACATTGCGTTTCTTCTTTGATGTTTTATTAGTTTCATTCGGTAAATGTAAATAGATTCTCGATTTCTATTGAGTGAATACGAGTAGTTAGTTGCCCCTTTACAACTATTATCCTTGCGTAGATACTCAATAAAGGATTCTATGGAAGAACAATTGTCATTTCGATTGAAATCAGTGGATACTTTAGACAAGAGGGTTTGAACATGGTTATGGAGAGTTCTAGTTAAGTTTGGGGCACGAGTGTATCAATTTGCAAGTGTCATTTGCATGGTTTTGTGTTCGGGTTGCATTCGTTTAAACAAGAGATACAATGTTACATTTGTGATTGATTAGTGTGATTTAGAGATCATTATAACCGGATTTGATTAAATTAAAATAGGAGTGTGTTGAAAGGGTTTGAGAATCAAAGCTTCATAGCATTATAGGTAGTTAGGGAAAACAAAAAACTATCTATGCGAGAGCTCTTGTTGTTTAATGTTTTTTTACGAGTATTATCTTACTCATGCATCTTATTAATCTTTCGTGAATACATTAATGCACCATTCCGTGATTGCATATTGTTTGTTGAATTTGATGAAATATTATTAACTAGGACGTGTTAACTTGATTTGACTCTTTTTCATTGACCACACATTGTGTCTCTTGTTTGACGTTTATTAGTTTCATATGGTAACTGTAATTTGATTCTCGATTTCTATTCATTGAATACGAGTAGTTAGTTGCTCCTTTACATCTATTATCCTTGCGTTGTTGCTCAATAAAGGATTCCTTGAACCAACAATTTCCAATTCGATTGATTTTAGTGGATTTTTTAGGCAAGAGTATATGAAGATGGTTTGGAGAGTTGTTGAGTTTTCGGCAGGATTTTATCGATTTTCAAGTGTTATTTGCATGGTTTCGTGTACATGTTGCATTCGAGCAGTAGATCATATGTTCCATTTGTTATTGATTAGTGTGATTTTAGTGATCATTATAAACGGATTTCATTAAATTAGATTACGAGTGTGTTTAAAAGGTTTGAGAATCAAAACGTCATAGCATTGGAGGTAGTTAGGGTAAACAAAAAACTATCAATGTGAGAACTCTAGTTGTTTATTGTTTTTTATATGTATTTCCTTTCTCATGTATCGTATTATTAATCTTTCGTGAATTCTTTAATGCACCATTCTATAGTTGCATAACGTTTATTGAAATACAAGGAAATATTATAAACTAGGACGTGTTAACTAGATTTGACTTCTTTTTCTTCGATAACACATTGCGTTTCTTCTTTAATGTTTTATTAGTTTCATTCGGTAAATGTAAATAGATTCTCATTTTCTATTGAGTGAATACGAGTAGTTAGTTGCTCCTTTACAACTATTATCCTTGCGTAGATACTCAATAAAGGATTTTGTGGATGAACAATTGTCATTTCGATTGAGTTCAGTGGATACTTTAGACAAGAGGGTTTGAACATGGTTATGGAGAGTTCTAGTTAAGTTTTGGGCACGAGTGTATCGATTTGCAAGTGTCATTTGTGTGGTTTGGTGTTCGGGTTGCATTCGTTTAAACAAGAGATCCAATGTTTCATTTGTGATTGATTAGTGTGATTTAGTGATCATTATAACCGGATTTGATTAAATTAGATCAGGAGTGTGTTGAAAAGGTTTGAGAATCAAAACTTCATAGCATTATAGGTAGTTGGGGAAAACCAAAAACTATCTATGCAAGAACTCTTGTTGTTTAATATTTTTTACGTGTATTTCCTTACTCATGCATCTTATTAATCTTCCGTGAATACATTAATGCACCATTCCGTAGTTGCATAATGTTTGTTGAATTAGAAAGAATATTATTAACTAGGACGTGTTAACTTGATTTGACCACTTTTCAATCTATCACACATTGTGTCTCTTGTTTGACGTTTATTAGTTTCATACGTTAACTATAATTTGATTCTCGGTTTATATTCATTGAATAAGAGTAGTTAAATGCTCCTTTACAACTATTTTCCTTGCGTTGTTGCTCAATAAAAGATTCCTTGAACCAACAATTGCCATTTCGATTGATTTTAGTGGATATTTTTAGTCAAGAGTGTTTGAAGATGGTTTGGAGAGTTAATGTTGAGTTTCGGGCAGGAGATTACCGATTTTCAAGTGTGATTTGCATGGTCTTGTGTACTTGTTGCATCCGAGCAGTAGATAATATGTTGCATTTATTATTGATTAGTGTGATTTTAGGGATCATTATAAATAGATTTCATTAAATTACATTGCGAGTCTATTTAAAAGGTTTGAGAATCAAAACGCCATAGCATTGGAGGTAGTTAGGGTAAACAAAAAACTATCAATGTGAGAACTCTTGTTATTTATTGTTTTTTATAAGTATTTCCTTTCTCATCTATCTTATTATTAATCTTTCGTGAATTCTTTTTATGCACCATTCCATAGTTGGATAACATTTATTGAAATACAAGGAAATATTATAAACTAGGACGTGTTAACTATATTTGACTTCTTTTTCTTGGATAACACATTGCGTTTCTTCTTTGATGTTTTATTAGTTTCATTCGGTAAATGTAAATAGATTCTCGATTTCTATTGAGTGAATACGAGTAGTTAGTTGCTCCTTTACAACTATTATCCTTGCGTAGATACTCAATAAAGGATTTTGTGGATGAACAATTGTCATTTCAATTGAATTCAGTGGATACTTTAGACAAGAGTGTTTGAACATGGTTATGGAGAGTTCTAGTTAAGTTTGGGGCACGAGTGTATCGATTTGAAAGTGTCATTTGTATGGTTTCGTGTTCGGGTTGCATTCGTTTAAATAAGAGATCCAATGTTTCATTTGTGATTGATTAGTGTGATTTTAGTGATCATTATACCCGGATTTGATTAAATTAGATCACGAGTGTGTTGAAAAGGTTTGAGAATCAAAACTTCATAACATTATAGGTAGTTAGGGAAAACAAAAAACTATCTATGCGAGAACTCTTGTTGTTTAATGTTTTTTTACGAGTATTTCCTTACTTATGCATCTTATTAATCTTCCGTGAATTCATTAATGCACCATTTCGTAGTTGCATAATGTTTGTTGAATTAGAAGGAATATTATTAACTAGGACGTTGTTAACTTGATTTGACCACTTTTCAATCTATCACACATTGTGTCTCTTGTTTGACGTTTATTAGTTTCATACTATCACACCATCAAATTCCACAAACGGGGTAATACCACTTGGTGCGTGACATACCAGGATCTTAGCCATTAGTTACACCAAACGACGCAACAATTACAAAACATAATTTTCAAATTATATAAAGTTTCTTAAAATCAGAATTAAATACGAAACATGAAAATAAATGCGGAAGCGTATAAACCATAATTTAAACGGCGCAAAAACGCGCAAACCAAATAAATATAATTTATAGAAAAATGTAGATTGTTCATTTGACTAAACGATGATGAATGCAATGCAAGATGCTCCTATTCGTGCGCAGCTTAAGAACCTGAAAGAAACATGCTAAAGTGTCAACACAAGGTTGGTGAGTTCACAGGTTTATCAGAAAACCATAAGTAATAGTAATGAAATCCAGATTAAGTAATCAAAGCATATAAGTAGGTAGCTAGCCTACAACAAGTCACTATGTGTATGAATTTCGCGACCGAACTGACAGTAATAATATAATGAATGCCCCGGCTGTGGATACCTGACCACAACACTGTAAAACAGGCTAACCATTCACCCGGTTGACCTCCAGTCAAGCTAGCGCAACTAGCCCGGGTGGGGTTTGTCAAACCCAGTAGATCTACTAACAATCACCTCGCTAATTCCATATTAACGGTCCGAAGAGGCGTAGTGGTATCACAACAGTAAACCAGTATATGCAATATTACTAATCTAAGCATTGTACGTTTATGAAAAACAACATGTTTCTCTCCCCCAAAAGAGAGTATAATACGAAAGTGGGGCTGTAAACTCACCTTAAATGCACATCAATTAATAAGCGAAAGCACAAACGTTTAGGATCTCCGCTTAACCTGGATTTCAATTAATATATAATATTAATTTTTATTATTAATTATAAATATAACGATCGTACGGTTTCGCGTTTCATAACTCGGTTACAGGGTAGGTCATTAAAATCCACCAATTCAGACGCGAACACAGTCAAGCCCAACACACATTAAATGCGCAAACTCATTTATCACGTATAAAAATACACTTCTAATTACATGACATGTTTATAAATAAAACATACTTATAAATAACACTGAAACAACTTTCATTAATGCATGATGGCTAACTACAACCCACTTAGAGAAATTTACACACCTATGTAAAATTAGGCTTAGCACCACTAACCAAATAATACATCTACATATAAACATGTTTATAAAACTACAACCAACACCCACCAAAACCCCATACACACATATACATAACCACACACTGCAGATTCATCTCATGCACAATCACATGATCACACACATTAACACACACACTCATTAACACACACATGCATCATCACCACACACGTACGCATTAACACACACACACATTCACATACAAGAGACACACATACATGCTGTAGATTTCACATGCAAAGGATACACACACGACCGCATTCACTGTTGAAAAACAAGCACACACGCATTCACAATTTTCATACTTATTCTCATAAAAACACATACCACGCACAAAAAATCCCCACGCTCGGCTAACCACATTACTCATTCCCACATGGACAACACATATATATACGCAACACACCACAATCGCAGATCACGCGCACATGAAACTGAACATCTAAATGTAACCGCATACACGTATCAAGCAAGCGTCAAACGTAGAAAGGGCACACTCATCGCAGAAGCACGTACACACGCATATACATACATTTATGCACACGCTGAACATAGACACACACACATATATATATTACGCAGATCACGTAGAACCCCAAGCGAAAACAATACGTTCACGCCTAACAAGAAGCCACAACCAATGAACCCGAAACTCCCCCGGAACCAACGTACCCACAAACGGACCCGAACCGAGAGCCATAATCATGAGGTAGTAACCGAGACGAAACCGAACCATGATGAACATATAAAAAATGAGAACGTGATGAGTAACCTACTGAATGGAAGCTGTCAAGCAAATGCCGACGGAGATCCTTGATCGTAAGTAGCTTGCCGAAGGATCCTTGTGTGTGCGAAAAGGGATGATTGACGGCAGAAAGTTTCTTGGCGGTTTAGCGTTTGTGACCCTGTGAAATCGAGAAGAAACCGTGGGTGGGGGTTGGGTTTTTATTAATATTAGACTTTGATAAATGACATTTTAGGTCCTTCGACTATGAAAGAGATTAATATTAGTAAATTTTATGTTCTTGGTTAGTTTAATGTTAAACTAAGGTTAAGTGGCAATAATAATAATAGTTATAATATAACGAGAAAGGTTAGAAAGTGGTAATGGTGTTAAACTGAAAAATACGGGGTGTCACATCATCCCCTTGTTGAACGAATTTTCATCCCGAAAATTAGTATATCAGGTTCACATGGAATGTCAGTTTTAACAGTAACGATAGGAGGTCTGAAGCTCCCTTATGATAGGGTTTCTGGGACTTCTAAAGCAAACAAACCCAAAATAAATAACGTAAGGTCCCATGAGAGTTGTAACATCATCCCCTTGTTGAAGAGGATTTCCTCTCGAAATTGAAAGAAAAGATCTCGTGAGAATGATACCTTAAGAAGTAGATGCCTGATCTTTAAATAGTTGCGGGTATTTTTTCTTCATTTGATCCTCGCGTTCCCAGGTAAACTCTCGTCCACGCCTTGAATTCCACCTAACGCGCACAATGGGAATCTTGCTACGCCTTAGGGTTTTGATTTCTCGATCCATAATCTCAACTGGTTCTTTAATGAAACGAAGTTGTTCATCAATCTCCAATTCTTCTAATTGCACGACAAGTGAGTCATCGGATAGACACTTCCTCAGATTAGACACGTGAAACACGTTATGTTTTCCACTGAGCTTTTCAGGTAAATTCAGTTGATAGGCTACCGGACCAACCCGTTTGACAATCTCAAACGGTCCAACGTACCTAGGGTTTAGTTTACCACGCTTTCCAAAGCGTATCACTCCTTTCCAGGGTGAGACTATTAAGAGTACTTTATCACCAATCTGAAACTCCAACGGCTTACGACGTTTATCAGCATAACTCTTCTGTCGGTCACGTGCTGCTGCCATACGGTTACGTATTTGCACAATCTTCTCAGTCGTCTCGTGCACAAGCTCAGGACCTGTAAGTTGGCTTTCTCCAACATCTGCCCAACAAATAGGTGATCGGCACGTACGCCCATATAGTGCCTCAAAGGGTGCGGCTTTTATTGATGTGTGATAACTGTTATTGTAAGAGAACTCAACCAATGGTAAATGAGTTTCCCAGTTGCTACCAAAATCAATCACACAGGCACGCAACATATCTTCCAATGTCTGAATCGTACGCTCACTCTGATCATCGGTTTGTGGATGATACGCAGTACTCATGTCCAACCGCGTTCCAATGATCGTTGTAAAGATTGCTAGAAATGAGAAGTGAACCGAGCGTCATGATCAGATATGATAGATACCAGTACACCATGCCGGGAGACTATTTCTCTTAAGTAAATCCGTGTCAACTTACCCATTCTATCACTCTCTCGGATTGCTAGGAAGTGAGCGGATTTTGTTAAGCGATCTACTATAACCCAAATGGTATCGCATCCGCTGGGAGTTCTAGGCAACTTTGTGACAAAGTCCATCGAGTTTGCTCCCATTTCCACACTGGAATTTCCGGTTGTTGAAGTAAACCGGATGGTCTCTGGTATTCCACCTTAACTTTAGAGCAAGTTAGACATCTACCTACATAGGTGGCAATCTAAACCTTCATGTTCGGCCACCAGTAACACTTCTTCAGATCTTGGTACATCTTGTCTGAACTCGGATGAATTGAGTAACGTGACTTATGAGCTTCATCCATTACTAGCTCTCGTAAACTCCCATACTGTGGTATCCAGATCCGTTCCATGAAATAACGAATTCCATCAGCCTTGGTCTCTAATTGTTTCTCCATTCCTCGCATGGATTCTGCCTTTAGATTCTATAATCTCAAGGCTTCAGATTGGGCAACCTTGGTTTGTTCTGTCAGGTCGGAGTGAATGGTTATTTGCAATGCGCGTACTCGACGAGGTTTAGAGGTTTCCTTTCGGCTGAGGGCGTCGGCTACCACATTAGCCTTACCCGGATGATACTTAATGGCACAGTCATAGTCGTTGAGCAGTTCTAACCATCGTCGCTGCCGCATATTCAACTCTTTTTGGTCATATATGTGATGGAGGCTCTTGTGGTCTGTGTAGATCGTGCACCTGGTTCCATATAAGTAGTGCCTCCAGATTTTTTTGGGCAAACACTACAGCTCCTAGTTCCAGATCATGCATTGTGTAATTCTTCTTGTGTACTTTGAGTTGTCTAGACGCATAAGCAATGACATTGTTGCGTTGCATCAGTACACATCCCAAACCCTGGATGGATGCATCACAATAAACAAAAAAGTCCTCCATTCCTTCTAGCAAGGTTAGGATCGGCGCACTGCAGAGTTTGTCCTTAAGTGTCTGAAATGCTGATTCCTCTTGGCTGCCCCATTTATAGATGGTTCCCTTGTGGGTCGGGGCAGTTAGAGGTTGTGCTAACTTTGAGAATCCCTCGATAAATCGTCGGTAATAACCTGCCAAACCAAGGAATTGTCGCACCTCAGTGGGTGTTTTCGGTGCCGACCAATCCTTTATTGCTTCAATCTTTGAAGGATCTACATGTATACCCTTTTCATTCACCACATGACCAAGAAACTGTACTTCTCGCATCCAGAAGTCACATTTTGAGAACTTTGCATACAATTGTTCATTCTTCAACAATTCCAGAATGATTCTCAGATGTTCCTCATGATCTTCCTTATTCTGAGAGTAGATTAGTATGTCATCAATAAAGACAATGACAAACTTATCCAAATAAGGTTTGCAAACGCGGTTCATGAGGTCCATGAAAACTGCTGGAGCATTAGTTAACCCAAAAGGCATTACTGCGAACTCATAGTGCCCGTAACGAGTTCGGAATGCCGTCTTTGAGATGTCTTCCTCTCGAACTCGAAGTTTATGGTAACTCGATCTAAGATCAATCTTGGAATAGTAACTTGATCCTTGCAACTGGTCAAACAGGTCATCAATGCGCGGAAGTGGATATCTATTCTTGATTGTCACCTTGTTCAGTTCTCGGTAATCAATACACATTCTGAAGGTTCCATCTTTCTTTTTCACGAAAAGTACTGGAGCTCCCCAAGGTGAGTAGCTGGGGCGTATAAATCCCTTGTCCAGCAATTCCTGCAATTGCTTAGACAGCTCTTGTAGCTCGTTCGGTGCTAAATGGTACGGCGCCTGAGCAATCGGAGCTGCTCCAGGTGTTAATTCAATCTGAAATTCTACCTGTCTGTGTGGTGGAAGGCCAGGTAATTCCTCGGGAAATACCTCAGGAAAATCTCTAACAATTGGGATGTCTTCCAGTCGTTTCTCCTCAGTAGTCTTTTCAGTAACTAGGGCTAGAATCGCCAAATGCCCTTTCCTCGACCACTTCTGTGCTTTCATGTATGAGATGATGCCAACCACCGCACCACTTTTGTCTCCTTCCACAGTGAGTATCTTTCCATTAGGCAAAGGTAGTCGGACAAGTTTTTCACAACAAATGATTTCGGCTTGGTTCTTCGACAACCAATCCATGCCAACAACGACATCAAAGCTACCGAGCGTAATAGATAACAGGTCAATATCAAAATCATGTCCAGATAGACTAATCTTACAACCTCTATATATGCGAGAAGACTCGATGATCTTACCGTTTGCTATTTCTACTGTATAATTTGTATATAGGGCTACAGAATTATCATCTAGCAATTGACTGAACTTATGCGAAATGAAACTCCTATCAGCACCAGAATCAAATAGCACAGAGGCAATGCAACCGTTGATTGGAAACTTATCAGTTACAGTAGAAGGATCATTACGAGCCTCACCTGATCCAATGATGAAAGCTCTCCCCTTGGTTCCACCATTACCGTTGCCCCTTTCGATTCCGTTGGCGTTGCCAGGGCGGTTATCAGCACCATTGTTGCCATTCCTTTTTAGTTTCGGACATTCCCTCCTATAATGACCAGATATTCCAGATTCATAACATCCAGACTGCCTGTATTTCTGTTGTGGTTGTAGTTGAGATGCTTTTGTTGAGAGGTTCGCTCTGCAATTTTTGGAAACATGTCCAAACCTTCCACATCTCTCACAAGTGTTCTTCGTGCATTGCCCCTTGTGATGAAACTTGCATTTGTTGCATTTTGGGAGGTTACCATGGTAGCCGCCAAAACTACCTGAGTCTTGAATAGGTTGTAATTGGTTGAATCTCTTGTTGTGTTGTTGCTGTGGAGTGGAGGATGAAGATTGTTTTCCATTGGTAGAAGGTTCCCACATCCTCTTGTTGTCATTAGATGTAAAACCCCGTTCCCGGGACGCTTACAGTTGGTCATTCATCGCACATAAAACATATAATTACATTACGTTAAGAAATCATTGCAGCGGAAACATTCAAAAATGACATCACGTTTCATTATAATTACTTTTGCCAAATAATACATCATTATCAGGTTACAAAATTCATGTTTGCATTATAACACAAAAGCTTCATAAATGGATGCCATCCCAAAAGAGCCGAGTAGCCTCGCCGTGCCATCCTCAGCAATCATTTACCTGCCAACTGGAAAATGCAATAAAAGTCAGCGTTGCTGAGTGAGTTCTAGTTTTATAAAATAAATATACTTTACTTTCATTAAAACTATTCGTTTTATCATGCGATCATTCAACATACGTATACACAGATAATGTCATTATTATCTTTCATCTTATTCATTATCTTCCGTTCTTTTCATTCATTCTGTCTTCCGAGTCTTTTGCGACAACATGGTCACTCACCTCAATGGCAATCCCAATGATTGCTCGCTATCCGAGTCTTTTGCACCCCTAAGGTTGCTCACCCCAATTGCCCATCACGATAGCAAGCTATCCGAGTCTTTTGCAACAACAAGGTTGCTCACCCCAAGGCAACATCACGATAGCACTTTACTCGAGTCTTTTGCAACGACAAGGTTGCTCACCTCATAGGCAATCTAAATGATTGCGCTTCATCCGAGTCTTTTGCAACACAAAGTCGCTCACCCCAATATATATGCTTGCAAGCCTTTCTTTCGTTCATTCATCTTTCATTAATGCATGCATTCTTACTTCATGTTCCTCTTTCATTATCTTTCGCTTTACATTACATAATACTTCATTCATTCATTCATTCATTAGCATGACATGTAAAGCCACAAGAAAGATAAGCACACATCATAATAAGGAACATTCATACACATTCATCATCATCATACAGGACAACATCATACATTCATAATATGCATAAACATGCAACATCATCATCCTCATGCCCTACATGCTCTCTAAGGCCATAACATTCATCTTACATGCTCTTACGGGTTACTTTACATCAAACTTACATCTGCACCTTTCCCCGAAGGCAAGAAGTCAAACTACACATTCCTTCGAGTGCAACAGCCCTATTCGGGCGTATGAACACCCTTCAGTCGCATGGCCTCCATGCGACTGAACATCATGCGACTGGACTCATGCGGATGATCATCCATGCGAATGAACGTCCAATCGTGCGTATGGACCTTGTGCGAATGGGATTACTGCGAATGGGCACCTATGCGACTAACCTCAGGCGAATGGACTCATGCGACTAAGCATCTATGCGACTGAACCCTCAGTCGTGCAATCCTCATGCGACTGGACTCCCAGTCGTGCGACTGAATCCCAATCGTGCGAATGACCTTCAATCGCCCTCATTCGGCCGTATGGCCTTCATTCGGTCGCCTAGCCCTAGCTGATGCAGAATGGAGTTCATCCCGAACCCAATCTGCCATTTTCGGCTTCCAAGCTCATCTAAACCCATTCTAAGCCTAAATTAACCCTCCTGGACCTTAGGAATGCATACCTTAACACCATACAAGCACACCCAAGCTCGAAAACATACTCTAAACGCATCATACATTTCACACCCAAATGGGTCAAACACACACACACATAAAAACGGGTTTTGCACATTTTCCAGCCCCAAAATCGGTTGAAAACAAGTAAAAGTGGGGTCCTAGAACTCACACAATCGAGCACAAAGACAAGAGCTTCGATTTGGCTTGCCACTCGACGGATTTGGACACCCGAATCACCCGAAACACCACTTTTCTCCCTTTTCTCCTCTTTCTCTCTTCTCTCTTCTTTGAGAGCTGAAATATGTGAAGTGTGGGGAGAGTGGGCTGCCCTCTCCCTACACATATCACCACATTACCAGACTTTTCTTCGTTGGCGAGTTTGGTCCCTCGACTTTGGACTTTATTTTTTTTTTCTTTCTTCACCGGCTTCAAAATAATAAATTTCCGGGTGTTACAAGTCCACCCCCCTTAAATAGGTTTCGTCCCCGAAACCTGTTATTCTTCGAACAAACGTGGATAATGTTGTCTCATTTCTTCCTCAGTCTCCCACGTCGACTCGGATCCCTTCCTGTGCTTCCACTGTACACGCACAAGAGGAACCACTTTATTCCTTAGCCTTTTCTCCTTTCGGTCGATGATTGCCACTGGTTGCTCCACATAATTGAGCCGTTCATCTACTTCGATGTCTTCCAATGGGACAATCATATCTTCATCTGCTAAGCACTTCCTTAGATGAGATACATGGAATGTTGGGTGAATTCCACTTAGCTCATCCGGTAACTCCAGTCTATAGGCCACCTCTCCTACTCGAGCAATGATTCGGAAAGGGCCTATATACCTTGGGCTCAACTTGCCCCGCTTTCGGAAGCGAATGATACCCTTCCAAGGTGAGACCTTCAACATAACCCGGTCACCCACCTGGAACTCAATCGGCCTGCGCCTTTTATCAGCATACGACTTCTGTTTGTCTTTGGCTGCCTTCATGAAGGCTTTGATCTTCTCAAGCTTCTCAGTCGTAGCCTCGATTACCACGACGCTCCCCAATTCCTTCTGACCAATGTCACCCCAACAAACGGGCGTTCTGCATCTCCTACCGTATAGCATCTCATATGGGGGCATGCCAATGCTGGCATGATAACTGTTGTTGTATGAGAATTCGGCTAACGGTAGGTGGGCATCCCAACTTCCACCAAAATCAATCACACATGCCCGAAGCATGTCTTCCAGCGTCTGAATGGTCCTTTCTGACTGACCATCAGTCTAGGGATGATAAGCCGTGCTGATATGTAACCTCGTCCCCATAGCGTCGTGGAACTTCTTCCAGAATTTAGATGTAAACCGGGTGTCGCGATCCGACACGATAGACACCGGCACACCATGACGAGTCACAATCTCCTTGATGAACAGATCAGCCAACCTCTCAGATGAATATGTCTCGCGGATCGGTAGGAAGTGAGCACTCTTCGTCAAACGATCAACTATCACCCATATGGCATCGTACCCTTTCGGAGTACGCGGCAACTTGGTAATGAAATCCATGGTGATGTGCTCCCACTTCCATTCCGGTATATCCAAAGGTTGTATCTTCCCATACGGCTTTTGGTGCTCGGCCTTCACCTGTAAGCAAGTAAGGCACTTACTCACATACTCCACCACATCGCGCTTCATACCTGGCCACCAATAATCTTTCTTCATATCATGGTACATTTTCGTGGCACCAGGATGAATGGAGTACCGAGTCTTGTGAGCTTCATCCATTACCTTCCCCCGTAGATCCCCAAAACGAGGAATCCACATACGATCAAATCGGGTTCTAACACCGAGCGTGTTTTCACCCAATTCTCCAACCAGACCTCTCATTCTTTCAGAGTTAAGACGATCTTCTTTCAGTGCCTCATCTTGAAACTCTTTAACCTGCTTCATCACATCAGAGGTCATGATCAACTGATAAGCTTTCACCCGAATCGGCTCGGGCCTCTCTTTCCGGCTAAGGGCATCAGCCACCACATTGGCCTTGCCCGGATGGTAGTGGATCTCACAATCATAATCCTTTATAAGTTCCAACCACCGTCTCTGCCTCATGTTCAAATCCTTCTGCTCAAAGAAGTACTTCAGACTCTTGTGGTCAGTGAATATGGTGCACTTCGTCCCGTAGAGGTAGTGCCTCCAAATCTTTAATGCAAAGACCACGGCTGCCAGCTCCAAGTCATGAGTAGGATAATTGACCTCATGAACCTTCAACTGTCGGGATGCGTAGGCTATAACCTTTCCTCTCTGCATTAACACGCACCCCAACCCCGAGTAGGAAGCATCGGAATAAACCACCAAATCTTCACTTCCATCGGGTAAGGACAGAACAGGAGCTTGAGTCAATCTGGCCTTCAATTCTTCAAACGCCTTTTCTTGAGCTTGACCCCATATGAACTTCACATCCTTTCGGGTCAACTTAGTCAGTGGAGAAGCAACCTTGGAGAAGTCTTGAATAAATCTTCTGTAGTAGCCCGCCAAACCCAAGAAACTGCGAATCTCGGATGGCGTCTTTGGTGACTTCCATTGCATAACCGCCTCCACTTTCGCCGGGTCCACCATAATCCCGTCAGGATTCACCACATGACCCAAGAACTGAACTTCGCGCAACCAGAACGCGCACTTGGAGAATTTAGCATACAGCTTCTCCCTCCTCAACGTCTCAGAACTTCCCGAATGTGACCGGCGTGCTCTGCTTCGCTCCTCGAATAAATCAGGATATCATCAATAAACACAATCACTGATTTATCTAACATAGGCCGACACACACGGTTCATCAAATCCATAAAAGCAGCTGGCGCGTTGGTCAAACCAAAGGACATGACAAGAAACTCGTAGTGACCATAGCGCGTACGGAAAGCTGTTTTAGGAATATCCTGCTCCTTTACCTTCAACTGATGGTAACCAGATCGAAGATCTATCCTTGAAAACCAACTGGCACCCTAAAGCTGATCAAACAAATCATCTATCCTCGGTAAGGGGTATCGGTTCTTCACTGTCAACTTGTTTAGCTCGCGGTAGTCGATGCACATCCTCATACTACCGTCCTTCTTCTTTACAAACAGGACCGGAGCACCCCAAGGAGAGATACTCGGTCTAATGAAGCCCTTATCGAGCAACTCTTGCAACTGCTCCATCAACTCTTTCATCTCGGTCGGAGCCAACCGATATGGTGCCTTGGCAACAGGTTGGGCACCCGGTATCAAATCAATCTGAAACTCAATCTCTCTGTCAGGTGGCACTCCTGATAAGTCTTCCGGGAACACGTCTGGAAAATCACACACAACTGGTAAATCGGCTAGTTGTGGTGTTGGCATATCCACATCCTTTACATAGGCCAAGTAGGCACTACATCCACGCCTCATACACTTTCCCGCCACCGCCATCGAGATCACCTTCGGAATCGTAGTAACCCGATCACCATACACTGTCATTGAACTACCGTTAGGCGCCAACAACCGAATCATCTTCTTGCGACACACAATGTTCGCCTCAGAGTCTGCTAACCAATCCATCCCAAGAACCAAGTCAAAACCACCTAAGGTCATCACAAACGGTCTAACAGGAAATTTATGGCCCTCGAGTTCCACATCACAGTTCTCTATTATCTCAGAAATCCTGGTAGACTTACCTATGGCAGTTTCTACGTCGAAGGGCGCATCAACACATCTACTACTAACAGGCAGCTTAGCACAGAAAGCAGCAGAAATAAAACTTTTACTCGCACTAGAATCAAATAACACAGAAGCTAAAGTTTGGTTCACTAGAAACGTACCGGACACGACATCAGGGTCCGTTCTAGCTTCCTCCTGTGTCATGGTGAATGCCCTGGCGCTCGCCCTCGGTCCATCACCTCCCGTCCTCTTTGCCCCTGAACTCTCAGCCCTCGGCTTCTTACAATCTTTGAGCATGTGACCCTCTTCGCCACAGTTAAAGCATCGGACCGCACGACAGTCCTTTGCCATGTGCCCCGCCTTTCCACACCTGAAGCACAAGTTCGACCCAAACCTGCACTCCCCGCTATGCTCCCGTCCACATTTACCACACCTTCTCGATCCCGCACCTGACATAACCACACGGCGATCATCCACTCGTGCCTTCTTATTACCCATCGAGGCATTGCCCCGACAAAATCTCTTCCCCTGCCAGCCTCGTTCACCACCGCTCTTTCTGCCACCATCAGTCACCACCACCGCTCTTTCATCATACAATCTTCCCGCCAAATCTACCGCCGACCTAAACGTGCTCGGCCGGGCGGCGATCATGTGCCTGCGAATATCCGCCGGCAAACCCTGTATATACCTCTTGATCTTTCGGGACAGAGGCGTCACTTGATCCGGCACCAGACGTGCCATCTCGTTGAACTTTGTGGTGCACTGTTGGTGTGTCATGGTTCCCGCCTCCAGTTGCAGAAACTCCCTTTCAACCTTATCCATTTCCCGATGAGGACAAAACTCCTCGATCACCATCTTCTTCAGTTCGGGCCACCTCATTCTCCCGATCGCCCGATTACCCTCCGCTTGGACAATGTTGTCCCACCAGCATAGTGCTGAGTCCACAAAGGAGTGGGTGGCAAACTTGACTTTCTAATCTTCTCGGCACTCGCTGATGTCGAGTACAGCCTCCATTTCTCTCACCCATCGGTGAGCAGTGGCAGCATTGCCATTACCGTCAAAAGTAGGGGGCTTGCATCTCATAAACACCCCGTAGTTACAGCCTCGTGCCACCTCCCGCACAGGCTCCTCTTCCTCTTCCTCCTCATTATCGGAGAAGATCGTTTCAGGCTCCGGTAGCTCCCCCGAGGCCCGGTTTCTCTCCTTCCTCTCTCCCTCCTTCACAGCTTTGATGACTTCGGTCACCACAGACGGTAAGATCGTCTGCATGACCTGATGCACTTCCTCAACAACAGCCTCCTTTACCAAGGCCCTTAAGTTAGCACTCTCATCCCCAGCTTCTGGATGAGGAGTCTCAGGTTCTGCAGGAACCTCTTTCTCAGCTCTAGGCCTTCCTCTCTTAGGGCGTGGTTCAGCAACAGGGCCATCACGGCCTCCACCCCTAGAAGCTCTAGAAGATCTACCACCAGCCATTCTCTACCACACTGAAAGATTCAAACACCAACACGGTCATTCAAAGAAACAACTTAGTTTATGTCAAGTATAGTAAGTCCCTAATTACAGTGGCCAGTTGTGATTAGCCACTTACTGTACTCTTCATACCCCAAGTATTACCTGTCCTGACTACATCAGTATTCAAATCTACATACAACACATAACATATACCATGCGCACATAAAACTGGTTAACCTTAAGAAAATACCTGATGGCACGCAGCTACTCAGTTTGGCATCCCGTTCCCTTTCCGTCCCATTCTCAGTTTAAGTTAAGGTTTATTTTGAAAATTTACCCATTTCACTTAAACTTTGGCTCTGATACCAACTTGTAAAACCCCGTTCCCGGGACGCTTACAGTTGGTCATTCATCGCACATAAAACATATAATTACATTACGTTAAGAAATCATTGCAGCGGAAACATTCAAAAATGACATCACGTTTCATTATAATTACTTTTGCCAAATAATACATCATTATCAGGTTACAAAATTCATGTTTGCATTATAACACAAAAGCTTCATAAATGGATGCCATCCCAAAAGAGCCGAGTAGCCTCGCCGTGCCATCCTCAGCAATCATTTACCTGCCAACAGGAAAATGCAATAAAAGTCAGCGTTGCTGAGTGAGTTCTAGTTTTATAAAATAAATATACTTTACTTTCATTAAAACTATTCGTTTTATCATGCGATCATTCAACATACGTATACACAGATAATGTCATTATTATCTTTCATCTTATTCATTATCTTCCGTTCTTTTCATTCATTCTGTCTTCCGAGTCTTTTGCGACAACATGGTCACTCACCTCAATGGCAATCCCAATGATTGCTCGCTATCCGAGTCTTTTGCACCCCTAAGGTTGCTCACCCCAATTGCCCATCACGATAGCAAGCTATCCGAGTCTTTTGCAACAACAAGGTTGCTCACCCCAAGGCAACATCACGATAGCACTTTACTCGAGTCTTTTGCAACGACAAGGTTGCTCACCTCATAGGCAATCTAAATGATTGCGCTTCATCCGAGTCTTTTGCAACACAAAGTCGCTCACCCCAATATATATGCTTGCAAGCCTTTCTTTCGTTCATTCATCTTTCATTAATGCATGCATTCTTACTTCATGTTCCTCTTTCATTATCTTTCGCTTTACATTACATAATACTTCATTCATTCATTCATTCATTAGCATGACATGTAAAGCCACAAGAAAGATAAGCATACATCATAATAAGGAACATTCATACACATTCATCATCATCATACAGGACAACATCATACATTCATAATATGCATAAACATGCAACATCATCATCCTCATGCCCTACATGCTATCTAAGGCCATAACATTCATCTTACATGCTCTTACGGGTTACTTTACATCAAACTTACATCTGCACCTTTCCCCGAAGGCCAGAAGTCAAACTACACATTCCTTCGAGTGCAACAGCCCTATTCGGGCGTATGAACACCCTTCAGTCGCATGGCCTCCATGCGACTGAACATCATGCGACTGGACTCATGCGGATGATCATCCATGCGAATGAACGTCCAATCGTGCGTATGGACCTTGTGCGAATGGGATTACTGCGAATGGGCACCTATGCGACTAACCTCAGGCGAATGGACTCATGCGACTAAGCATCTATGCGACTGAACCCTCAGTCGTGCAATCCTCATGCGACTGGACTCCCAGTCGTGCGACTGAATCCCAATCGTGCGAATGACCTTCAATCGCCCTCATTCGGCCGTACGGCCTTCATTCGGTCGCCTAGCCCTAGCTGATGCAGAATGGAGTTCATCCCGAACCCAATCTGCCATTTTCGGCCTCCAAGCTCATCTAAACCCATTCTAAGCCTAAATTAACCCTCCTGGACCTTAGGAATGCATACCTTAACACCATACAAGCACACCCAAGCCCGAAAACATACTCTAAACGCATCATACATTTCACACCAAATGGGTCAAACACACACACACATAAAAACGGGTTTTGCACATTTTCCAGCCCCAAAATCGGTTGAAAACAAGTAAAAGTGGGGTCCTAGAACTCACACAATCGAGCACAAAGACAAGAGCTTCGATTTGGCTTGCCACTCGACGGATTTGGACACCCGAATCACCCGAAACACCACTTTTCTCCCTTTTCTCCTCTTTCTCTCTTCTCTCTTCTTTGAGAGCTGAAATATGTGAAGTGTGGGGAGAGTGGGCTTCCCTCTCCCTACACATATCACCACATTACCCGACTTTTCTTCGTTGGCGAGTTTGGTCCCTCGACTTTGGACTTTATTTTTTTTTTCTTTCTTCACCGGCTTCAAAATAATAAATTTCCGGGTGTTACATTAGAACTGCTTGTAGTACCACGCGGGGGCAGTTTGCCCAGCGTGACGGCTTGGTCAGTCAACTTGTAGGCCAATTGGACAGCCTCCTGAATAGTAGTTGGTCTAGCAGTGGTGACCATGCTTTGTATCTCCGGTACCAGTCCGTCAATGTATCTCTCAACTCGTTTGTAAGCCGGGTTGATCATAGTAGGACACAGAGTAGCTAACTCGTGATAACGAGTGGTGTAAGCCTCAATCTCAGAACCAACCATCCTCAGGTTCCAAAATTCAGTTTCTAGTTTTTGTACTTCATCCCTGGAACAGTATTCCTCCTTCAATAAGTTCTTGAAATCTGCCCAGGTTGTAGCATTTGGAGTCTCAACGCCCAACATTTGGACTTGCGTGTTCCACCAGCTCAGTGCGGCACCGTTCATCATGCCGGCGGCATACTTCATTCTACTCTCAGCAGGGCAGTTGCAAATTTCAAACACTTACTCCAGTTTCTCAAACCAACAGAGTAGTCCCACTGCTCCTTCAGTTCCCTTGAATAGGTTTGGCTTGCAGTCCATGAAGGACTTGAAGGTGCATGCTCTTTGTCCGATTGGAGCGGCCAGTGGATTGAGATTAGGATTTGCAAGAGCATCAGCCACATGCTGATTGATTAGGGCTGCCAGTTCAGCTGGGGTCATGTTGATGGTGCCACGACCACGTCCGCGTCCTCGGCCAGTTCCAGACATTCTTAACAATCACAACATACAAAAATAAGCAATATGCAACATATCTACTTCATTTAAGCACAAGTAATTTAAAGAATTTAGCACACACACAACTAATAAGTTCAAATAATAATTTTTGATCAAATAAATTGTAAATACATTTACAATAAATCAAACCAAATACTAAATTCAAAACATTAGTTGGATGGAAAACACCCTTCCCATCTAGGTGTGAAAAAGAACAAAAGTCCCTGGATAAAATAGATAATAGAAAATGAATAGACGAGGAAATCAATAGAAGTCCATGGATCCAGATGGATAGAAACTTTCATACGAGTAGAGATGAAGGATTACTTTCATATCCTTAGTGAAGTTTTATACGGATTGAGACTCTCGTGTCCCTAAAGTATAGAATTAAAAGTTTGTACTAACTATGACTGTTATCATCCGACAGGATTCGCAAGACTTCTCATGCACGACAAATTACAATTACGTGTGCACCCGTGATGGTAATTTGCTTTGCATGATCACCCTTGGTTCCTCTTATTCGAGCTAACATACATTGTCAAGTACAGAGTGTTATTAATGATAGAGGTATCAAGGATATAGTTATTAAACCAAGGGTTAATTAACCAAACTTGTACGAAAGAATTGGTTGAAGAAATATTCACTTGGGCAAGGAATCGCTGATGCGCTCAGGTCAAATGGGTAAATAGCGTTATCGTAAGTAAACTTTGATAAGCTGTCTCGTAATGTGTATGGTAACCACCAGTACAGCTATTATTTGTTCCATAAGACAGAGATGTGGTAGGGTAGGTAAGGAAGAATTAGCAGACGCAACTCTCGTATGCGAAACGCGTTCAACAGGAGGTAGAACATGCTCCTAATGAACCATCCAAGTTAGGCACCAATGGTATTGTATCCAATTCCGAGAGGTATAATGTAAAAGGTAAGGTACAGCTAATTCGTAAATAACCCTCTCGTAACTCATAGCAACTCAGAGTCACTTGTACGAGGAAACATGAGGTAACAACGGGAAATCAAGATGAACTGATCTTTTTCCCATAAACATAGAATGAAGAAATGATTATGCCATTCCTGTAGCCGAACGCCCATAGGAATATGCCATATCAGGCAAATCCCAAGCAAGTATAGCAATTTAGATCAACATAAACTAATAAAGCTAAACGTGTCTATATGCGTGTAACTAAGGCATCAGGCTATAGTCTAAATGCAATGCAAATGAAATGCATATTTAATTTAGTTCGCTATAACCATTGGCTCTGATACCAACTGTCACACCCTCAAATTCCACAAACGGGGTAATACCGTTAGGTGCGTGACATACCAGGATCTTAGCCATTAGTTACACCAAACGACGCAACAATTACAAAACATAATTTTCAAATTATATAAAGTTTCTTAAAATCAGAATTAAATACGAAACATGAAAATAAGTGCGGAAGCGTATAAACCATAATTTAAACGGCGCAAACACACGGAAACCAAATAAATATAATTTATAGAAAAATGTAGATTGTTCATTTGACTAAACGATGATGAATGCAATGCAAGATGCTCCTATTCGTGCGCAGCTTAAGAACCTGAAAGAAACATGCTAAAGTGTCAACAAAAGGTTAGTGAGTTCACAGGTTTATCAGAAAACCATAAGTAATAGTAATGAAATCCAGATTAAGTAATTAAAGCATATAAGTAGGTAGCTAGCCTACAACAAGTCACTATGTGTATGAATTTCGCGACCGAACTGACAGTAATAATATAATGAATGCCCCGGTTGTGGATACCTGACCACATCACTGTAAAACAGTCTAACCATTCACCCGTTTGACCTCCAGTCAAGCTAGCGCGACTAGCCCGGGTGGGGTTTGTCAAACCCAGTAAATCTACTAACAATCGCCTTGCTAATTCCATATTAACGGTCCGAAGAGGCGTAGTGGTATCACAACAGTAAACCAGTATATGCAATATTACTAATCTAAGCATTGTACGTTTATGAAAAACAACATGTTTCTCTCCCCCAAAAGAGAGTATAATACGAAAGTGGGGCTGTAAACTCACCTTAAATGCACATCAATTAATAAGCGAAAGCACAAACGTTTAGGATCTCCGCTTAACCTGGATTTCAATTAATATATAATATTAATTTTCATTATTAATTATAAATATAACGATGGTACGGTTTCGCGTTTCATAACTCGGTTATAGGGTAGGTCATTAAAATCCACCAATTCAGACGCGAACACAGTCAAGCCCAACACACATTAAATGCGCAAACTCATTTATCACGTATAAAAATACACTTCTAATTACATGACTTGTTTATAAATAAAACATACTTATAAATAACACTGAAACAACTTTCATTAATGCATGATGGCTAACTACAACCCACTTAGAGAAATTTACACACCTATGTAAAATTAGGCTTAGCACCACTAACCAAATAATACATCTACATATAAACATGTTTATAAAACTACAACCAACACCCACCAAAACCCCATACACACATATACATAACCACACACTGCAGATTCATCTCATGCACAATCACATGATCACACACATTAACACACACACTCATTAACATACACATGCATCATCACCACACACGTACGCATTAACACACACACACATTCACATACAAGAGACACACATACATGCTGCAGATTTCACATGCAAAGGATACACACCCACGACCGCATTCACTGTTGAAAAACAAGCACACACGCATTCACAATTTTCATACTTATTCTTATAAAAACACATACCACGCACACAAAACCCCCCACGCTTGGCTAACCACATTACTCATTCCCACATGGACAACACATATATATACGCAACACACCACAATCGCAAATCACGCGCACATGAAACTGAACATCTAAATGTAACCGCATACACGTATCAAGCAAACGTAGAAAGGGCACACTCATCGCAGGAGCACGTACACACGCATATACATACATTTATGTACACGCAGAACATAGACACACACACACACACACACACATATATATATATATATATATATATATATATATATATATATATATATATATATATATATATATATATATATATATATATATATATATATATATATATATATTATGCAGATCACGTAGAACCCCGAACGAAAACAATACGTTCACGCCTAACAAGAAGCCACAACCAATGAACCCGAAACTCCCCCGGAACCAACGTACCCACAAACGGACCCGAACCGAGAGCCGTAATCATGAGGTAGTAACCGAGACAAAACCGAACCATGATGAACATATAAAAAATGAGAACGTGATGAGTAACCTACCGAATGGAAGCTGTCAAGCAAATGCCGACGGAGATCCTTGATCGTAAGTAGCTTGCCGAAGGATCCTTGTGCGTGTGAAAAGGGACGATTGACGGCAGAAAGTTTCTTGGCAGTTTAGGGTTGGTGACCCTGTGAAATCGAGAAGAAACCGTGGGTGGGGGTTGCGTTTTTATTAATATTAGACTTAGATAAATGACATTTTAGGTCCTTCGACTATGAAAGAGATTAATCGTAGTAAATTTTATGTTCTTGGTTAGTTTAATGTAAAACTAAGGTTAAGTGGCAATAATAATAATAGTTATAATATAACGAGAAAGGTTAGATAGTGGTAATGGTGTTAACCTGAAAAATACGGGGTGTCACACATACATTAACTTTAATTTGATTCTTGGTTTCTATTCATTGAATAAGGGTAGTTAAATGCTCCTTTACAATATTTTCCTTGCGTTGTTGTCAATAAAGGATTCCTTGTACCAACAATTGCCATTTCGACTTATTTTAGTGGATTTTTTAGGCAAGAGTGTTTGAAGATGGTTTGGAGAGTTGTTGTTGAGTTTTGGGCAGGAGTTTACCGATTTTCAAGTGTCATTTGCATGGTTTTGTGTACGTGTTGCATTCGAGCAGTAGATCATATGTTCCATTTATTATTGATTAGTGTGATTTTAGTGATCATTATAAACGGATTTCATTAAATTACAATAAGAGTATGTTTAAAAGGTTTGAGAATCAAAACGCCATAGCATTGGAGGTAGTTAGGGTAAACAAAAAACTATCAATGTGAGAACTCTTGTTGTTTATTGTTTTTATAAGTATTTCATTTCTCATGTATCTTATTATAAATCTTTCATGAATTCTTTAATGCACCATTCCATAGTGGGATAACGTTTATTGAAATACCAAGGAAATATTATAAACGAGGACGTGTTAACTAGATTTGACTTCTTTTTCTTCGATAACACATTGCGTTTCTTCTTTAATGTTTTATTAGTTTCTTCGGTAAATGTAAATAGATTCTCGATTTCTATTGAGTTAATACGAGTACTTAGTTGCTCCTTTACAACTATTATCCTTGCGTAAATACTCAATAAAGGATTTTATGGATGAACAATTGTCATTTCGATTGAATTCAGTGGATACTTTAGACAAGAGGGTTTGAACATGGTTATGGAGAGTTCTAGTTAAGTTTGGGGCACGAGTGTATCGATTTGCAAGTGTCATTTGTATGGTTTTGTGTTCGGATTGCATTCGTTTAAACAAGAGATCAAATGTTACATTTGTGATTGATTAGTGTGATTTAGTGATCATTATAACCGGATTTGATTAAATTAAATTAGGAGTGTGTTGAAAAGGTTTGAGAATCAAAGCTTCATAACATTATAGGTAGTTAGGGAAAACAAAAAACTATCTATACGAGAACTCTTGTTGTTTAATGTTTTTTTACAAGTTTTTCCTTACTCATGCATCTTATTAATCTTTCGTGAATACATTAATGCACCATTCCGTAGTTGCATATTGTTTGTTGAATTTGAAGGAATATTATTAACTAGGACGTGTTAACTTGATTTTACCTCTTTTTCATTGATCACACATTGTTTTTCTTGTTTGACATTTATTAGTTTCATATGGTAACTTTAATTTGATTCTCGATTTCTATTCATTGAATACGAGTAGTTAGTTGCTCCTTTACAACTATTATCCTTGCGTTGTTGCTCAATAAAGGATTCCTTGAACCAACAATTTCCATTTCGATTGATTTTAGCAGATTTTTTAGGAAAGAGTGTATGAAGATGGTTTGGAGAGTTGTTGAGTTTTGGGCAGGAGTTTATTGATTTTCAAGTGTCATTTGCATGGTTTTGTGTACGTGTTGCATTCGAGCAGTAGATCATATGTTCCATTTGTTAATGATTTGTGTGATTTTAGTGATCATTATAAACGAATTTCATTAAATTAGATTACGAGTATGTTTAAAAGGTTTGATAATCAAAATGTCATAGCATTGGAGGTATTTAGGGTAAACAAAAAACTATCAATGTGAGAACTCTTGTTGTTTATTGTTTTTTATAAGTATTTCCTTTCTCATGTATCTTATTATTAATCTTTCATGAATTCTTAAATGCACCATTCTATAGTTGCATAACGTTTATTGAAATACAAGGAAATATTATAAACTAGGACGTGTTAACTAGATTTGACTTCTTTTTCTTCGATAACACATTGTGTTCTTCTTTGATGTTTTATTAGTTTCATACGGTAAATGTAAATAGATTCTCAATTTCTATTGAGTGAATACGAGTAGTTAGTTGCTCATTTACAACTATTATCGTTGCGTAGATACTCAATAAAGGATTCTGTGGATGAACAATTGTCATTTCGATTGAATTTAATGGATACTTTAGACAAGAGGGTTTGAACATGGTTATGGAGAGTTCTAGTTAAGTTTTGGGCACGAGTGTATAGATTTGCAAATGTCACTTGTATGGTTTGGTGTTCGGGTTGCATTCGTTTAAACAAGAGATCCAATGTTTCATTTTTGATTCATTAGTGTGATTTAGTGATCATTATAACCGGATTTGATTAAATTAGATCAGAAGTGTGTTGAAAAGGTTTGAGAATAAAAACTTCATAGCATTATAGGTAGTTGGGGAAAACCAAAAACTATCTATGCGAGAACTCTTGTTGTTTAATGCTTTTTTACGTGTATTTCCTTACTCATGCATCTTATTAATCTTTCGTGAATACATTAATGCACCATTCTGTAGTTGCATAATGTTTGTTGAATTAGAAAGAATACTATTAACTAGGACGTGTTAACTTGATTTGACCACTTTTCAATCTATCACACATTATGTCTCTTGGTTGACGTGTATTAGTTTCATACGTTAACTTTAATTTGATTCTCGGTTTCTATTCATTGAATAAGAGGAGTTAAATGCTCCTTTACAACTATCTTCCTTGCGTTGTTGCTCAATAAAGGATTCCTTGAACCAACAATTGCCATTTCGATTGATTTTAGTGGATTTTTTAGGCAAGAGTGTTTGAAGATGGTTTGGAGAGTTGATGTTGAGTTTCGGGCGTGAGTTTACCGATTTTCAAGTGTCATTTGCATGGTTTTGTGTACGTGTTGCATCCGAGCAGTAGATAATATGTTCCATTTATTATTGATTAGTGTGATTTTAGGGATCATTATAAACGGATTTCATTAAATTACATTGCGAGTCTGTTTAAAAGGTTTGAGAATCAAAACGCCATAGCATTGGAGGTAGTTAGGGTAAACAAAAAACTATCAATGTGAGAACTCTTGTTGTTTATTGTTTTTTATAAGTATTTCCTTTCTCATGTATCTTATTATTAATCTTTCGTGAATTCTTTTTATGCACCATTCCATAGTTGGATAACATTTATTGAAATACAAGGAAATATTATAAACTAGGACGTGTTAACTATATTTGACTTCTTTTTCTTGGATAACATATTGCGTTTCTTCTTTGATGTTTTATTAGTTTCATTCGGTAAATGTAAATAGATTCTCGATTTTTATTGAGTGAATACGAGTAGTTAGTTGCTCCTTTACAACTATTATCCTTGCGTATATACTCAATAAAGGATTCTGAGGATGATTAATTGTCTTTCGATTGAATTCAGTGGATACTTAAGACAAGAGGGTTTGAACATGGTTATGGAGATTTCTTGTTAAGTTTGGGGCACGAGTGTATCGATTTGCAAGTGTCATTTGTATGGTTTTGTGTTCGGGTTGCATTCATTTAAACAAGAGGTCCAATGTTTCATTTGTGATTGATTAGTGTGATTTAGTGATCATTATAACCGGATTTGATTAAATTAAATTAGGAGTGTGTTGAAAAGGTTTGAGAATCAAAACTTCATACAATTATAGGTAGTTAGGGAAAACAAAAAACTATCTATGCGAGAACTCTTCTTGTTTAATGTTTTTTTTACGTGTATTTCCTTACTCATTCGTCTTATTAATCTTTCGTGAATACATTAATGCACCATTTCGTAGTTGCATAATGTTTGTTGATTCTCGATTCTTCAAACACTTGAGTCATTTGGAATGACTGTCGTGTGGTCACACCTGGTGCGGAGTCGAACAGATGTGGTAAAGGCGGGATGGAGCATTTTGGAGAATGCAAAAGGGGACCAAACACTTGTTTCAAGTGTGGGAAGCCTGGTCACGTGGCTAGAGAATGTGGGACTGTGAGATGTTACAATTGTGGAGAAATTGGCCACATGAGCAGGGACTGCAAGAAGCCAAGGGCGGAAGGTTCGGGAGTGAAGAAGATCAGAGGAAGCTAGGACGGACCCCGGTGTTGTGTCAGGTATGTTTCTAGTAAATAAATCCTTAGCCTTTGTGTTATTCTATGCTGGCGCTAGTAAAAGTTTTATTCCTGCTGCTTTCTATGCTAAATTGCCTGTTAGTGGTAAGAATATAGATACGCCCTTCAATGTGATCCTAGGAGTGGATTATTTGGCAGACTACGAGGCGAACACGGTGTGTCGCAAAAAGATGATACGGCTGACAGCGCCTGACGAGATCACGGTGATGGTTTAAGGTGATTGAGTCACGACGATTCCGAAGGTGATTTCAATGGCAGTGGCAGGAAAGTGCATGAGGCGTGGATGTATTGCCTACTTGGCCGATGTAAAGTATGTGGATACACTAATATCCCACCTGTCAAATGTACCGAGACCCGAGTAAAGATTATTGGTGGCCGGGTATGAAGCATGATATGGTGGAGTACGAGAGTAAATGCCTTAATTGTTTACAAGTGAAGGCCGAGCACCAAATGCCGTATGGAAAGTATTGAAGTGATCGAGGCCACGACCGAGAAGCTCGAAAGGATCAAAGTCTTAATGAAGGTAGCCAAAGATAGACAAGAAGTCGCGCGTGGATAAACGACGTAGACTGATTGAACTCCAGGTGGGAGACTGGAAAAGAGATGAGACAATATTGCCCGCGACGGTTTAAGGAATAATAGGTTTCGGGGACGAAACCTATATAAGGGGGGTGGACTTGTAACACCCGGAAATTTTCTTTGAAGCCGACGAAAGAAGAAAAAGAAATAAAGTTCAAAGTCGAGGGACCAAAATTGCAAAACGGGAAGAAACTTCGATGAATGGGGGTATAAAAGGGGGAGGGCAGCCCACACCCTCCCCATTCTTGCCATTTTCAGCCAAAGAGAGGGAGAAGAGAAGGAGAAAAAGAGGAGAAAAGCTTGGTTCGAGTGGATTCGAGTTTGGAAATCGTCGTGTAGAGGGTCAAACCGAAGCTCTACTCGACGGGATCGTTTATGTGAGTTCTAGGACCCCTCTTATACATGTTTTTGAATGATTTTGGGGCTGGAACACATCTGAAAACCTTTTTTCGAGTTTTTGGGTGTAAACCTGTTTATGTATGTATGTGTATGTGTATGATTCGTTTGGGGCTTGATTTCGGGCTCGGTTATGCTTGAATAATGTCGTGGTATGCTTCCCTAAGGTTTAGAATGGTTGATTTGAGCTTAAAAGAGGTTTGGAAGAGTTTGGAGGCCGAAAACGCCCGCTGCAGTTTGGGATGAACTGTATTCTGCGCACAGCTAGGGCTATGCGACTGGAGGCCCATGCGTCCGAATGGCATGCGACTGGGTCCATACGCACGACAGGAGTGCGACTGAGGTTCATACGCATGATAGTAATGCGACTGGATGCATGCGGATGAAGGTCATGTGACTGAATGAAATGTAAATGAGGGTCATGCAACTGAAGGTCATGCGACTGGAGTCCATATGCCTGTGAGTCGTGCGATTGAGGTTCATACGCATGAAAAGTGTGCGACTGAGAGCCATTCGTATGAAGGTCATGCGACTGAGGTCCATATGCCCAGATGTCATGCGAATGAGCTTCATTCACATGGGAAGCATGCGATTAGAGGCCATGCGACTGGAGGTCCATTCGCCTGAGTGTTCTCATACGCATTAGAGACCATGCGATCGACTAGGGTCCATAAGCCCAAATGACCAAAGTATTGTCTGACTTTCAGGAAGTGCAGACGTAGGCTCGGATCTTTGGGTTGTAGATGATGTGATGGGCATGGATGATGAGCTGATGATGATGATGATGAGATGCATGATGATGTGTGATGCCGTATGGTTTTATATGAGGTGATGTGCGTGGTTCGTCTGATGTTTAATGTCGTGTGATTGTGCATGATGTATGTTATGTATGTATGATGTTGTCATGTGTGATGATGTTATATGTTATTATGTTTCTAATTGTTATGTGTGATTATCTTCCCGTGGTTGTGCGATGTATGTTAATGAATGAAATGAAAGTATTATGTAACGTAAAGTGGAAGATAATGAAAAGAGGAACGTAATGAATGAATGCAAGCATGAACGAATAAATGAGAGTAAGGATGGCTTGCGAAAGAAGAAAGGAGGTTCACGACTCAATGAGAGTTGTTAGCTCAACTGTGTGTGTATTATAGCATGCGATCTTGGCTAACTCATAAGGGGATATAGACACAGTAGGGAGTTTAGTTTTGGTACCTGCTCCGATACGTGCGATGTGGTATTTATTGTGTGCTATGTAGCGTAAAATTTCGGCTACCTCATGTTGATTATGTAGCGTGCGATCTTGGCTAACCCATGAGATGGCGTGCGATTCTGGCTAAACCCCGAGAGTTCTCACACACACAGGGGGAGTCGGTCTTGGTGACCACTCCGTTGGTGCGATTTGTGCGATATGTACGATGGATAACATAAGGGACTATAGACACAGTAGGGAGTTCAGTTTTGGTAACTGGTCTGATACGTGCGATGTGGTATTTATTGTGTGCTATGTAGCGTATGATTTTGGCTAACTCATGTGGATTATGTAGCGTGCGACCTTGGCTAACCCATGAGATAGCGTGCGATTTTGGCTACCTTATGTGTGCGATCCGTGCGATATGTACTTCGGGTACGAAGATGCGTAGGTGCGATTTGTGTGAAGAGTGTGATATGTATGAAATGAGCGAACGTAAGAAAAGATGTTATAACGAATGAAGCGAATGATAATGTATCGTGCGATGATTAATGAATGAATAATGTAACGAACGTAATGGAAGATTATAATTGTATGTATGTATGTATGTTGTGTGATCGCATACGAAATTAACGAATGGTTTTATAAAGGAAGTAAAGTATGTTTTATTTAAAACTAGAACTCACCCAGCAACGCTGACTTTGATGTGTTTCCAGTTGGCAGGTATGTTGCTGAGGATGGCACGGGGCAACTACTCCGCTTATTTTGGATGGCAGCCAATGTGATAATGCTTTTGTAATGAAATGTAAAATGATATTGTGAAATGAACGGTTGTATTAATTTGAAAAAGCATTTTGATGAAATGAAAATGTTGTTTTTAATGTTTCCGCTGCAATGTTTTATGAAAGATGATGAAATTATATGTTTTATGTGCGATGAGAGTCCAACTGTAAGCGTCCCGGGAACGGGGCCTTATACTTGAGGACTTCTCTTTTGGAGGTTAGGCATTCAAGAAGCATCATCACCTTCTTCTCATCCATACAACATCCTCTTGTTCTTGAAAGGTAGTTTCAAGAACACTCTTTGGTTGTTCTTTTCGTTTTGATAGCATTTCATTTCACATACATATGATCCTTGTTCTTGGGTTTTGTTTTGGGTTAAAAATGGTTCATATTTTCAGATTGTTAAACCCACTTTTAACACCTTATATCCGCTGCGTTTTATAGTTTAAATGGTTAAAATAGCTTTCATTATCTTGTAACAAAACTCAACAATGGCATCTAGAGCCGGTTATGTGGAATATTTGCTTCAAAAGTCCTTGAAAAGTTAGTTTTCATGGACTTTTCAACCCATTAGGGTCTGTTTTGTCATGGATGAAAGAATCCCTTATGTTTCAAGGTTTTATCTTACATGCTTTAATATAAACCTTGAAAGATCAACATCAAATGGTTGATTATTTTGTTTGGACAAAACCCTAAAGTTTTGGTTCATACTGGCCGAAACTTTAAGGTTAAAAAGGGTGTTCATGGTTGTTCTTGAATATTGTATATGATACATATTTTGGTGCACATAGCCTTGACCTTATGTGTTTTGGATTTGGTTGGTTGTGATTTTGTCATGTTGGTTTTGTTCTTGAAAGGTTGTAATTTTTGTGTTTGTATTTTGGGTTGTAATTTATTTATTCATTGGTTATGTAATAAATAGATTAGGTGCATTTCTTTTAATAGAAAAATTGTATTAGGATATGATTTTGTAAAAGAAGATGCCCAAGATGAAGACCCAAAGAAGGACACAAAAGACATGGACACTTGAAGCATTTGGATGTGGATTCAAGTGGGAGTTCATGGACACATTTTTGATGTGTCATTGTTAACCCTTAGGAAAGACCTAATGACAACACTTGTGATGGCAAACAAGTGTAGTCAACTTAGTGGCTATGGTTATGCACTTGTGATTGTATGATTATGCTTGTTTAGTTGTTTGTTTTATGGTGGTTGTTTGATATTTGGATATGCATAACAAACTTATTAACAAATATAACAAGCTGAAAATTGATGGTTCTTTATTATTAAGTGATTAATAAAAGGTTATTAAAAGGATTAATGATTTTAATAAAAGGGGTTTTATTAAAAGTGAATCATAGGGTACCATGTATTTGAAAGCATGCAAATATAAGGTACATAGAGTTTTCTAAACTAGTTTTTTGAAAACTTAAAATTTCTTTTGAAAAACAAGTTTAACACCAACCTTTTGCACAACACTTGAGTCACTTGGAAACTCTTAATGGGACAAAGGTCACCTAACCATTTTGAGGGAACTCGTGATTAAGGTGGGAATACAATATTTGTGGGATAAAGGCCACCTAACCACTTGTGTTGGTAAATCCACATGTGTGTGTAAGTAGGGTGACTTGATTTGCAAACCATGTTAAATGGATCACCGACAATGTGATTTACAAAGGTGTTGATGGGATAAACGTGCCGACCATACATATGATGTTTAAGTCAATCCCATACCCCTAGAAGTTGTAAAGGGTTGCAATTGTCAAAACGTTGACTACCTTGTTAATTTAAATAATGGGATAAAGGTCACCTAACCACTATTTAAATGGAATGTTGGATTCTAGAATTTTAAAATTGTGTAAGACGCATAAAAGGCTTTAATAATTAAAATATGAATAACATCGAAAATACTAAAATTGAACTTTGTTAAATTTTGTAGATGGCCACCAACAACAATGAAAATAATGATATCCCGTCCGTTGACTCACTATCACTAAGGACTATTCTCCAAAAGGAGCATCTAAACCATAACAAATTTATAGATTGGTTTCGAAACTTGAGAATTGTTCTCAAGCAAGAGAAACGATCGTATATTTTAGACGATCCGATTCCCGATCAACCTAATGAGGATGATGAGGAGGCCTATAATAATTGGGTGAAATACACTGAGGACTCGGTTCAAGTGTCTTGCCTCATGTTGGCAAGTATGACTTCGGATCTCCAAAATGAGTATGAACATCATGGAGCGTACGACATGATTACCCAGTTGAAGGAAATGTTCCAACAACAAGCAAGGGTAGAGCACTTCGAAACGGTTCGAGCACTCCATGCATGTCGTATGGATGACACCAAAACTGCCGATGCGACCATGGGTAAAAAGGTTTTGATCCTCAACTCTTTGTCAAAAAGGTTTGACAACTTTGTTATGAATTATAACATGAACGGGTGGGACAAGAACATAAGTGAGCTTCACTCTATGCTCAAAACTGCCGATGCGACCATGGGTAAAAAGGTTTTGCCCGTTCTCACCATCAATGAAGGTGGGAACAAGAAGAGCGCTCACCCCGCACCCAAGGTAAATGTTGCCAAGGGTAAAGGGTACGTCAAGGGTAAGGGAAAGGTAGTGGTAAGAGCGCCACCACCAAAACAAGCGGAGAAGAAGCAAAAGGTTGCTTCAAATGACCCATGCTTCAAGTGTGGGGAGATTGGACATTGGGCAAGAAATTGTCTAGTCCATCTCAAAGAGTTGCAAGCTAAGAGGGATGCCGAGCAAACCTCAAGTACAATTTTCATGATTCATATTGATCTAAATTTAATATCCTCTAACACATGGGTATTGGATACCGGATGTGGAACTCACATTTACAACTTATTGCAGGGGTTCAAAAGAAGTAAGGACTTCAAGAAAGGGGATGTTAGCCTCTACATGGGGAATAGGGCTAAAGTTCAAGTTGAAGACCGAGGGGACTACATCATGAAGCTTCCAAATGGTTTGGAAGCAATTTTGAACAATGTTTTGTATGCTCCTAGTTTGACTAGGAACATTATTTCAGTTTCCCAATTAAGACAATATGGTTATGTTATGACATATATTGAAAATGAAATTCATGTTTCTTTAAATGACATATTTTATTTTAAAGCTATTCCTATTAATGGTATTTATAAATTGGTTCGTGAAAACACATTATTTGATAGCTCATTGTACCAAACCACCACCAAAAGGCTCAAATTGGATTTGAGTAACACCTATCTTTGGCATTGTTGTCTTGGTCATATAAACAAGAAGCGCATACAAACACTTCAAAAGAATGGTCTTTTAAAGGCAAGTGAATATGATTCATTTGATGTATGTGAATCTTGTTTACAATGTAAAATGACTAAGTCACCTTTTAGAGGCAAATCCGAAAGGGCAAAAGATTTATTAGGTATCATACATTCGGATGTATGTGGTCCTTTTAAGCCAATGACTAGGTACAATGAAAGATACTTCATTACCTTTACCAATGACTATAGTCGATATGGGTATGTGTACTTGTTAAGACACAAAGATGAAGCTTTTGAAATGTTTAAAATCTTCCAGAATGAAGTAGTAAATCAACTCAACAAGAAAATAAAAATTCTCCGCACCGATAGAGGAGGTGAATACCTTAGTGATGCTTTTAGAAATCATCTTAGGAGTTGTGGGATTGTCTCACAACTATCTCCACCAGGAACACCACAACACAATGGTGTATTCGAGAGGAGAAACCAAACACTATTTGATATGGTTCGATCTATTATGGCTAGAAGCTCATTGCCTCTATCATTCTGGGGTTTCGCTTTGCTCTCTGCGGCCCGTATTTTGAATATGGCCCCAACCAAGAAAGTGAAAAAGACACCTTTTGAAATATGGAATGGAAGGGTTCCATCACTATCATATATAAAGGTATGGGGATGTGAGGCTTATGGTAAGACTCCCACCTCAAACAAGTTAGAAAGCCGTTCCACTAAGTGTATCTTCATTAGATATCCTAGAGATTCTATGGGATATTATTTCTATGATCCATTGGAATAAAAGGAGTTTGTTACCAAGAAGGCTGAGTTCTTAGAAGCTAAGTTCCTTATGGAAGGAACTAGCAGTAGAACAGTGGATCTTGAGGAGGATCAAGAACCACAAACCAATACACGTTTGGTTGACACTAGCACTCAACATGAGGATGTTGAGGATGATCAAATAGTTACACAAAAAATGTTCGTAGATCTGGTAGAATTAGTAACCACATGAAAGATATGGATTTTTCGTAGATGGATGCTATATGGTAGATTCCGATGAACCAACCACTTATCGTGATGCAATGTCCAATTTGGATTGTGACAAATGGCTTGAAGCCATGAACGTTGAGATGCAATCAATATATGAAAACCAAGTGTGGGACTTGGTCGTACCACCTCTTAACTCCAAGGTAGTTGGAAGTAAGTGGGTTTTCAAGAAGAAATCTGATATGCATGGAAACTTGGATACTTATAAAGCTAGACTTGTAGCAAAATGTTTCACTCAAACTCAAGGGGTTGGTTATGATGAGACCTTCTCGCCATTTTCAATGCTAAAGTCTATTAGGATATTATTTTACATAGCTGCTCATTATGATTATGAGATTTGGCAAATGGATGTCAAAACAGCTTTTCTAAATGGATATCTTGAGGAAGAAGTGTATATGGTTCAGCCCGAAGGTTTTGTCGATCCGAAACATCCTAACAAAGTATGCAAGTTAAAGAAGTCAATCTATGGATTGAAGCAAGCATCAAAGTTGGAATCACCGTTTTGATGAAGAGATAATCAAATTTGGTTTCGTAAAAAACGCTGATGAAGCATGTGTAAATAAGAAAGCTAGTGGGAGCATCATCACTTTCCTAGTATTGTATGTCGATGACATTCTACTATTTGGAATTGACATTCCAACCTTGGAAGGTGTAAAAGCCTGGCTTGGAAGTTGTTTTTCCATTAAGGATCTTGGTGAAGCCGCCTATATTTTGGGAATAAAGATCTATAGGGATAGATCAAGGAGGTTGATAGGTTTAAATCAAAGTGCATACATTGATAAGATCTTGAAAAGGTTCAAGATGGAAAATTCTAAGAAAGGAACGGTACCTATTCAAAGAGGAACGATATTAAGTACGACTCAATGTCCAAGCTCAAAGGATGAGCAAGACAAGATGAAGGGAATCCCATATGCGTCTGCTATAGGATCCATCATGTATGCAATGATTTGCACTAGGCCGGACGTGTCATACGCTTTGAGCATGACAAGTCGATACCAACAAAATCCCAGAAATAGTCATTGGATGGCTGTTAAGAACATACTTAAGTACCTAAGGAGGACTAAAGATGTGTTCCTAATCTATGGATTTGGTGAGGAGGAACTCGTAGTAAAAGGTTACACGGATGCGAGTTCCCAAACTGATCGGGATGATTCACGATCACAATCGGGATACATTTTCATCTTGAATGGAGGAGCAGTCTCTTGGAAGAGCTCTAAGAAAGATGTGGTGGCATTATCATCTACAGAGTCAGAATACATTGCCGCTTCATTAGCAGCTCAGGAAGTTGCATGTTTAAAGAAATTCATTGCTGATCTAGGGGTGCTCCCTTCCATTCAGGACCCCCTACAAATTCTTTGTGATAACGAGGGTGCGATTGCTCAAATCAAGGAACCCCGTGCACATCAAAAGACTAGGCACATTGAACGGAGATTCAACTACATAAGGGATGAAGTTGAAAAGGGAAAGATATGTATTCGCAAAGTTCACACGGATCAAAACATTGCGGATCCACTCACGAAGCTTCTTGAAAAGGAAAAGCATGAAAGTCATACTTGTGCCATGGGACTTCAATATTCTAGTGACTGGATTTGATCCTTAATTTTGTATTTAGATATTGTAACCCTTTGTTACTTGAATAAATTATTTGGTTATAATGGTTCAACTAATATTCCTATTTCGCATGTTAAAAATCCATGAGTAAATAATTTACTCAGAACGTCTGTAGTCGTTCATACTTGTGGGAACAAGTATGAGGGTAAGACTATTATGAACTTGGATTGGTAGATATTCATATGGATGAATATAGAGCAAGGATTGCTGCCAAGGTTCATAGATATTTGTGGGATACAAATATTGGACTGACCCGCATCTCAAATATTACTACATGGAATCTTCTTGATTGATCATAAGTAAATTTGAGTGAAGGCGTACATCATTTGGTATCCTCTGACCTGAGGTACATATTGGGTCCTGATACTTACCAAATATTATACTTTGACTTAGTTCTTTGCTGTTCTGAAACATGCCAGTACATAAGGCTGAGTTCAGGCTTAATACAAGGTGATTGTGAGAGACGTATGTAGTCAAGATGGAATTTGTCCCTCTTATTCGTTGAGAGTAAGATGACTAAGGCCTGATACAGTTAAATCAATGGAGAATAATCACTTTGTGTCTCTGGGATTTAACATGATATCTGTGACAAAAGGATAGATGATTGATTCACCTAAAACAATTCGAGTAAGGTACTTGAAGGGGATGATGTCATTGAATGGAACTTAGTCATACGTATTAAGGGTAGTAAACCGTTGTTAGGTGGTATTTACTGCTTGCATCAATCATCTATGAATCTTGTGCAAGTGGAAGATTGTTGGATCTTGTATGCCCAAGACACATACAAGATTCATGTGGTTAGTACGTTATGATCCAAGCCGGGTCATACCCAATAACAAGCTAAACAAACACCAATAAATATTTATTTGTTTATAAAATCAAACAAATAAATATTGACACCAATTTAGATAATACGTTTTCTAAATCATTGCTTTTGAAATAGTACAACATTAGATGGATAATTTGTTCATGAAAAATTATTTGTATCATTATTTAAGTAAGTTAAATAATAACAAATAATAGTGTGTTAATGTTATAAAATTAAAAGAGGTTTTAATTTTATAAACTTATGGGTTAAAGAGTGTAAGTTTTTTTGTAAAAATTGAAATGGGGGAACCCATTTCAAACAATTTTCGGGCGCCCCATGGGTTGCCTCCTTGGGATTACATTTCTTGTTTTAATACAAGACATTAATCTATTCTTGCACTCAACTAAACTCACACTCTCTCTCACACATACAACTGCAAGAACACTCTTCTTTCAAGCTGAAATTTTCAAATCTAAGGCAAAAGCTTGCTGAAATTTCGTTTTTGAGGGAAGCATAGGAAGAGGGTTTTGGTGTTGCACTCCCTAACAAGTTAGGTGTTTGCAAGAGCTTGTGGGTATACACGCTTGAGGACTTCCCTTTTGGAGGCTAGGCATTCAAGAAGCATCATCACCTTCTACTCATCCATACAACATCCTTTTGTTCTTGAAAGGTAGTTTCAAGAACACCCTTTGGTTGTTCTTTTCGTTTTGATAGCATTTCGTTTCACATACATATGATCCTTGTTCTTGGGTTTTGTTTTGGGTTAAAAATGGTTCATATTTTCAGATTGTTAAACCCACTTTTAACACCTTATATCCACTGTGTTTTATAGTTTAAATGGTTAAACTAGCTTTCATTATCTTGTAACAAAACCCAACAAGTTCTAGTTATGTTTTGGGCACGAGTGTATCGATTTGCAAGTGTCATTTGTATGGTTTCGTGTTCAGGTTGCATTCGTTTAAACAAGAGATCCAATGTTTCATTTGTGATTGATTAGTGTGATTTTAGTGATCATTATAACCGGATTTTTTTAAATTAGATTAGGAGTGTGTTGAAAAGGTTTGAGAATCAAAACTTCATACCATTATAGGTAGTTAGAGAAAACAAAAAACTATCTATGCAAGAACTCTTGTTGTTTAGTTTTTTTTTACAAGTATTTCCTTACTCATGCATTTTATTAATCTTTCGTGAATACATTAATGCACCAATCTGTAGTTGCATATTGTTTGTTGAATTAGAAGTAATATTATTAACTAGGACGTGTTAACTTGATTTGACCTCTTTTTCATCTATCACACATTGTATCTCTTGTTTAACATTAATTAGTTTCATACGATAACTTTAATTTGATTCTCGATTTGTATTCATTGAATATGAGTAGTTAATTGCTCCTTTACAACTATTTTCCTTGCGGTGTTGCTCAATAAAGGATTCCTTGAACCAACAATTGCCATTCGATTGATTTTAGTGGATTTTTTAGGCAATAGTGTTTGATTATGGTTTGGAGAGTTTTTGTTGAGTTTTGGGCAGGAGTTTATCGATTTTCAAGTGTCATTTGTATGGTTTCGTGTACGTGTTGTATTCGAGCAGTATATCATATGTTCCATTTGTTATTGATTAGTGTGATTTTAGTAATCATTATAACCGGATTTCATTAGATTAGATTAGGTGTGTGTTTAAAAGGTTTAAGAATCAAGACTCCATAGCATTGGAGGTAGTTAGGGTAAACAAAAAACTATCGATGTGAACTCTTGTTTTTATTGTTTTTTTAAAAGTATTTCCTTTCTCATGTATCTTATTATTAATCTTTCATGAATTCTTGAATTCACCATTCCATAGATGCATAATGTTTATTGAAATACAAGGAAATATTATAAACTAGGACGTGTTAACTAGATTTGACTTCTTTTTCTTCGATAACACATTGCGTTTCTTCTTTGACGTTTTATTAGTTTCATTCGGTAAATGTAAATAGATTCTCGATTTTATTGAGTGAATACGAGTAGTTAGTGCTCCTTTACAACTATTATCCTTGCGTAGATACTCAATAAACGATTATATGGATGAACAATTGTCATTTCGATTGAATTCTGTGGATACTTTAGACAAGAGGGTTTGAACATGGTTATGGAGAGTTCTAGTTAAGTTTTGGGCACGAGTGTATCGATTTTCAAGTGTCATTTGTATGGCTTCGTGTTCGGGTTGCATTCGTTTAAACAAGAGATCCACTGTTTCATTTGTGATTGATTAGTGTGATTTTAGTGAACAGTATAACCGGATTTGATTAAATTAGATTAGGAGTGTGTTGAAAAGGTTTGAGAATCAAAACTTCATAGCATTATAGGTAGTTAGGGAAAACACAAAACTATCTATGCGAGAACTCTTGTTGTTTAGTGTTTTTTTACGAGTATTTCCTTGCTCATGCATCTTATTAATCTTTCGTGAATACCTTAATACACCATTCCGTAGTTGAATATTGTTTGTTGAATTAGAAGGAATATTATTAACTAGGACGTGTTAACTTGATTTGACCTTTTTTTCATCGATCACACATTGTGTCTCTTGTTTGACGTTTATTAGTTTCATACGGTAACTTTAATTTGATTCTCGATTTCTATTCATTGAATATGAGTAGTTAGTTGCTCCTTTACAACTATTATCCTTGGGTTGTTGCTCAATAAAGGATTCCTTGAACCAACAATTGCCATTTCAATTGATTTTAGTGGATTTTTTAGGCAAGAGTGTATGAAGATGGTTTGGAGAGTTGTTGAGTTTTTGGCAGGAGTTTATCGATTTTCAAGTGTCATTTGTATGGTTTCGTGTACGTGTTGTATTCGAGCAGTAGATCATATGTTCCATTTTATATTAATTAGTGTGATTTTAGTAATCATTATAACCGGATTTCATTAAATTAGATTAGGAGTGTGTTTAAAAGGTTTGAGAATCAAAACGCCATAGCATTGGAGGTAGTTAGGGTAAACAAAAAATTATCGATTTGAGAACTCTTGTTGTTTATTGTTTTTTTATAAGTATTTCCTTTCTCATGTATCTTATTATTAATCTTGTTGGATCTTGTATGCCCAAGACACATACAAGATTGATGTGGTTAGTACGTTATAATCCAAGTCGGGTCGTACTCAATAACAAGCTAAACAAACACTAATAAATATTTATTTGTTGATAAGATCAAACAAATAAATATTGACACCAATTTAGAAAATGGGTTTTCTAAATCATTTCTTTTGAAATAGAACAACATTATATGGATAATTTGTTCATGAAAAATTATTTGTGTCATGATTTAAGTAAGATAAATAATAACAAACAATAGTGTATTAATGTTATAAAATTAAAAGAGGTTTTAATTTTATAAACTTATGGGTTAAAGAGTATAAGTTTTTTTTTATAAAAGTTGTAATGGGGGAACCCATTTCAAACATTTTTCGACCGCCCCATGGGTTGCCCTCCTTGGGATTACATGTCTTGTTTTAATACAAGAAATTAATCTATTCTTGCGCTCAACTAAACTCACACTCTCTGTCACACACACAATTGCAAGAACACTCTTCTTTCAAGCTGAAATTTTCGGATCTAAGGCAAGAGTTTGCGGAAATTTCGTTTTTGAGGGAGGCATAGGAAGAGGGTTTTGGTGTTGCACTCCCTAACAAGTTAGGTGTTTGCAAGAGCTTGTGGGTATACAAGCTTGAGGACTTCTCTTTTGGAGGCTAGGCATTCAAGAAGCATCATCACCTTCTTCTCATCCATACAACATCCTCTTGTTCTTGAAAGGTAGTTTCAAGAACACCCTTTGGTTGTTCTTTTTGTTTTGATAGCATTTCATTTCACATACATATGATCCTTGTTCTTGGGTTTTGTTTTGGGATAAAAATGGTTCATATTTTCAGATTGTTAAACCCACTTTTAACACCTTATATCTGCTGCGTTTTGAAGTTTAAATGGTTAAACTGGCTTTCATTATCTTGTAACAAAAGCCATCGAATCTTTCATGAATTCTTTAATGCACCATTCAATAGTTGCATAACGTTAATTGAAATACAAGGAAATATTATAAACTAGGACGTGTTAACTAGATTTAACTTCTTTTTCTTCGATAACACATTGCGTTTCTTCTTTGACGTTTTATTAGTTTCATTCGGTAAATGTAAATAGATTCTGGATTTCGATTGAGTGAATACGAGTAGTTAGTTGCTCCTTTACAACTATTATCCTTGCGTAGATACTCAATAAAGGATTATGTGGATGAACAATTATCATTTCGATTGAATTCAGTGGATACTTTAGACAAGAGGGTTTGAACATGGTTATGGAGAGTTGTAGTTATGTTTTGGGCACGAGTGTATCGATTTGCAAGTGTCATTTGTATGGTTTCGTGTTCGGGTTGCATTCGTTTAAACAAGAGATCCAATGTTTTATTTCTGATTGATTAGTGTGATTTTAGTGATCATTATAACCGGATTTGATTAAATTAGATTAGGAGTGTGTTGAAAAGGTTTGAGAATCAAAACTTCACAGCATTATAGGTAGTTAAAGAAAACGAAAAACTATCTATGCGAGAACTCTTGTTGTTTAGTGTTTTTTTAGGAGTATTTCCTTACTCATGCATCTTATTAATCTTTCGTGAATACATTAATGCACCATTCCATAGTTGCATATTGTTTGTTGTAAGGCCCCGTTCCCGGGACGCTTACAGCTGGCCAATCATCGCACATAAAACATATAGGTTTATTAACTTAAAGAAAACATTGCAGCGGAAACATTAAAACAACATTCCATTTCATCATAAAAGCTTTTGCAAAATAATACATCGTTATCAAATTACAAAATACCTGTTGCATTACATCACAAAAGCATTATAATATGGATGCCATCCAAAATGACCCGAGTAGCCGTGCCATGCCCTCCTCAGCAACCTTACCTGCCAACTGGAAACACATAAAAGTCAGCGTTGTTGAGTGAGTTCTAGTTTTAATATAAAACATACTTTACCTTTCATATAAAACCGTCCTTTACCATCGTACGTGATCATGCACTATACATACACATAGATATATCATTATTATCTTCATTATCCGTTCGTTCAATTCGTACATTCATCATTAAATCATTACTTTCATTCGAACCAATGCCATGTGCTTACCCCACCGTCATGCATAAAGCGGGTACTGGGCCTGAGGTCTTTCATAGACCCCGAACATTGTGCACGAAGCTGACTTCAATACCTAGGGTAAGCGACAAGGGTCCCATACATATGGTCAATCACAAGGATTGAACCCCAGTGTGTATCCTTCTAGGGTAATTAACCCGCACACAGTTGAGCTAACATCCTTCATTGGGTTTGAACCTCTATACATTTGCTTAATCACACGGATCAAGCCCCAGTGTGCATCCTTCCGGGGTAGCTAACCTACACACGGTTGAGCTAACACCCCGAATTGGGTGTGAACCTCCATACACTTGCTTACAAGCCTTTCTTACTTTCGTTCTTTCATTAATGCATGCATTCTTTCATTATGTTCCTTTTCATTATCTTCCACTTTACGTTACATAATACTTTTCAGTTCATTCATTAACATTCAACGTAAAGCCACGGGAAAGTAATCATACATAACAAGGAACATGAATATAAACATACAACATCACCATACAAGGCACCATCATACATACATAACATACCACATACATACCATCATGCATAAGCATAATCATACATCATACATGCCCAACATATCATCTATGACCTCAAAAGTCAACTTACATAAACCCCCGGGAATCTCCCAAGAATCAGATAATAAACTAAGTTCTTCCAGGTGCATGAGCCCTATTTGGGCATATGGACATCGCTCAGTCGCATGGCCATTCCAGGCGCATGAGGACACTTAGGCGTATGGACACTATGGGTGAATGGACACTTATGCGTATGGAGAGCTTCCATATGCATGAACACTTAGGCGTATGGACCCTCAGTCGCATAGCCTTCAGTCGCATGACTTTTAGTCGTGTGACCTTCAGTCGCATGACCATTCGGCCGTATCGCCTTCAGTTGCATACCTTCAATCGCATGCCTTTCAAGCGCATGAACTTCAGTCGTGTGACCTTCAGTCGAATGACCATTCGGCCGTATGGTCTTCAGTTGCATAACCTTCAATCGCATGCCTTTCAGGCGCATGAACTTCAGTCGCATGACTTCCATGCGTATGAACCTCAGTCGCATGGCACCCATGCGCATGGACCTCAGTCGCATGCCTTTCGGCCGTATGGCCTCCCGTCGCATGAGCCCTAGCTGATGCAGAATGCAGTCTTCTTCGAACCTAATCTGCAATTTTTGGCCTCCAAACCCTCTCAAACCTGTTCTAAGCTCAAATCAACCATCCTAAACCTTAGAAACACCTACCACAACAACATTCAAGCACAACCAAGCCCGAAATCAAACCCCACCCAAAACACACACATACACATACATACGGGTTCAACACCCAACACTTCAAAACGATTTTGCTATGCGTTCCAGCCCCAAAATCAGTCAAAAACATGTAAAAGAGGGGTCCTAGAACTCACATAACAACCCCTTCGAGTAAAGCTTCACACAAACCCGCTAGAGCTTGACTTTTGCACCTTGATTCTTCAAAAACCTGAAATGTTGCCCTTTCTCCTTCTCCTCCCTCTCTTGGCCGAATGAAATGGTGAATAGGAGAGGGGTATGGGCAGCCATGCCCCTTTATACACCCACTCTTCCAAAGATTTTCCCGTTTTGGCAAAATTGGTCCCTTAACTTGGACTTTATTTCTTTTCTTTCTTTTTTCTTCTTTCTTTGGCTTTAAAGGAAAATAACCAGGTGTTACAAGTCCACATCCCTTATATAGGTTTCGTTCCCGAAACCTGTTATTCATCGAACAAATGTGGGTAATGTTGTCTCATCTCCTCTTCAGTCTCCCACGTAGACTCAGATCCCTTTCTGTGCTTCCACTGTACGCGCACAAGTGGGACCACTTTATTCCTCAATCTCTTCTCTTTACGATCGATGATCACCACTGGTTGCTCCACATAATTGAGTCGTTCATCCACCTCGATATCCTCCAGTGGAACAATCATATCTTCATCTGCTAAACACTTTCTCAGATGAGATACATAGAATGTCGGATGAATTCCACTTAACTCCTCTGGTAATTCTAGTCTATAGTCCACCTCTCCTACTCGAGCAATGATTTGGAAAGGCCCTATATATCTCGAACTCAACTTGCCCCGCTTTCTGAACCGAAGGATACCCTTCCAAGGTGAGACTTTCAACATAACTCTATCACACACCTGGAACTCAATCGGTCTACGTCGTTTATCAGCATACGACTTCTGTCTATCCTTGGCTGCCTTCATAAAGGCTTTGATCCTTTCTAGCTTCTCAGTCGTAGCCTCGATCACCTCGATGCTCCCTAACTCTTTCTGACCAATATCACCCCAACAAACAGGAGTTCTACATCTCCTACCGTATAGCATCTCATAAGGAGGCATACCAATACTGGCATGATAACTGTTGTTATATGAGAACTCAGCTAACGGTAAGTGGTCATCCTAACTTCCTCCAAAATCAATGACGCATGACCGAAGCATATCCTCCAGCGTCTGAATCGTCCTTTCCGACTAACCATCTGTCTGAGAATGATAAGTCGTGCTAATGTGTAACCTCGTCCCCATCGCATCGTGGAATTTCTTCCAAAATTTAGACGTAAACCGGGTGTCACGATCAGACAAATAGACACCGGCACACCATGAAGAGTTACAATCTCTTAAATGAACAGATCCGCCAACCTCTCAGATGAATAAGTCTCGCGGATCGGTAGGAAGTGAGCACTCTTTGTCAAACGATCAACAATCACCCATATAGCATCATACCCTCGCGCGGTACGCGGCAGCTTCGTAATAAAATCCATGGTGATGTGCTCCCACGTCCACTCCGATATATCCAAAGGTTGGATCTTCCCATACGGATTTTGGTGCTCGGCCTTCACTTGTAGACAAGTAAGGCATTTACTCACGTACTCCACCACATCACGCTTCAAACCCGGCCACCAATAATCTTTCTTCATGTCTTGATACATCTTCCTAGCACCGGGATGAATAGAGTACCGAGTCTTATGAGCTTCATCCATAATCTTCACACGTAGATCCCCAAAACGAGGAATCCACATCCGCCCGGATCGGGTTCTAACACCGAGTGTGTTTTCACCGAATTCCGCAACCAGACCTCTCATTCTTTCGGAGTGAAGATGATCTTCTTTCAATGCCTCATCTTGAAACTCCTTAACTTGCTTCATCACATCCGAGGTCATGATCAACTGGTAGGCTTTCACCAGAATCGACTCGGGTCTCTCCTTTCGGCTAAGGGCATCCGCCACCACGTTGGCTTTGCCCGGATGGTAATGGATCTCGCAATCATAGTCCTTTATGAGCTCCAACCATCTCCTTTGCCTCATGTTCAAGTCCTTCTGCTCGAAGAAGTACTTAAAGCTCTTGTGGTCAGTGAAGATTGTGCACTTTGTTCCATACAGGTAGTACCTCCAAATCTTTAGCGCAAAGACCACGGCTGCTAGCTCCAAATCATGAGTAGGATAGTTAACCTCATGAACCTTCAACTGTCGGGATGCATAGGCTATAACCTTTCCTCTCTGCATTAACACACAACCTAACCTTGAGTAGGAAGCATCAGAATAAACCACCAAATCTTCACTTCCATCGGGTAACAACAAAACAGGAGCTTGAGTCAATCTCGTCTTTAATTCCTCGAACGCCTTCTCTTGAGCTTGACCCCATACATACTTTACATCCTTACAGGTCAACTTAGTTAACGGAGAAGCTATCTTGGAGAAGTCTTGAATGAATCTTCGGTAATATCCTGCCAAACCCAAGAAACTACGAATCTCGGATGGCGTACTTGGAGACTTCGATTGCATCATCGCCTCCACCTTTGTCGGGTCCACCATAATACCTTTAGGATTCACCACGTGACCCAAGAATTTAACCTCACGTAGCTAGAATGCGCACTTGGAGAACTTAGCATACAACTTCTCCCTTCTCAACGCCTCCAACACCTCTCGAATGTGACCGGCATGCTCATTCTCGCTCCTTGAATAGATCAGGATATCATCAATAAACATGATCACTGATTTATCCAATATCGGCCGACACACTCGTTTCATCAAGTCCATAAAAGCAGCTGACGCGTTGGTCAAACCAAATGACATAACACGTGCGAAAAGCTGTTTTAGGAATATCCTGCTCTTTCACCTTTAGCTGATGGTAGCTAGATCGAAGATCTATCCTTGAAAACCAACTAGCACCTTGAAACTGATCAAACAAATCATCAATCCTCGGTAACGGGTACCGATTCTTCACTGGCAGCTTATTCAACTCACGGTAGTCGATACACATCCTCATGCTACCGTCTTTCTTCTTCACGAATAAGACCGGAGCACCCCAAGGAGAGATACTCGGTCTAATGAACCCCTTATCAACCAGCTCTTGTAATTGCTCCATCAACTCCTTCATCTCCGTCGGAGCCAGCCGATACGGTGCCTTGGCAACAGGTTGGGCACCTGGTATCAAATCAATTTGAAACTCGATCTCGCAGTCAGGTGGCACTCCTGGTAAGTCTTCGGGAAATACATCTGGAAAGTCACACACAACTGGTACATCGGACAGTTGTGGTGTTGGCGTATCCACGTCCTTAACATAGGCCAAGTAGCCACTACATCCACGCCTCATACACTTTCCCGCCACCGCCATTGAAATCACTTTCAGAATCGTAGTGACCCGATCACCATAAACCGTCACCGAACTCCCGTCAGGCGCTGTCAAACGAATCATCTTCTTGCGACACACAATGTTCGCCTCGTAGTCCACTAACCAATCCATCCAAAGAACTACATCGAAACCACCTAAGGTCATCATGAAGGGTCCAACAGGAAATTTGTGACCTTTAAATTCTATATCACAACCTTCTATCATCTCAGAAATCCTGGTAGACTTACCTATGGCAGTTTCTACATCAAAGGGCGCGTCAACTCTCCTACTACTAATAGGCAGTTTAGCACAGAAAGCAGCAGAAATAAAACTCTTACTAGCACCAGAATCCAATAACACAGAGGCTAAAGTTTGGTTTACTAGAAACGTACCTGACACAACATCAGGGTCCGTCCTAGCCTCCTCCTACGTCATCGTAAACGCTCGGGCGCTCGCCTTCTGTCCTTCTCCTCCAGTCTTCTTCACCCCCGAACTCTCAGCCCTCGGCTTCTTACAGTCTCTACTCATGTGACCCTCTCCACCACAGTTAAAACATTTGACCGCATGACAGACCTTCGCTATGTGCCCCGTCCTCCCACACTTGAAGCATAAGTTCGATCCCAACCTATATTCTCCAATGTGCTCTCTTTCACATTTGCCACACCTCTTCGACCCCGCACCAGATGTGACCACCCGGCGGTCATCCACCCGTGCACTCTTGTTACTCGTCGGGGCACCACCCCGTCCAAATCTCTTCCCGTTCCAATTCCGGTCACCACCACCCTTCTTGCTGCCTTCAGCCACCACCACAACCCTTTCATCATACAACCTCCCTGCCAAGTCAACCGCCGACCTAAACGTACTCGGTCGAGCAGCGATCATGTGCCTACGGATATCCGCCGGCAAGCCCTGGATGTACCTCTTAATCTTTCGTGACAGAGGCGTCACTTGATCCGACACCAGCCGTACCATCTTATTAAACTTCGTGGTGTATTGTTAAAGTGTCATCGTTCCCACCTCCAGCTGCAGGAACTCCCTTTCCACCTTATCCATCTTCCGGTGAGGACAGAACTCCTCAATTACCAGCTTCTTTAACTCAGTCCACCTCATTCTTCCAACTGCCCGACTACCCTCGGCTTGGACTATATTGTCCCACCAACACAAAGCCGAGTCCAAAAACGAGTGGGCAACAAACTTCACATTCTGGTCTTTTCCGTACTCAGAACAACTTCCATTTCCCTCACCCATTGGTGAGCAGCGGTAGCAGTGCTATTACCATCAAAAGTAGGGGGCTTACACCTTTGAAATGCCCCGTAGTTACAGCCTCGTGCCGCCTCCGGCGCAGGCTCTTCTTCCTCTTCTTCATCGTCGGAGAGAATCGTTTTGGTCTCCGGCCCCTATTGTCCTCCCGTGGACCTGTTCCTTTCCTTTCTTTCCCCTTCTCGTACAACCTTTATCACTTCTATCACCAGAGATGGTAGGATCGTCTGCATGACCTAATGAACCTCCTCTACAACTGCCTCTTTCACTGAGGCCCTCAAATTCGCACTCTCATCCCCAGCCTTCGGATGAGGGGTCTCAGGTTCTTCATGAAACACCTCTTCAGCTCTGGGTCTTCCTCTCGTGGCCCGTGGCCCAGCACCACGTCCACCACGACCTCCACCGCGCGAAGCTTTAGATGATCAACCACCGGCCGTCCTCTAACACACTGGAAGATTCAAACACCAACACGGTCATTCAAGGGAACAACTCAGTTTATGTCAAGTATAGTAAGTCCCTAATTACAGTGGCCAGTTGTGATTAGCCACTTACTTTACTCTTCATACCCCGAGCATTACCTATCCTGACTACATCAGTATCTAAATCTACATAGAGCACATAAACCATATAACATGCGCATGTAATACCGATTAATCATTAAGAAAATACCTGATGGAACGCAGCTACTCAGATTGGCATCCCTTCCCTTTCCTTCCCATTTTCAGTTTAAGTTAAGGTTTATTTTGAAAATTTACCCGTTTCACTTAAACTTTGGCTCTGATACCAACTTGTAAGACCCCGTTTTGCCAAGATTGGTCCCTTAACTTGGACTTTATTTCTTTTCTTTCTTTTTTCTTCTATCTTTGGCTTTAAAGGAAAATAACCGAGTGTTACATTTGTTGAATTAGAAGGAAAATAATTAACTAGGACGTGTTTACTTGATTTGACCTCTTTTTCATCAATCACAAGTTGTGTCTCTTGTTTAACGTTTATTAGTTTCATACGGTAACTTTAATTTGATTCTCGATTTCTATTCATTGAATGCGAGTAGTTAGTTGCTCCTTTACAACTATTATCTTTGCGTTGTTGCTCAATAAAGGATTCCTTGAACCAACAATTGCATTTCGATTGATTTTAGTGGATTTTTTAGGCAAGAGTGTTTGAAGATGGTTTGGAGAGTTGTTGTTGAGTTTTGGGCAGGAATTTATCGATTTTCAAGTGTCATTTGCATGGTTTCGTGTACGTGTTGCATTCGAGCAGTAGATCATATGTTCCATTTGTTATTGATTAGTGTGATTTTAGTGATCATTATAACCGGATTTCATTAAATTAGATTAGGAGTGTGTTTAAAAGTGTTAGGACCGTTTAGGTACGGAGTACTAACTGATTTACGTGTATACCAAACCAAATAGTACGGATCATATTTGATTGGCGATCCAATCAGTGAGAACGCAAGTATAATCGATCTACGAATGAATCTAAACGTTAAGAAAGATTGCAAGATGATTAACTGCGATCTATGAACTTGGAACAGGTGTTCTTGAGTCTCTGGACGGCTAGGGTACGATTATGTGCGTAGGTATTCGAATTGTTACGTTTTTCCACGAATTAAGTGGTATTTATAGGTTAGGTTTTCCATTCGTACGACTGAACCATTAGCATGGTTCAGTCGTACGACTGAAGCATGCGGTTGATCCATCCATACGACTGAATGTTCAGTCGTGCGACTGAGTCAATCTCATGTCACAATCGTGCGACTGATTCAGTCTCTTGGTTCAGTCGTGCGATTGGTCCATTAGCATGAAGTGTTCATGCGTATGGTCCATTCGCATGAGAACTTCACACAATTGAGTTTGAACATGTTTCTCAATCATTCTTGACTAGGAACTATGTAAACAACCACAAACCTATATAGTTAGTTCAATATGTGTTATCACATAATAAACAATGAAATATTAAACATTATATGCATCAACCACACATTGTATTTCATTCATACCCATTCAATTACATATATGTAAGACATGAAAGACATTTTACATTTAATTTCCTAAACTAGGTACACATGTATCTACAAACTCCCCCTTGGACCTAGTTTACTCTATTGTCTAACATTCTTCATCAGCTCTTCAAACTTCTTGTACTTCTCCTCTTTTATAGCTCCAACATGTATCTCAAATGCAAAACAGATCCTTATAACAATTTGGAACTAGATGGCTTGTACTATATCTTGCGCGTCATAGAACAGTGGCCACTTGTATAACGTGTAAACATCGTTTGCCGACAAGTTGGTTATCCACATTGGGTCAAATACCCTGATAGTTTCCATATTTCCATCTTTGTTCAAAACTATGACCGCCTCACCTATTCTCCAATCATAGTACCACCATTTAAAGTGTGGAGTGAAGTCCTGAGGCATTTCCCTTAGAGGGATTCTTGACATCGTGCGCAGAGGACTCCACTTCAGCACTTATCTTTGGCTTTCCAGTAATGGCATCAACTTTAGACCGTCTGATGTACCTTGTAGGTTGTTAGGGTCTGAAGTTAACCCACCTGGTGTGGTACTCTCTCTTCAATGCAGCTTCAAACCAGCCTGACATTTTTCTTGGGTCAGCATACAACAGCTTCAGTTTGGCCAGCTGGTTGAGTTCAAACCGGGTAGAGTCTTCAGTTCGTGTGGGAATCTGAAGTACTCGATTCCCTTCTCCCTCTTGATAGCATATACATTTAGATCATCAAAATATGCCCACGCTATGATCTTTCCTGACACCTTCAGATGCTTCTTCACTTTGTAGAGCTTGGTGTAGGCACTCGGCTTTGGAGCAGTGCGTTGGGCTCTGATCTCTGCAAAACATGCCGCCCATTCAGCCTTTCTGATGACATCAGCGTCTAAGGCTTGGGCTTGATCCTTATTCTTCTCGGACTCTTGCTCCATCTGATCCAGTGTTGCAAACGTATCACTAACAAGAGTGTCACCCAGATTGGGGACTACATTTACCTCTTTGTTTGCGTACTCTAAATAATGATCAGCAGTGACGTCCTCAATCTCGATTTCATCTATGTCATTGAGCTCATCATCACTTGTAACTTCAAAAGTAGGAGCGTCCTTGACAATCTCGTCCGGGTTGAGCCGGAACATCTCAGCAAGTTGGTCATCAGTAAGGTCATGAATGATTTCTCCTTCTTCAGGAGTATAGCTTACAGACCTCCTGACTATCCCTTGCAAATCAAGAATCATTGTGAGTTGAGACTTGATTTGCTGAAGGGGAGCAACATCGTATTCATCTTGCTGATCTGCTTGATTTAAACATGTAACACATCCAACATTAGTCAATCATCAAGACAGTTAAACATTAAATATATATAAACATTAAGTACAAACGTTTAATACATGATTCAAGTACAAAAGTTTTCAAATACATAAATGTCTAATCATTACTTTTGCTCTGAATCGTAGGCTCATCAGTAGGTGAGGCAGAAGATGAGGCTCCTTGGTCTTGATTTCTCTTTGTATGTCTCTCTTGACCCTGACTGAGGCAGATGCAGCTGCATCTCCTTCATCATCATCATCATCATCATTCTGCCCTTCCCTTGTCTCTTCATCATCACTGGCCTCATCATCATCACTATCATCATCATCATCATCATCATCATCATCATCATCATCATCATCATCATATCCTTCTCTTATCTTGAGTGGTTCATCCTTTGATCCCTTGAGCTTGAGCATGATGGTCTTTTTGGCATCCTACAACTCCTCTATCTTCTTTGCTGATAGAACTTTATGCTCCTGGAGTTGGGCAATCTCTTGACCCTGAGCAGCCATCTGCTGAGCCTAGTACTCTATTAGTTGGCCCTGTTGTGAAATCTGCTGTGCTTGGGCAGCGTTTTGCTCCACAAGCTGTCTGATTTGTGCAACTCTTTCCTCATCAGCTGCCAACAGCTTCAGCACCATTCTGTTGAGTGCTAACAGCTGTTCCTCTACCCCAATAGGGGGCAGAGATGATCCGGTAGTGAATGATGGGTGGGATGATGGTCCGGCTTGGTGGCTGGTGGTTGTTGTGGTGGCAGTGGTGAATATGGGTGGTGGTATATGAGTGGGTGGTGATGGGTAGGCTGTAGTGGTGGTGGAAGTAGTGTAGATGGGTGGTGGAGTGGCTGTGGTAGTGATGGTGGGTGAGGTGGTAGGAGTGGTTGATGGTGTGTAGTAGTGGTGGTCGCTGTGGTGGTGGTGGTGGTCAATGTGAACCTTGGCCTCTTCCCCTTTTTGCCGTAGGGTTGGGCCATTCTTTTTCTCATCGAGCCCTTGGATGTAGAGGCTCCTCCTTGGCTACTAGGCGGGTCTGGGGTATAAGATGGATCAGTAGTAGCCTCCCCAGACTCACCTTGGTGTCCACCTACCGCCCTAATCCCCCTCTCGGTGGCAACCACCCTGCTGCCCACCGTTCGAGTCAACGGCTCCTCATCACTCTCCTCCTCCTCATCAGGACGAAAGTCCTAATGGAATCCTGCCACGTCAGCTCCTCCGTGGGTGGATAGTGGAGATGTAGTATCTGTGGTAGTGGCCTTAGATTAGGTAGGGCCAGTATCTCCACCATTACCACTGTCATCGTCATCAGAATTATCAGATGGGACCACAATCGGCTCAGAGTCAGAGTCACTATCATCGTGACGCCACTTCCTCTTCGATGGCGCCACATAGTCTTCTTGGGCCAGATGCCCAAACAACCTCCTTATCGGGGGCTTCACCTGCTTCTCCCGGTATACCATCATCCCCCTAGGGTGGTATCATCCATCACCTCTAGGATAATTGCGTCATCTTTCTCCTTGGGCAGCGAAGGAAGCTTCTGATCTATGATCATCTGTATGAAGTGAGGGTACATGCAGAAGCCTTCCTTGCCCTTGGCCTCTATGTTTTCCACCAAATAGGTGAAGATCATTCTTGAAAAGCTGAAAGAATGATTCGGAATCAGAGCCACATAGGCATCCTAAATCTGATCAGAGAGCTCATCAAAACCTCCCTTCCTTGAGGCTATACATCTCAGCAGCACATGGGCTAAGTATTTGAACTGGGGGCACAGGTTGCTCTTGTTGAGCACACCTGCGTTGATATCCCCCGAGTACTTAGCCTGTAGAAAGCATCCATGAACCATCAGCGGATGTAGTCTGGTGGGGCAATCGCTATCGTCTCCCAACTCTAACACTGTCCGTAGGTCCTCCTCACTAATGTTAATGGCCTGGCCAAAGATAGAACTCCGAATCCGGTGAGGCTCTGAGGTCCTGTCGACAACCGCGCCTTCCCAGAAGGCCTGCTGAACTGAGCGGTATGGTTTGCATGGAGTATAGATCGCTATGAAGATCCTCGATCTCCTCAAAAATGAAATGATGCCCACGAACTCGGGCGCCTTCCGGGATGTCAAATCAAGATGAGCACATATGTTGTGCTTTGTGCTCATTGTCCACCGACTCGCCATCTGTTACACAATGTAAATAAATGTTAGTGTGGGTTAATGAGTAACAATTTGATTCATTGAACTTGAAATCTGCTGTTCTGTCGTGCGATTGAAACAGTGCGACTGAGATCTAGTCGTATGGTATCTCATGCGTTTACACCAGTCGTGCGAATGAGCTCATACGTGCGACTGAGCATGCGACTGGGCTTAGTCGTATGATATCTCATGCGTTTACACCAGTCGTGCGACTGTACTCATACGCATGGTTCAGTCGTGCGGTTTAGCCATTCGCCCAGCTCAGTCATGCGACTGAAGTTCATCAGGGTGTCCATTCGCATGCCAGACTGACTGTTCAATTCAAATTCAAATTTTGAGCAAAATTTAATGTTAGACGTCGTGGTTTGGCTCATTAGTCTTGCAAATAGCGGACAGAACACCTAATAACATTTAATTTCACAATGTGCTTAGTTTTATTAGTTTCTTAGGCAAATTAAGTCTCGGTTCTGTTTAGGGCTTAAATTCAATCATTTAGGGCATAAATCGATGGACATTTGAGTGGATTGCACCTCACTTTACCTGTGTAATCACTAGAAATCATCAGTACACAACAATCAGTGGTCTAGAATGATCAAAGGGAAATCGGGCAGAGTAACGGTGTAGTCGTGCGATTTGGGGCGATTTGGGAGTGATGAATGACTGCGACCGACTCCCCCTCCTTTTATACTAGGGTTTCCTTCAGTCATGCGACTGAGCCTAGTCGCATACTTGATTCATGCGACTAGAAGTCAGTCGTGCGACTGGCACAGTCGGTCACCTTCAGTCATGCGACTAGGTGTCAGTCGTGCGCCTGTCTCATTCGGTCACCTTCATTCATGCGATTGGTTCAATCTTGTGATCCAATCGTGTGAGTTTACTCATGCTTATGGTCCAATCGCACGTCTGGGCCATACGTGTGGTTTAGTCGTGCGATTGGGCTCATACGTATGGTCCAATCGTACGGCTGGTCCATACTCATGGTCCAGTCGTGCGAATAACTCATACTTATGATTTTGACTTTATAACCATTTGACACTTAGCCCTTTTTAACAATTGATTAAACATTTCGAGCATTCGATCATCTCAGACATGATCATTTTAACTTAGAAAACCTTTGATCGCCTCAGACATGATCCTTTTAAAACAAAACACTTTGTCACCTTAGATGTGACTCTTTTAACATGTGAAAACCAGTTTGGTCACCTCAGACGTGACCCTTTCAAGTGATTAAATCCCGGATAGAGTTCCGATGTGTAGTCCGACTTTTAACTACTAATTTAACTAAAATTAACTAACTTAACCAACTAGAAATAAACAAAACTAAAACATAATTTTGTATTTTTTGTGTGTGGTTGAAATCCTAAGATAAGTATCTACCAGATTTTTCATTCTAGACAGTATAACATCAAGTTACATTGATCATGACTGGATCAATTCATTATGGAATCAAACAGGTTTATCAAATCATTTGGGACATGTTACCAAAGCCTTTTGATGCTAGATTCTTGTTTTTATCTAGAGTCATTAGCAAGTTTAGGAAATCATACTAGAGCTATAAGATGCACACACTGATTTGGACTTTCAAGAGTTGCTGCTCACGATGATTGTCACTATACTTGTCCTCTTAAATCCATACACAGATTTTTGACACTCATTGGTGATGAATTAAGGTTTAATTATTTCAACAAACATTTGTGGATCCCACGCTTATATGGTAATCAACATTCCTCAGGAGAATTTTGAGCGGTCTACGGGTGTTTTGACAAGAAGAAACTATTCTATGAGCTTTCAAAGAGATGCCAAGCCTCAGGTCAGTGCCATCGCACAACAGAGAGGCGCAAACAACAATGAATTCTAGAATATTTAGGTTATGCTTATCCTCAGGTCAGTGCCATCGCACAGCAGAGAGGCACACAACCTATCATCTTGTGAGAGCATTTTTCTTTTCTTTTTGCACGTAACACACCAACAACATTTGTTATCAGCTTGATAGCGCTTACACAATTTTTTCATTTTCGTGCTTTGCTCTTATTATGGTCATCCACATACATTTATGGCGTTTATTTGCTCGTCACCCCTTATTGGAACTACGTTGATTGTGTTAACCAGGGATAAGATGGGAACCCACAGCAAGTTGAACAATTTAGTTTGAATTTAAGTCACCAATGAGGTCTACTCATCTATTGTGTTGAATCTACCGACACATCATATAATAAACTTGCAACCTCTAGGTCTACTTGCTTTATATTACCTTATTAGAATACTAGTTTTACTATCATTTTTCCTTTTATTGTGCTTAGACTTCTCAAACTTATACTTCGAATTTTGCATCTTAATCAGTTAAGTTCTTTTAAAGTCCCAAACTCTTTGTTCCTGTGTACTATCATTTTCCACAAACATTAAATCAGTATCACAGATACGATCTCTTTTCTATTAGCTAGACTGTCCTTCTCCCACGTTTTTTTTGAAGTACTGAAATTAAAACAACTAATTTAATACTAATTTAACCTATTTCCCCCTAAAATTCTATAACCGAAAATATATTTTTTTTTTGGATTTTAAAGAGACAGAAATTAAAATAAGAAAAATAAAAGAAAATAAGAGAAAATAATATAAATAAAAAAACGGTGTCGGACTAAGCATTTTCATCCACTGTGATCACATCACTTTTCTTTTTCACCCCGTTGACCTCTAACAGATATAAAAAACTTGGTTTATCAAAGGCTTTTGTGTAGAGGTCAGCGCGTTGAAAGTCCGTATTAATTTTAACAACATCGATTAAATTCTTTTCAAAACAATCACGTATAAAGTGATATTTAATTCCGATGTGTTTGGTCTTATGATGTTGGACCGGATTTTTAGTTATGGCTATAGCAGCAGAATTATCAACAAATAGAGGAGTTTTAGAGAATTTCAAACCGTAGTCCCGCATTTGCTATTGAATCCAGATGATTTGTGAACAGCAGCTTGCAGCAGCAACGTATTCAGCTTCACAAGTTGACAGAGCAACCGATGTCTGCTTCTTACACTGCCATATGACTAATCTTCTCCCAAAGAATTGACATCCCGCTAAAGTTGACTTGTAGTTCATTTTGCAGCCGCGATAATCCGAATCGCTATACGCGGTAAGCTCAAAGTCATCGTCATGAGGATACCACAACCCAAGTGTTGGAGTACCGTTCAGATAACGAAAAATCCTTTTGACTCCGATGAGATGGTTGACCTTCAGTTTCGCCTGATATCTAGAGCATAGACACGTCGCGTACATGATATCCGGTCGTGAGGCAGTGAGGTACATGAGTGATCCGATCATTCCTCGGTACATGGTGGCATCCACCAGATCACCATTTTCGTCGGGTGCCACATCGTGGTTTGTAGCAAGTGGAGTTCCAGCTGCCGAAGCTTCTCCATATCGAACTGACTTAGGATATCACCTACATACTTGGTCTGATGTAGGAAAATTCCCTTAGGTGTCTGATCCACCTGTAACCCAAGAAAGAACTTCATTTCATCCATGGCACTCATCTCAAACTCAGCTTTCATTACTGCTTCAAATTGTTTACATAAATCTTCGTTTTTGGAACCGACGATTATGTCATCAACATAAATCTGTACGAGCAGTAAGTCACCATCCTTTTCTTTGATGAACAGTGTACAATCAATCACTTCTCTACGAAAGCCATGTTTCACAAGATGAGTTGAGAGCTTCTCATACCATGCTCTTGGGGCTTGATGAAGCCCGTATAGAGCCTTGTCTAGATTGTACACTCTGTCCCGATGATACGGATCCTCAAATTCCTTGGGTTGACTGACATACACTGTCTCTCGTATTTCACCATGAAGGAATGCACTCTTCACATCAAGCTGATAGACTTTAATCTTCATATACGATGTGTAGGCTAGGAAGATACGGATGGATTCAATTCAAGGCGTCACTTACATATTTTGGCTCAAATTGAGACACAAAACATCGATAAGCACCGTCGTGAAGGTAGCCTTTTTCCATGACTGAGGCATAATCAGCTGAGTAGAGCTGATTTCTTGTCTGTACTCTCGATTGTACATCCCCTATGACATTGTCCAGAGGATGATAAACATTTAGTCTAGATCCAGGAGTGGTGGGTACAACTACCTCATTATCCAGATTGTGAACCGCAGGTTCAGTATTTGAGGCAGTGGGAGTATGGGGTTCCGAAATGTCAGAGGCATCTACATCTGATGCTTGTGTACTTGTAGTAGTAGGAACCTGTGCCTACTGATCTACCTGAATGTTTTCCACTTCTTCATCGTCAGACGAGGAGTCACTTACCTCCAGTGCTCCCCCTGAGTTACTAGAGGACTGACCTTGTGACCCGGATATTGTCGAGTCTACGGTCGGTGTGTTTAAGCCATCATACATCATCTTTGTCGAAAGCTCATCATCAGAAGGAGTGAGAGTAATGTTGAAGGACTTGAAGAATCCATCATAATCGAAAAAGAAGGCGGGTCCTTTTCCTGCAGGAGGGGTGGTGAATCTCTGAACATCAACGTTGCACCACACTTCTACTTGACCCGATGAGTTGTTGTAAACCCTCTTATTCGGTATGTTGTATCCTAGAAAAATACCTTCTTCAGCCTTTTCACTGAACTTTCCTGACTGATGTTTCTTCAGCAGTGTACATGGTGCGCCAAACGGTTCATGATACTCTAGATTAGGTTTACGTCGTTGGAGCAACTCGTAACACGTTTACCATGTCTTTTAACCACCAAGACTCGATTCAAAGTGTAACATGCATTTGCAACTGCCTCATTCCAGAATTGGATAGGCAGTTTCGAGTTTGCTAGCATCGTCCTGGCTGTCTCTATCAAGCTTCTGTTCTTTTGTTCAGCAACTCCGTTCATCTGTGGAGTGTAGGCAGATGTGAACTGATGTACAATTCCCTTTTCTTTGCAGAATGCCTCCATCCACTGATTCTTGAATTCTATACCGTTGTTTGAGCAAATCTGACGTACCTTTAACTTGTATAGAGATTCCAAATCAAATGTTTCTGATTTGGATTTCAGAAACATTACCCAAGAGAATCTGGAATAGTCATCGGTGACTACATAACTATACAGATCTCCAGCGATGCTCTTGGTGCTCACAGGACCAAACAGATCCATATGTAGAAGTTCGAGAGGCAATTCAATAGAGTTGATGTTCTTTGCCTTGTGAGACTTCTTGGTCTGTTTCCCTTTCTTACACGCCACACAGAAATCCGGAAGTTGAAAGTTTTTTACATCAATTCCATTTACCAAATCATTCTGAATGAGATGATTCATCTTCCTTGGATTTATGTGTCCCATTCTCCTATGCCAGGAGATGGATTCCTTCTCAGTTGCCTTTGACAAGAAACATTGGACTTGATCGGTTGTGGAGACCTTTGATAGATCCAAGACGTATAAGTCATTATACCTTGAAGCTGACATTAAAATTTGGTCCTCCGGAATGATGTACTCCTTCTTCAACACGTAGCACTTCTTGTTGTCAAAAACAATCTTGAAACCATTGTCACAATTCTGTGATACAGAAAGTAAGTTGTTTTGTAGTTGCTGAACATAGTTGACCTTGTTAAACTTAACTTTCTGATTTCCCACTTCTCCCTGTGCAGTGATGTAACCTCCTTTATTTCCAGCAAAGGAAACATGTCCTCCCTTAATCTGTTTGACGTTTGAGAGGAGAGACAAGTTCCTAGTCATGTGCCTTGATGCCCTACTATCAACAATCTAGGTATTTGTAGAAGTACTATAGCGGACACCCTACATATTTAAAGGAAATGATTAGTTTATGTTAGGTACCCAAGCCTTAACTGGCTTGGGTGACCCAGAGGCATCACACATCATAAATTCAACCCACTGTCCATTTGAAGGCGAGGGCATATCATGCTTCTTACTGCTCTCAGTATCAGACACTTGATTAGATTTTTCTTTCCACATGCCAGTTTTGTGCAAAGCCTGTTTGTGATAAACAGACGACTGGTTTATGGTTTGAACTTTAGTTTCATTATATCTTTTAGGTGGAGTAATAGAACTCCTTTTAGAAGAAATCTGTTTAGTATCATGATGTTCAACTTTTTTCTTGGTGTTTGATACTTAGGACAATTAGAAGCAATGTGTCCTCTCTTTCCATAATTGTAGCACGATCGACCTTCAACATGTTGGGAAAGACGTCTCTGTGGGGAAGTGTGTGAGACCGGGGTGACTTTGGGCTTGTTGATTTTTGTCATTCTTGTTTTGATGTTTTATCTTCTTTAACAAAATTAATTGTTTGAACCTCTTTAACATCTTTACCCTTTTGTTTATTTGGACTTAGACATGAAGCACGTGATTGGTTAACTTGTTTAGTCTTTTTGGGTTCAAAATTAGACTTGTTTGAACCTGACTCCACCTTAACCTTTGCAAATTTTTCATCCAAATTAACAATAGGCAGTTTACCCTTAGATTTCAAAGTGTCCTCCTTCAGTTTAGTGACGGATTCCACCATTAGACACGTGGAATCTGGATCACTAACTAGAGGAGTGGTCACCACATGATCCTTAACAGGATTGTTATTTACTGGTCGACATTTAGTATTTAACAAGATCTCATGTGGTGGTAGAACCACTTTGTAACCTAATCCCTCCCCGTTATTTCGTTCTTTCACTAAGTTTTTAACTATGTGAGAAGAACTAGTCCAATTGTGCAATTTTTGTTTTAATGAATTTACTTCGACTTCCAAAACTGCTTTTTCCTTTTTAGTTTCTTCAAGGGAGTTTAAATAGAACTTAATTTCATTTGCTTGGTTAAAAGCCACAACTTCGGTTTCCCTAAGTTGTTTATTTAACAGTTCTATTTCTCTTTGTAACTGTGCTCATTTAGTTTTAAAATGTGATTTGCTTATGTGCACAGTTGCAAGTCCTTTACTAAGCTATCGTTGTGATCTAATAACCTAGCGAATTTTAGATCAATGCTTTCCCTGAATTTATTACATTCAGAACAAGCATGATTGTCAAACAGTTGATCTTTAGTACTTACCTGTGAAGATTCAGTTGAATCTGCCATCACTGCAGAGGTTGACTCTTCGGCTGTTGGAGATTCTGAACATGTTGTTTTGGTATCTTCTTCAATCAGGTGAGTGACCACAGTAGCAGTATCTTCATGATCTGACATTACTAGCTCAACTGCTATATCACCTTCGCTTGCCGTGTCATCATCCAAAACTTCAACATTTGCGATGTTGGACTCTCCCAGAGATACAAATTTGAAGGTCCAATCTTGTCCTTCATCACCTTGAGCAGTCAAAGCCTTTGTCTCTGAACTAGACGAGGTAGCTCCACCTGTTGGTTTGTCCTGACGGTTAAAAGTCGAGAAAGGGTTGTCGTTGCCTGCCTTCTTGGGCTTTACACACTCACGTTTAAAGTGCCCCTTCTCTCCACAGTTGAAACAGGTAACTTTGGACTTATCGAAACCAAAAGTAGGGTCTTTAGTAGCTATCAAATTTGTTCCGTCTTCTTAACAAACTTTTTAGCTCTTCGCACAGCACTTGCCAATGCCCACATTATGTCTATTCTTTCAAGCTCGTTCTCGTCTATCTGTTGGTAATCTTCATCTGCTAGATGGCAGTTACTAATCTTTCCTACAACCAAACCGTCATACGAGTGAACAACAGCTGCCAATAGATCCATATATTCTTTAGCCACCTCCACAGTGATATTCCCGAGATTCTCGGTCTTTAACTTGGTAGAATTAGCCTCAGATGCAATATAATGGGTACTTGATGATCCAGACGTGTCAGACCCTGAAGCTATGGTTGGTGAAGGAGCAGATGAACTTGAAACAAATGCAGTCTGAAGGGGTGCTCTAGAACTGGCTGTTGTGGAAGAGGCGTTGTAAAGTGAAGGATTTTGGTCATATGTTCCTTTCTGTGACCTGTATTTCATCCTAAGTTCCTCCTCTCAGAATGAAGTCGTTTATATCTAATTTTCCAAATATACTGTTTTGTCTCAAATTAGATACAAACGAATCCCACTTCTCTGGTAAGCCATCCGCCAAGTGGATACCTTGTCTTCCATTGATGTTGTAATTCCATGAATCTGCAGCTCACTCATGAGATGATAGAACCTGTCAATTACATCATCCAGACTTTCTTTACCCATTGAAGAGAAGTTGTCAAACTCCTCCTTTAAAGCTTTGGCCTTTAGAGCTTTAACGAAGCATTTCCGTCATAGCGTTTTTCCAGGGCTAAAGTTTCTTTGCCTGTTTATTCTCAGAAAATTGATGGAATATATCCTTTGGAATAGACTGAGTTAACAGGGCATAAACCTTCTTTTCTGCATTATACTTCGTCTTCCTGCTGTCAGTCATCCCTCCCAAGGTCAATTTTACCCCATCTGCACCAACCGGCATGTCATATCCTGTTTCAATTGATTCCCAGAGGTTGGGATCAACTCCATTGAGGTAGATCTCGAAACGTTGCTTCCACTGTGGGTAATCGTCTAACGTTATAAGCTTAGATGGTTTATTATGATTCCCAGTCTCATTCTCTAGAAGTAAGAGGTTCTGGATCCGTGTGTCTCTACCTGCAGTGAACGCTGAGTATTGTTCTTCCATCTCGTTAACTTTAAACTTTTGAGATGAAAAACTTCACTTGTGCGAATGGACCACTCGTGCGACTGAACTTATGCGAATGAGTCAATCATGCGAATGAAGAGTGCGGATGAATTCAATCATGCGATTGGATTCAGTCGTGCGTAAGGAGAGTGCAGTTGGAGTCTATGCGAATGAAGCTGGTCAGTCGTACGAATGAACAAGGCGATTGAGTTCAATCGTGCGTATGGGAGGTGCGAATGGGTTCAGTCGTGCGATTGAGTCAATCGTGCGACTGAAGGCTGCTGTTTTTGCAAAAACGAAGGTTTTGAACACTTGGATGCAAAAACAAGAATTTCTCACGAACCCTAATTGCCGTATACCGAAAAACGTTAACTTTTTGACTTGGAGACGTCGAAAAACACTGTTTGACACAAAAGATTGAGGTTTTGAGTGAAAAACGTGATTTTTATATCAAAATCGATTGAATCACACACAAATCAAGATCCAAGGCTCTGATACCACTTGTTAGGACCGTTTAGGTACGGAGTACTAACTGATTTACGTGTATACCAAACCAAATAGTGCGGAATCCTATTCAATTGGCGATCCAATCAGTGAGAATGCAAGTATAATCGATCTAAGAATGAATCTAAACGTTAAGAACGATTGCAAGATGATTAAATGCGATCTATGAACTTGGAACAGGAGTTCTTGAGACTCTGGACGGCTAGGGTACGATTATGTGTGTAGGTATTCGAATTGTTACGTTTTTCCACGAATTAAGTGGTATTTATAGGTTAGGTTTTCCATTCGTACGACTGAACCGACTGAAGCATGCGGATGGATCAACTGCATGCTTTAGTCGCACGACTGAACCATGCTAATGGTTCAGTCGTACGAATGGAAAACCAACCTATAAATACCACTTAATTCGTGGAAAAACGTAACAATTCGAATACCTACGCACATTATCGTACCCTAGCCGTCCAGAGAGTCAAGAACACATGTTCCAAGTTCATAGATCTATGCTCCAAATATCAGGCGAAACCGAAGGTCAACCATCTCATTGGAGTCAAAAGGATTTTTCGTTATCTGAAGGGTACTCCAACACTTGGGTTGTGGTATCATCATGACGATGACTTTGAGCTTACCGTGTATAGCGATTCGAATTATGGCGGCTGCAAAATGAACTACAAGTCAACTTCAGCGGGATGTCAATTCTTTGGGAGAAGATTAGTCACATGGCAGTGTAAGAAGCAGACATCGGTTGCTCTGTCAACTTGGGAAGCTGAATACGTTGCTGCTGCAAGCTGCTGCTCACAAATCATCTTGATTCAACAGCAATTGCGGGACTACGGTTTGAAATTCTCTAACACTCCTATATTTGTTGATAATTCTACTGTTATAGCCGTAACTAAAAATCCGGTCCAACATCCTAAGACCAAACACATCAGAATTAAATATTACTTTATACGTGATTGTTTTGAAAAGAATTTAATGGATGTTGTTAAAATTAATACGGACTTTCAACGCGCTGACCTCTACACAAAAGCCTATGATAAACCAAGATTTTTATATATGTTAGAGGTCAACTGGGTGAAAAAGAAAAATGATGTGATCACAGAGGATGAAAATGCTTAGTTCGACACCGTTTTTTTATTTTTTTTATTTTCTCTTATTTTCTTTTGTTTTTCTTATTTTAATTTCCTCTCTTTTTAAAATCCAAAAACAAAAAAAAAAAATATTTTTGGTTTTAGAATTTTAGGGGGAGAATAGGTTAAATTAGTATTAAATTAGTTGTTTTAATTTCAGTACTTAAAAAAACAAGGGAGAAGGACAGTCTAGCTAATAGAAATGAGATCGTATCTGTGATACTGATTCAATGTTTGTGGAAAATGATAGTACACAGGAACAAAGAATTTGGGACTTTAAAAGAACTTAACTGATTTAGATGCAAAATTCGAAGTATAAGTCGAGATGTCTAAGCAAAATAAAAGAAAAAATGATAGTAAAACTAGTATGCTAATAAGGTAACATAAAGAAAGTAGACCTAGAACATTATATGACGTGTCGGTAGATTCAACACAATAGATGAGTAGACCTCATTGGTGACTTAAATTCAAACTAAATTGTTCAACTTGCTGTGGGTTCCCATCTTATCCCTGGTTAACACAATCAAGGTAGTTCCAATAAGGGGTGACGAGCAAATAAACGCCACAAATGTGTGCGGATGACCATAAAAAGAACAAAGCACAAAAAGAATTCGAATACCTACGCACATAATCATACCCTAGCCGTCCAGAGACTCAAGAACACCTGTTCCAAGTTCATAGATCACAGTTAATCATCTTGCAATCGTTCTTAACATTTAGATTCATTCTTAAATCGATTATACTTGCGTTCTCACTGATTGGATCGCCAATCAAATAGGATTCCGCACTATTTGGTTTGGTATACATGTAAATCAGTTAGTACTCCGTACCTAAACAGTCCAAACAAGTTAATAAACAATGAAATATTAAACATTATATGCATCAACCACACATTGTATTTCATTCATACCCATTCAATTACATATATGTAAGTCATGAAAGACATTTTACATTTAAGTTCCTAAACTAGGTACACATGTATCTACAAACTCCCCCTTGGACCTAGTTTACTCTATTGTCTAACATTCTTCATCAGCTCTTCAAACTTCTTTGTAACACCCGGATATTTCTTATTTTGAAGCCGGCGAAGAAAGAGAAAGAAATAAAGTCCAAAGTTGAGGGACCACACTCGCCAACGAAAGAAAGTCGGGTGAGCGGAGTATATAAGGGAGAGGGCAGCCCTTACCCTCTCCCCCATACACAAATTTTCAGCTCTCAAGAGAGGAGAAGAGAGAAAAGAGGAGAAAAAGAGAAAAAAAAAGGGTGTTTCGGGTGATTCGGGTGTCCAAACTCGTTGTGTAGCAAGCCAAATCGAAGCCCTTGACGTTGTGCTCGTTTGTGTGAGTTCTAGGACCCCACTTTTACTTGTTTTCAACCGATTTTGGGGCTTGGAAGCATTGAAAACCCGTTTTTGTATGTGTGTGTTTGACCCATTTGGGTGTGATGTGTGTGATGCGTTTAGAGCATGATTCCGGGCTTGTGTGTGCTTGTATGGTGTTATGGTATGCATTCCTAAGGTCCAGGAGGGTTAATTTAGGCTTAGAATGGGTTTGGATGAGTTTGGAGGCCGAAAATGGCAGATTGGGTTCGGGATGAACTCCATTCTTTATCAGCTAGGGCTAGGCGACCGAATGGAGGCCATACGGCCGAATGAGGGGCGATTGAAGGTCATTCGCACGATTGGGATTCATTCGCATGATTGAGGGTTCAATCGCATGACTAAGGCTTCAGTCGCACGACTGGGAGTCCAGTCTCATGGGGATCGCACGACTGAGGGTTCAGTCGCATAAGTGCTTAGTCGCATGAGTTCATTCGCATTAGTCCCATCCGCATAAGGTCCATAGCACGACTGGATGTTCGTTCGCATAGATGTTCATCCGCATGAGTCCAATCGCATGATGTTCAGTCGCATGGAGGCCATGCGACTGAAGGGCGTCCATACGCACGAGTAGAGCTGTTGCACCCGAAAGAAAGTGTAGTTAGACTTCTGGCTTTCGGGGAAAAGTGCAGATGTAAGTTTGACATAAAGTTTCTCGTAAAAGCATGTAAGGTGACTGTTATGGCCTTAGAGAGCATGTAGGGCATGACGATGAGGATGATGTTGCATGTTTATGCATATTATGTGTGTATGATGTTGCCCTTTATGATGATGATGAATGTGTATGATATGTTCCTTAATATGATGTATGATTATCTTTCCTATGGTTTTACGTATTATGATGAATGAAATGAAGTATTATGTAACGTAAAGTGAAAAGAAATGGCACGTCTTCCATGCATCGGATAACGGGTCCTTCTTTGTGATTGACCATTAATGTAGAACCTCTACCGCTTACCCTTAGTACTGTGGCATACGTTTAGCTGTTCATTTATTGACTTCGGCCCAGTGGCTATGACTGATCAGTTATCCTTAGTATTGTGGCATACGTTTAGCTGTTCATTTATTGACTTTCGGCCCAGTAGCTAAGACTGATCGGTTACCCCTAGTACCGTGGCATACGCTTAGTTGTTCATTTATTGACTTCGGCCCGGTAGCTGAGACTAATTGGGGTATAGCATATGGTATTGGTATGGATGATGTCCGATGCGCAAGTAAAGTTAAATGGAATGAATGAACAAAAGAATGAATGAAGAAGATAATAATGATATTATCTATGCGTACGTATGATGTGTGATCATGTTAAAGTAACGAATGGTTTTATATGAAAGTAAAGTAAGTTTTATAATAAAACTAGAACTCACTCAGGAACGCTGACTTTTTATATGTTTTCTAGTTGGCAGGTAATGGTTGCTAAGGATGGCACGAGGTGGCTACTCAGCTCTTTTGGGATGGCATCCATTTATAAAGATTTTGTGTTATAATGCAAACATGTATTTTGTAATCGGATAATGATGTATTATTGGGCAAAAGTGTTTATAATGAAATGAGATGTCGTTTTTAAATGTTTCCGCTGCGATGTTTATGTAGTACAAATGTAAATGTATGTTTTACGTGCGATGAATGACCAACTGTAAGCGTCCCGGGAACGGGGCCTTACAAGTTGGTATCAGAGCCAAAGTTTAAGTGAAATGGGTAAATTTTCAAAATAAACCTTAACTTAAACTGAAAATGGGACGAATGGGGAATGGGATGCCAAACTGAGTAGTTGCGTGCCATCAGGTATTTTCTTAAAGTTAACAGATTTTATGTGCGCATGGTATATGTTATGTATTGTATGTAGATTTGAATACTGATGTAGTCAGGACAGGTAATACTTGGGGTATGAAGAGTAAAGTAAGTGGATAATCACAACTTGCCACTGTAATTAAGGACTTACTATACTTGACATAAACTGAGTTGTTTCCTTGAATGACCGTGTTGGTGTTTGAATCTTTCAGTGTGATAGAGAATGGCTGGTGGTAGGTTTTCTAGAGCTTCTAGGGGCGGAGGCCGTGGTGGCCCTGATGGAGAACCACGCCCTAAAAGAGGAAGGCCTAAAGCTGAGAAAGAGGTTCCTACAGAACCTGAGACTCCTCATCCAGAAGCTGGGGATGAGAGTGCAAACTTGAGGGCCTCGGTAAAGGAGGCTGTTGTTGAGGAAGTACATCAGGTCATGCAGACAATCTTACCGTCTGTGGTGACCGAAGTCATCAAAGTTGTGAAGGAGGGGGAAAGGAAGGAGAGAAATAGGGCCTCGGGGGAGCAACCGGAGCCTGGAACGATTTTCTCCGATAATGAGGAGGAAGAGGAAGAGGAGCCTGTGCGAGAAGTGGCACGAGGCTGTAACTACGGGGTGTTTATGAGATGCAAGCCCCCTACTTTTGATGGTAATGGCAATGCTGCTGCTGCTCACCGATGGGTGAGAGAAATGGAGGCTGTTCTCGACATCAGCGAGTGCCAGGAAGATCAAAAAGTAAAGTTTTCCACCCATTCATTTGTGGACTCGGCACTATGCTGGTGGGACAACATTGTCCAAGCGGAGGGTAATCGGGCAATCGGGAGAATGAGGTGGCCCAAACTGAAGAAGATGGTAATTGAGGAGTTCTGTCCTCACAGGGAGATAGATAAGATTGAGAGGGAGTTCCTGCAGCTGGAGGCGGGATCCATGACTCACCAGTAATACACTACCAAGTTCAACGAGATGGCACGGTTGGTGCCGGATCAGGTGACGCCTCTTTCTCGGAATATCAAGAGGTACATTCAGGGTTTACCGGTGGATGTTCGCCAGGCATATGATCGCCGCTCGGCCAAGTACGTTTAGGTCGGCGGTTGATTTGGCCGGAAGACTTTATGATGAGAGGGGAGTGGTGGTGGTTGAAGCGAATAGGAAGGGTGGTGGTGACCGAAACTGGAACGGGAAGAGGTTTGGTCGGGGTGATGCCTCGACGGGTAACAAAAAGGCACGGGTGGATGACCGTCGCGTGGCCACACCGGGAGCAGGGTCAAGGAGGTGTGGTAAGTGTGGAAGGGAGCATGCGGGAGAATGCAGACTGGGTTTGAACGTGTGCTTCAAGTGTGGGAAGACAGGGCATATGGCGAAGGATTGCCTGTCGGGCAGATGTTTTAACTGTGGGGAAATTGGTCATATGAGCAGGGATTGTAAGAAGCCGAGGGCTGAGAGTTCAGGGGCAAAGAGGACGGGAGGTGATGGACCGAGGGCGAGCGCCAGGGCATTCACCATGACACATGAGGAAGCTAGAACGGACCCTGATGTCGTGTCCGGTACGTTTCTGGTGAACCAAACTTTAGCTTCTGTGTTATTTGATTCTGGTGCTAGTAAGAGTTTTATTTTTACTGCTTTCTGTGCTAAGCTGCCTGTTAGTAGTAGACGTGTTGATGCGCCCTTTGATGTAGAAACTGCCATAGGCTAGTCTACTAGGATTTCTGAGATGATAGAGAATTGTGATGTGGAACTCGAGGGTCATAAGTTTCCTGTTAGACCGTTTGTGATGGCCTTAGGTGGTTTTGATTTGGTTCTTGGGATGGATTGGTTAGCGAACTTCGAGGCGAACATTGTGTGTCACAAGAAGATGATTCGGTTGTTGGTGCCTGACGGTAGTTCAGTGACGGTGTATGGTGATCGGGTTACTATGATTCCGAAGGTGATCTCGATGGCAATGGCGGGAAAGTGTATGAGGCGTGGATGTAGTGCCTACTTGGCCTATGTAAAGGATGTGGATATGCCAACACCACAACTAGCCGATGTACCGGTTGTGTGTGACTTTCCAGATGTGTTTCCAGAAGACTTATCAGGAGTGCCACCTGACAGGGAGATCGAGTTTCAAATTGATCTGATACCGGGTGCCCAACCTGTTGCCAAGGCACCGTATCGGTGGGCTCCGACCGAAATGAAAGAGTTGATGGAGCAGTTGCAAGAATTGCTTGATAAGGGGTTCATTAGACCGAGTATCTCTCCTTGGGGTGCTCCGGTCCTGTTCGTAAAGAAGAAGGACGGTAGTATGAGGATGTGTATCGACTACCGCGAGCTGAACAAGTTGACAGTGAAGAACTGATACCCCTTACCGAGGATAGACGATTTGTTCGATCAGCTTCAGGGTGCTAGTTGGTTTTCGAGAATAGATCTTCGCTCTGGTTATCATCAGTTGAAGGTGAAGGAGCAAGATATTCCTAAAACAGCTATCCGAACGCGCTATAGTCACTACGAGTTTCTCGTCATGTCTTTTGGCTTGACCAACGCGCCAGCTGCTTTTATGGATTTGATGAACCGTGTGTGTCGGCCTATGTTGGATAAATCAGTGATCGTGTTTATTGATGATATCCTGATTTACTCGAGGAGCGAAGCAGAGCACGCCGGTCACATTCGGGAAGTTCTAGAGACGTTGAGAAGGGAGAAGTTGTATGCTAAATTCTCCAAGTGCGCGTTCTGGTTGCGCGAGGTTCAATTCTTGGGTCACGTGGTGAATCCTGATGGGATTATGGTGGACCCGGCGAAAGTGGAGGCGGTTATGCAATGGAAGTCACCAAAGACGCCATCCGAGATTCGTAGTTTCTTGGGTTTGGCTGGCTACTATAGAAGGTTTATCCAAGACTTCTCTAAGATTGCTTCTCCACTGACTAAGTTGACCCGAAAAGATGTGAAGTTCGTATGGGGTCAAGCTCAAGAAAAGGCGTTTGAAGAACTGAAGGTGAAATTGACTCAAGCTCCTGTTCTGTCATTACCCGATGGAAGTGAAGATCTGGTGGTCTATTCCGATGCTTCTTACTCGGCGTTGGGGTGTGTGTTAATGCAGAGAGGAAAGGTTATAGCCTATGCATCCCGACAGTTGAAGGTTCATGAGGTCAATTATCCTACTCATGACTTGGAGCTGGCAGCCGTGGTCTTGGCATTAAAGATTTGGAGGCACTACCTCTACGGGACGAAGTGCACCATATTCACTGACCACAAGAGTCTGAAGTACTTCTTCGAGCAGAAGGATCTGAACATGGGCCAGAGACGGTGGTTGGAACTTATAAAGGACTATGATTGCGAGATCCACTACCATCCGGGCAAGGCCAACGTGGTGGCTGATGCCCTTAGCCGGAAAGAGAGGCCCGAGCCGATTCGGGTGAAAGCCTATCAGTTGATCATGACCTCCGACGTGATGAAGCAGGTTAAAGAGTTTCAAGATGAGGCATTGAAACAAGATCATCTTAACTCTGAAAGAATGAGAGGTCTAGTCGGGGAATTGGGTGAAAACACACTCGGTGTTAGAACCCGATTCGGTCGTGTGTGGATACCTCGTTTTGGGGATCTACGGGTGAAGATCATGGATGAAGCTCACAAGACTCAATACTCCATTCATAGTTGTGCCAGGAAAATGTACCATGATATGAAGAAAGATTATTGGTGGCCGGGTATGAAGCGCGACGTGGTGGAGTACGTGAGTAAGTGCCTTACTTGCTTACAGGTGAAGGCCGAGCACCAAAAGCCGTATGGGAAGATACAACCTCTGGATATACCGGAATGGAAGTGGGAGCACATCACCATGGATTTCATTACAAAGCTGCCGCGTACCCCGAAAGGGTATGATGCCATATGGGTGATAGTTGATCGCTTGACGAAGAGTGCTCACTTCCTACCGATTCGCGAGACTTATTCATCAGAGAGGTTGGCTGATCTGTTCATCAATGAAATTGTAACTCGTCATGGTGTGTCGGTGTCTATTGTGTCGGATCGCGACACTCGGTTTACATCTAAATTTTGGAAGAAGTTCCACGACGCTATGGGGACGAGGTTACATATTAGCACGGCTTATCATCCACAGACTGATGGTCAGTCAGAAAGGACCATTCAGATGCTGAAAGACATGCTCCGGGCATGTGTGATTGATTTTGGTGGAATTTGGGATGACCACCTACCGTTAGCCGAATTCTCATACAACAACAGCTATCATGCCAGCATTGGCAAGCCTCCATATGAGATGTTATACGGTAGGAGATGCAGAACACCCGTTTGTTGGGGTGATATTGGTCAGAAGGAATTGGGGAGCGTCGAGGTAATCGAGGCTACGACCGAGAAGCTTGAGAAGATTAAAGCTTTCATGAAGGCAGCCAAAGATAGACAGAAGTCGTATGCCGATAAACGACGCAGGCCGATTGAGTTCCAGGTGGGTGACCGGGTTATGTTGAAGGTCTCACCTTGGAAGGGTATTATCCGATTCAGAAAGCGGGGCAAGTTGAGCCCAAGGTATATAGGCCCTTTCCGAATCATTGCTCGAGTAGGAGAGGTGGCCTATAGACTGGAGTTACCGGATGAGTTAAATGGAATTCACCCGACATTCCATGTATCTCATCTAAGGAAGTGTTTAGCTGATGAAGATATGATTGTTCCACTGGAGGATATCGAGGTAGACGAACGGCTCAATTATGTGGAGCAACCAGTGGCAATCATCGACCGAAAGGAGAAAAGGCTAAGGAATAAAGTGGTTCCTCTTGTGCGTGTACAGTGGAAGCACAGGAAGGGATCCGAGTCAACGTGGGAGACTGAGGAAGAAATGAGACAGCATTATCCACGTTTGTTCGAAGAATAACAGGTTTCGGGGATGAAACCTATTTAAGGGGGGTGGACTTGTAACACCCGGATATTTCTTATTTTGAAGCCGGCGAAGAAAGAGAAAGAAGTAAAGTCCAAAGTTGAGGGACCAAACTCGCCAACGAAAGAAAGTCGGGTGAGCGGAGTATATAAGGGAGAGGGCAGCCCTTACCCTCTCCCCCATACATAAATTTTCAGCTCTCAAGAGAGGAGAAGAGAGAAAAGAGGAGAAAAAGAGAAAAAAAAAGGGTGTTTCGGGTGATTCGGGTGTCCAAACTCGTTGTGTAGCAAGCCAAATCGAAGCCCTTGACGTTGTGCTCGTTTGTGTGAGTTCTAGGACCCCACTTTTACTTGTTTTCAACCGATTTTGGGGCTGGAAAGCATTGAAAACCCGTTTTTGTATGTGTGTGTGTGTTTGACCCATTTGGGTGTGATGTGTGTGATGCGTTTAGAGCATGATTCTGGGCTTGTGTGTGCTTGTATGGTGTTATGGTATGCATTCCTAAGGTCCAGGAGGGTTAATTTAGGCTTATAATGGGTTTGGATGAGTTTGGAGGCCGAAAATGGCAGATTGGGTTCGGGATGAACTCCATTCTGTATCAGCTAGGGCTAGGCGACCGAATGGAGGCCATACGGCTGAATGAGGGGTGATTGAAGGTGATTCGCACGATTGGGATTCATTCGCACGATTGAGGGTTCAATCGCACGACTAAGGCTTCAGTCGCACGACTGGGAGTCCAGTCGCATGGGGATCGCACGACTGAGGGTTCAGTCGCATAAGTGCTTAGTCGCATGAGTTCATTCGCATTAGTCCCATCCGCATAAGGTCCATACGCCCGACTGGATGTTCGTTCGCATAGATGTTCATCCGCATGAGTCCAATCGCATGATGTTCAGTCGCATGGAGGCCATGCGACTGAAGGGTGTCCATACACACGAATAGAGCTGTTGCACCCGAAGGAAAGTGTAGTTAGACTTCTGGCTTTCGGGGAAAAGTGCATATGTAAGTTTGACATAATGTTTCTCGTAAAAGCATGTAAGGTGACTGTTATGGCCTTAGAGAGCATGTAGGGCATGACGATGAGGATGATGTTGCATGTTTATGCATATTATGTATGTATGATGTTGCCCTTTATGATGATGATGAATGTGTATGATATGTTCCTTAATATGATGTATGATTATCTTTCCTATGGTTTTACGTATTATGATGAATGAAATGAAGTATTATGTAACGTAAAGTGGAAAGAAATGGCACGTCTTGCATGCATCGGATAACGGGTCCTTCTTTGTGATTGACCATTAATGTAGAACCTCTACCGCTTACCCTTACTACTGTGGCATACGTTTAGCTGTTCATTTATTGACTTCGGCCCAGTGGCTATGACTGATCAGTTATCCTTAGTACTGTGGCATACGTTTAGCTGTTCATTTATTGACTTCGGCCCAGTGGCTATGACTGATCAGTTATCCTTAGTACTGTGGCATACGTTTAGCTGTTCATTTATTGACTTCGGCCCAGTAGCTAAGACTGATCGGTTACCCCTAGTACCGTGGCATACGTTTAGCTGTTCATTTATTGACTTCGGCCCGGTAGCTGAGACTAATTGGGGTATAGCATATGGTATTGGTATGGATGATGTCCGATGCACAAGTAAAGTTAAATGGAACGAATGAACGAAAGAATGAATGAAGAAGATAATAACTATATTATCTATGCGTACGTATGATGTGTGATCATGTTAAAGTAACGAATGGTTTTATATGAAAGTAAAGTAAGTTTTATAATAAAACTAGAACTCACTCAGCAACGCTGACTTTTTATATGTTTTCCAGTTGGCAGGTAATGGTTGCTGAGGATGGTATGAGGTGGCTACTCAGCTCTTTTGGGATGGCATCAATTTATAAAGCTTTTGTGTTATATTGCAAACATGTATATTGTAATCGGATAATGATGTATTATTGGGCAAAAGTGTTTATAATGAAATGAGATGTCGTTTTTAAATGTTTCCGCTGCGATGTTTATGAAGTACAAATGTAAATGTATGTTTTACGTGCGATGAATGACCAACTGTAAGCGTCCCGGGAATGGGGCCTTACATTCTTGTACTTCTCCTCTCTTGTAGCTCTAGCATGTATCTCAAATGCGAAACAGAGCCTTATAACATTTTGGAACTGGAGGGCTTGTACTATATCTTGCGCGTCATAGAACAGTGGCCACTTGTATAACGTGTAAACATCGTTAGCCGACAAGTTGGTTATCCACATTGGGTCAAATACCCTGATAGTTTCCATATTTCCATCTCTGTTCAAAACTATGACCGCCTCACCTGTTCTCCAATTATAGTACCACCATTTAAAGTGTGGAGTGAAGTCTTGAGGCATTTCCCTTAGAGGGATTCTTGACATTGTGCGCGGAGGACTCCACTTCAGCACTATCTTTGGCTTTCCAGTAATGGCATCAACTTCAGACCTTCTGATGTACCTTGTAGGTTGTTGGGGTTCGAAATTAACCCACCTGGTATGGTACTCTCTCTTCAATGCAGCTTCAAACCAGCTTGACATTTTTCTTGGGTCAGCATACAACATCTTCAGTTTGGCCAGCTGGTTGAGCTCAAAACCGGGTAGAGTCTTCAGATCGTGTGGGAATCTGAAGTCCTCGATTCCCTTCTCCCTCTTAATAACATATACATTTAGATCATCAAAATATGCCCACGCTATGATCTTTCCTGACACCTTTAGATGCTTCTTCACTTTGTAGAGCTTGGTGTAGGCACTCGCCTATGGAGCAGTGCGTTGGGCTCTGATACCACTTGTTAGGACCGTTTAGGTACGGAGTACTAACTGATTTACGTGGATACCAAACCAAATAGTGCGGAATCCTATTTGATTGGCGATCCAATCAGTGAGAACGCAAGTATAATCGAACTAAGAATGAATCTAAACATTAAGAATGATTGCAAGATGATTAACTGCGATCTATGAACTTGGAACAGGTGTTCTTGAGTCTCTGGACGGCTAGGGTACGATTATGTGCGTAGGTATTCGAATTGTTACGTTTTTCCACGAATTAAGTGGTATTTATAGGTTACGTTTTCCGTTCATACGACTGAACCATTAGCATGGTTCAGTCGTGCGACTGAAGCATGCGGTTGATCCATCCGCACGACTGAATGTTCAGTCGTGCGACTGAGTCAATCTCATGTCTCAATCGTGCGACTGATTCAGTCTCCTGGTTCAGTCGTGCGATTGGTCCATTAGCATGAAGTGTTCATGCGTATGGTCCTTTCGCATGTCCATTTGCATGAGAACTTCATACAATTGAGTTTAAACATGTTTCTCAATCATTCTTGACTAGGAACTATGTAAACAACCACAAACCTATATAGTTAGTTTAATATGTGTTATCACACAATAAACAATGAAATATTAAACATATATGCATCAACCATACATTGTATTTCATTCATACCCATTCAATTACATATATGTAAGACATGAAAGACATTTTACATTTAAGTTCCTAAACTAGGTACACATGTATCTACAAAAAGGTTTGAGAATCAAAACGCCATAGCATTGGAGGTAGTTAGGGTAAATAAAAAACTATCAATGTAAGAAGTTGTTTATTGTTTTTTATAAGTATTTCCTTTCTCATGTATCTTATTATTAATCTTTCGTGAATTCTTTAATGCACCATTCCATAGATGCATAACGTTTATTGAAATATAAGAAAATATTATAAACTACCACGTGTTAACTAGATTTGACTTCTTTTTCTTCGATAACACATTGCGTTTCTTCTTTGACGTTTTATTAGTTTCATTCGGTAAATGTAAATAGATTCTCGATTTCTATTAAGTAAAGACGAGTAGTTAGTTGCTCCTTTACAACTATTATCCTTGCGTAGATACTCAATAAAGGATTCTGTGGATGAACAATTGTCATTTCGATCGAATTCAGTGGATACTTTAGACAAGAGGGGTTGAACATGATTATGGAGAGTTCTAGTTAAGTTTTGGGCACGAGTGTATCGATTTGCAAGTGTCATTTGTATGGTTTCGTGTTCGGTTGCATTCGTTAAAACAAGAGATCCAATGTTTCATTTGTGATTGATTAGTGTGATTTTAGTGATCATTATAACCGGATTTGATTAAATTAGATTAGGAGTATGTTGAAAAGGTTTGACAATCAAAACTTCATAGCATTATTGGTAGTTAGGGAAAACAAAAAATTATCTATGCAAGAACTCTTGTTATTTAGTATTTTTTTACGAGTATTTCCTTACTCATGCATCTTATTAATCTTTCGAATACATTAATGCACCATTCCGTAGTTTCATATTGTTTGTTGAATTAGAAGGAATATTATTAACTAGGACGTGTTAACTTGATTTGACTTCTTTTTCATCGATCACACAATGTGTTACTTGTTTGACGTTTATTAGTTTTATATGATAACTTTAATTTTATTCATGATTTCTATTCATTGAATACAAGTAGTTAGTTTCTCCTTTACAACTATTATCCTTGCGTTGTTGCTCAATAAAGAATTCCTTGAACCAACAATTGCCATTTCGATTGATTTTAGTGGATTTTTTAGGCAAGAGTGTTTGAAGATGGTTTGGAGAGTTGTGACAGGATCAAAGATCACAAGTTTGAAGTATAATAGTGTAATGCAGCGGAATGAAGAGATGAATTAGTCAAGTTATAGCAAGAGAGTGTTATTTGTAACAAATGCGAGAGAATATTTTCTGTGATTTGGAATGTTTCAATAATGCTCAATATTATTGCTCAATCATTCATTGGTTACAATAAGGTTGGCACTCCTTATATAGAGTGCAATTACTGCTGTAATCACGGGGTGGTGATTACTAGCAAATTTAGTACAAAAATAACTACTTCTTAACAAACTACTGAAATGTTCACAACTACTGAGAACATGTCAGAGTGTTAAGTATAAAACATAAACTACTGAAAAAGAAAACTACTGATGCTACAACGACTGAAGAACAAACTCTTCAGTCGTTTTACAAAACTACTGAAAATAGAAAATATAAAACTACTGAAAGCAAACCGTCACAACTACTGAAGAAGTCCTCTTCAGCTGTTGTGACAACATCTTCAGACTTTGTCTTCAGCACTTGTGTCTTCAGACTTTGTCTTCAGCACTTGTGTCTTCAGACTTTGTCTTCAGTTGTTGTCTTCAGCTGATGTGGACTTCAGTAGTTGTTGTGACGTCTGTGGGACTTAAAGGTTTTCGGATCCGGCTCATTGGTTCTTTTGGTCCAACAAACTCCCCCTGAACCAATGCAGCCAAAACCTTTAACTTTATTGAGGTCCCACTTATTGTTGGCAAAATGGATGGTCTTTTTCCTTCTTGATCAGTTGAGAAGATGACCCATATAAGCACCGGCCTGGAAGTAAGTCCCTGATAATTTGGTTGGCAAAGTGTGGATGGGAGCTCTGTATTGGGGAATTGGACACTGAGCTGTTCCCCCATCCATGAAACTTACTTCCCATGTATGAGCCTGTAGGATTCTCTGGTGTATGCTCTGAGAAACATGATTTGTTCTTCCATAGTGAGATTCTCTGGTTCACCATCGAATAATCCTTCACGCCCATACAGCTCTGAGATGTATTTGGCCTGTTTGCCATTTTTGAGCTCAACAGTTGTGATATGTCTGTAGGCAAACTCATCAGGATGATTACCTTCGAGTAACAGACTGAGCTCATTCTGTTTGAAGTTCTCAAGCTTCTTGTAGACTAACCCCTTCTTGATCACTCTGTTCTCTAACATCTTTTGGGGAGGCTGTTTAGTCTCATAAGCTTTCTTGAAGTCTTCTACAATCTCCCAGGGTGATACTACAAGGACCACTGTGATCTCTTCATCTACGATCCTCTTTATCTGGCCCTTGTATCGTGCAGGAATATCCTTCTTCACAATTCTGTGAGCCACCCTAGGATCAGGCCACATCCTCACCTTTTCTTTCTGATATTGAAATGTGTTGGCGAGGGTGTACAGTCTCAGAGCTTCTTTCTTCATACTTATTATTGATGAGGAGGCAGCATAAGTTTTATCTATACTTTTTAGCATCTCCTCATCATGAAGCCTTTGCATTTGCTCTTCTTCAATCTTTACCCTCACAGTTTCCATCTGTGAGGTGGGAGTGATGGGCATAGATTTGGCTTTGGGTAAAGTTAGGACTGCAGAAAGAGGCAGCCTATCTTCCTCCTCATCATCCTCTTCTTCTTCTTCTTCTAGCCTCAACATCCTTCTCTTCTTCTTCTTGGATGCATCATCGGCTGTTGGTTTTGAGGGTAAAGGAGTTGGTTTAATGGGTTGTGGTAGTGGTGATTTTGAAGTTGTGGGTTTTGCAGGTTGTTCTAGCATTCTTGTAATGAGTGAGGCTTTGGAGTATTTTGCTAGTTCATTTCTTTTTCCAGCACCTGCTTCATTTAAGGCTTCAATCACTAATCCCTTTGTATATGCTTCAGACGTACAGATCTTGGTGGTTATAGCCAAGATACTGTCCCTGGTCCATGACTTAATCTCTATCAATGATCTTCCAAGATACTTAGCAATAAATCTGATCATGATCTCCAGTCTTTCTCTTTCTAGCACATCATAGCTTGCCCATCTTGAGTTAATTTCTTCAACTTCAAGTCTTCTAATCTCTGAGTCAAGCTGTGCAGTGTCAAACCCTTGTCTGTATAGTTGGTCAATAATGGAGTCCATAGATTTGCTATGTGTAGCATCCGCCATTTTGACCATCTCATCAAGCTGAAGTTCTTTTTCTTTCCTTTCTATCTTCCTCTTCTTGTATGTGATGTGAAAGTCTTTGTGACTTTCACTCACTTGATCAGTGTCAGCTCCCTTCACATACTCTTTCTCCTTCTCAGTCTCTTTCTCAACAACCTCTTCTTCCTCCTGGTCTCTCTCTATCAGTATGCGCTTCCCTTTGTCTTTCACTGACTGACTCTCCCCCTTTTTGGTTGCATTGGTTGCAAGGGTTTGAGTAGTAGAAAGGCTTGTGCTCATAATCTCCTCCACTAGTGGCTGTAGAATTGAGGGAAGTTTGTCATCCAAGGTTTTGATCACAATGTCAGTGATCATTGGGGTGATGAGAGGTAGGGATTTTTGGAATATAGCAGCTGTTTGCTCAGAGGGGTTCTGTCCCTGAGAAACAGTGCCAGAAGTAGAGGCTGGTGGATTGAATGTTTGTAGTGGCTGAGTGTTTAGGAGACCTTCAGGTGAAGGTGCCATCTGTGGGTGTATGGTGGTATCAGATGGACTTGCTTCTTGAGAGAATTGGTCAAGTAGTCTTTGTAGTCTACTGACTTCGTCCTCAAGAATTGTGTTTTGGGCTAGAACATCATAAAAGAAGCCCAGGTCATCATCAGCAGATGCTGAATCACCTGACCTCTTGCTAGTAGCAAGATGTACATGCTCTGGGTGTAGACCAGATGTAGCATGTGCCCCTTTTTCTTGGAACTGGGGACTTCCAGCCTCAGGACGATGTCCTTCATCAGCTGTTGCCTCTGATGAGGTCTTAGCCATGTTACCAGCCTCAGTCTGATCATGTGCTGATGCAGAAGAGGTGGCAGCCTCATCAGATATTCTTGTCTCCGTATCTACACTAGGAGACTGAACATTTAAACCCTTGTGCTGTGGGTTGTCAGAAGCATGTGGATCCTCTTCCTCAATATCTGTGGTTTTCCCTTTAGATAGTTGTCTGGGAGGAGGAGAGGCATGCAGCTGAGTCAGCACATTTGCAATTATAAGTGTTGGACTTTGGGGGGCATTTTCATTTGGAGATGGGGTATTATGCACCTGGGGAGAATGGTGAGTTTCAATGGCAATCTCCTCAAATGAGGAAGATTCCAGATTTGTGGGTACCCCTTTATTGGTTGCTTCAGGTTCCTTTTGAGAGGAATCCTGAGCGGCTGTGGCTGGGTGAGTCTCTGATACTACTGGGGGGTTAACACCAGTGAGTATATCCTGTCTTTGTGGTACAGGAGCATCTTCAGGTGACTCATCTTCCTGAATAGCTGTTTTGGTTCGTTTTGTTTTTGGTTTGGTGGGGACTTTGGATTTTGTGGTGGTGGCTGTGTGTTCCAGCTGCGTGGGTTTGCGCAGCTTGGCAGCCATTTTGAGTGATTGGTCAGAGTTGTGCCGGGAGTATACTTCAGGCAATACAGCCATAGCAGGGACTCCCAGGCCAACAAGTCCCTCAGCTTGAAGCTGGTTTTCAATTATGGCCATTATAAACCGAGGATATAGTAGCCAACGGTTAGAAAGTTGTTTTTGGGCCATATCCTTGAGCTCTAAGAATAATATTTCAGAAAATTTTAAAGGTTGTTGCTCAAGGATAGAGTACAATACCTGTTGCCACCTTGTGGACATTTGATCCCATGATGAAGTCTTTGGAGCCAGGCAAACATTTACCATATGAAAGATAAGCCGTTCAGCATCCTGGAAATGTTTCTTCAATATGGTAGAGGCACTCAGATTGCCTTCATATCCATGGTGGGCAAAGGATAGATCAGTGGTGCCCTTTGGATAGCTGGTTGGGAAAGTGGCATCATCCAGGTTGAGGGTTTGTCGAAGAATCTCTGGATTGATAACCACCTTTTGGCTATGGACGAACGAATGAAGTGACTCTGTGTCATTCTCCTCAGAGACAAGAGTGACGTTCGTCCAGAATTGGCTAAGGGATTCGGCATATATGGTGGGGTTTATCAGGAAGGCTGTTTGGTAAGGTGACTGGACCATTAAATCAATGGCGTTGTGAAACTTGGTCCAGAATGGTGATTTAGTAAGGTGAGCGACACAGTTGTGTCGAGGTTTTAGTTGCATGGTCGCCATGGATGAAGAGAGGGTGCAGAGTTTTTGAACGTTAGGTTTGAGAGTGAAGGTAAGAGAAACTCTGGTGAGATAAGGGATTTATAGGGTAGGGTTATGAACCGACTGAAGGTTTTTGGTGAGTCATCATTTGCTGAAACTGATGACGTGGCATTAACTTTTTGAGGTTGAAATGACTGACCGTATTGGTGTGATCATTAGTTGTTATAAAACAACTGAAGACTTGGTTTTAACTGTCAGACATTGAAACAGCTGAAGTCTTTGATTTAGTCTTCAGTAGTTATAAAACTACTGAGGACAATTTCGACTTCAGGTGGTGAAACAACTGAGGACATGGTGTTTGTCATCAGTAGTTGTGTAACTACTGAAGACAGTGGTTTTGTCATCAGTTGATGTAAACAGCTGAAGACGTAGCGGTAGTCTTCAGTAGTTGTAAACTACTGAAGACATAGCTGTGGCTTCAGTTGTTTAGAAACAGCAGTTGGAAAAACAACTGAAGAGGAATTGCTCATCAGCTGTTGTCGTCAATTCTTAGCTTTTCAGCTGTTTCAGTCTGACCTCCACATTAAAATGTTTCATAGGTCATCAGTACTTATCTGCATTTCTGACATCAGCAGTTGTAGTTACATCAGCTATTGTGATTTCATCAGCTGTTATAACTACATCAGCTGTTTTAACAAATGAAGTACTTATATATGACATGGTTACCAATGATCATCAGTATTTATTACTGAGATTATCGGTAGTTGTCACTTATTCTAGCTGCAGCATACCAAGCCTTAACACCAGGTTGTGGAAGGTTGAACTATCCAAAGGCTTAGTAAAAATGTCTGCAAGCTCATCAGCACTAGGAACAAATTTTGGATCAATCAGACCTTTTTCAAAACAATCTCTAATAAAGTGATGTCTGATTTCAATATGTTTAGTCCTAGAGTGCTGGACAGGATTCTTGACAATACAAAGAGCTGAAGAACTGTCCATTAACAATGGAGTCTTAGTCTCAGTTATGCCATAATCCAATAATTGGTTTTGAAGCCATAATACCTGAGATGTACAACTTGCAGCAGCTATGTACTCGGCTTCAGCAGTTGATGTAGCAACTGAAGTTTGTTTCTTACTCTGCCAAGAAATCAAACAGTTGCCTAGGAATTGGCATCCACCAGAAGTTGATTTCCTGGTCAATTTACACCCTGCATAGTCACTGTCAGAAAAAGCAACTAATTTACCAGAATGTCTAGTAGAATACCATAAACCTAGAGATGGAGTGCCTTGCAAATATCTAAAGATCCTCTTGACTGCAATCAAATGAGACTCCTTAGGTGCAGCCTGAAATCTAGCACAAACACATGTAGCAAACATAATATCTGGTCTAGAAGCTGTTAGGTACATCAAGGACCCAATCATACATCTGTAAAGTGTTTCATCAACCACTTTACCTTTCTGATCTGTATCCAGTTGTGTGGTGTTGCACATGGGAGTAGAACAGGGTTTACAATTTTGTAAATCAAATTTTTCCAAAAGATTTTTTGTATATTTGGACTGATGAATGAAAATTCCATCAGCCTTTTGTTTGATTTGCAAACCCAAAAAAAATTGTAATTCCCCCATTGCACTCATTTCAAACTTTTGTTGCATCAGCTTTGTAAAGTCATCACACAACTGTGTATCAGAGGATGCAAAACTAATATCATCTACATAAATTTGAACAAGTAGATTATGCTGCCCTGCTTTCTTAATGAACAAAGTTTTATCTATGGTGCCTCTAGTAAAATTATTTTCAAGAAGAAAGTTTGATAATGTCTCATACCAGGCCCTAGGAGCTTGTTTCAACCCATAAAGAGCCTTATCAAGCTTATACACCCAATTAGGATGTTTGTTGTCCTCAAAACCTGGTGGTTGACATACATAAACCTCTTCTTTAATTTTCCCATATAAAAATGCACTTTTGACATCCATTTGAAAAACTTTAAGATTTTGATAAGCAGCATAAGCTAAAAACAATCGAATTGCTTCCAGTCTGGCTACAGGGGCAAAGGTTTCATCATAATCAATACCTTCTTCTTGTGCAAACCCCTGAACCACCAGTCTGGCCTTGTTCTTAACAATAAGCCCATTTTCATCAGTCTTATTCCTAAATACCCATTTAGTGCCTATTGCACACTTACCTGGAGGTAGAGGAACAAGTTCCCACACTTGTTGTTTCTTGAACTGAAGAAGCTCAAGCTGCATGGCATCAACCCATCCATTGTCTTTTAATGCAATGTGATAATTCTTTGGCTCTTGCTGACTAATGAAGAGAGCATAGAAGCAGAAATTTGACAATTGACTTCTTGTTGATACACCAGCAGTGATATCACCAATGATTTGAGACATAGGGTGATTCTTCAGATCTTGATACACAATGAGGTCAGTGCAGGTGTTTGCAGCAGGCTCAGCAGCAACAGATGGTGATGGTGAAGAATTTCCTTGAAACCAATCAGTTGATGGTAGTTCAAAGGAAGTTGAAGTTGTAGAAATCTCATCAGCATTTGTTGTGGATTGTGCTGCTGGAGCTGCAGGAACATCAGGTCTAGCTGAATCAGGCAGTTGATCAGTAAATCTGAAGAGGTGAGTACTGCTATCATCATCATCAGCACTAGCAGTACCACCAGGTGGAGAACTGTTGACATGAGCAACAGCTGGAGTTTGATGAGGAGCATATTGCAGTATGTCCAAATCAAATATCTCCACAGGATTTTGTGGAATCTTGTCCTTTGGAGATTCATTAAACTTAACATGTAGAGTCTCTTCAACTATCTTTGTTCTACAGTTGAAGACTCTGTATGCTTTGCAAGTTGATGAATAACCAACAAAATATCCTGCATCCACCTTAGAATCAAATTTCTGGAGTTGATCCCTTGTGTTGAGAATGAAACAAGGACATCCAAAAGCTCTAAAGAATGAAATTAGAGGGGCCAAATGATGAAGAACTTCATATGGAGTTTTCATCAACCTCTTATTCACTAGAGCTCTATTTTGGACATAACAAGCGGTATTGATAGCTTCAGCCCAAAAAGTCATTGGCAATCCAGAGTCAGCCAACATGGACCTTGCAGCTTCAATAAGGGTCCTGTTCTTTCTCTCCACTACTCCATTTTGTTCAGGAGTTCTTGGAATGCTAAAATGCCTCTTGATTCCCTTTGAGAGGAAGAACTCATCAAGTGTGTTGTTTCTAAACTCAGTTCCATTATCACTTCTAACACACTTGACTGAGAGGGAATACTGCTTCTCAACATACAACACAAAGTTGATAATCTTCTGAGGTGCTTCATCCTTTGAATGCAAGAAGAAAGTCCATACAAATCTAGAGTAATCATCCACAATTACTAGACAGTATTTCTTCTTAGCCATACTCATCACTCTCACAGGACCAAAGAGATCCATATGAAGAAGTTGTAAGCAGGCTGTGGACTTAGGTTCTTCTATGGAGGGAAATGAAACTTTGTGCTGTTTTCCTTTTAGACAAGCAGTGCAGTCATCTTCACATTTGAACTCCTTCATGGGCAAACCCCTTACTAAACCATGGGTAATCAGCTGATTTATGTTTTTGAGATTAACATGACTCAGCCTTCTATGCCATAGTGTAGATTCTTGAGGGGAAGCCTTGGAAAATAGGCAAGGATGGCCTTTGAGATCTATTTTCTTAGAAAGATCTAAGGCATACACTCTACCTGTCCTGTTGGCCTTAAGGAGAGTGTGTTTATCCAACACCTTGTCAATCAAACTCAGAACTTTGGATGACAGAATCCGGCAGTTCTGACTTGTGAAAAGAGCAACATGGCCTTTGTCACACATTTGACTGACACTCAAGAGGTTGTACTTGAGATTTTCCACATGGTTAACATCATCAAACTTTATTTCCCCATTGGAAACAAAGCCTTTGCCGATGATGTAACCCTTTGCATCATTGCCAAAGGATACAAATCCCTTCTTTCCTTGAGAGTAGTCATTAAGAAGTGATCTGTTTCCTGTCATATGCATGGATCCTCCACTGTCTACATACCAGATGCCTCTGTGGCATGTTGAAGAACCCTGTGAAGATGATGCAGTTGAGCAGGAACCCTCAGTTGATTCCAGAGCCATAAGTGCCAGATTTCCAAAAGGACTATCACCACCATGTTGATCAGCACTTGTGAACAGTTGTTCATGACCAGACATATCATCTGGCAAGCTGCTCCAATCAACAACTTCTGGGGTGAAGAAGCTATGTTGTTGAGGTTGAGGGGGTTGATGAGATGGTTGAGGTTCTGGAAGTGCATGAGGTTGTGGTACCATAGGAGCTTGAACCTGACTGGTTTGTGGCATGTAATGACACGGGTAAGGATAAGGCATTTGACCCTGAGGAACAAAATATGCAGGAGATTGTAGTTGAGACTGATGACCAGAATTGACAGGATGTTGCCCTTTGTTTTGTTGACTATTGCTAGGAAAAGTCACAAAAGGTGCAGAGGAATTAGATCCAGATGATCTACATTCTCTAGCAAAGTGTCCAAGCCTTTGGCATCTGTGACACCTCAACTTACTCTTGTCAAAACCAACTTTGGTTTTGCCAGAGAGTCCTGGGAACTTTCTTCCAGTTCTTTTATAGAACTTCTGAGATCTGATATTTATCAAGGCCATTTGGCTCAAAATATCCATCTCTTCTAAGTCATCATCAGCAATCCCCTTGAGATCATCCATGATGAAACACAGATTGTCATTATTACACCCAGAAAATTGACTATCAACACTCACAAATGCTGAATCAGAAATATTTGAAGAGAAATCAATATGCTCATCATACTGGCATTCAGATGAAGCATATTCTGACTCATGACTAACCAGAGCAGTATTGCCTGGTACAAAGTCCTCAGTGAGCTTACCAGATGAAGACAGTTTTCTCTTTTGTTCTATCTCTCTCTCAAATGTGAGTAGTTTCCCATGAAGTTGGGTGAGAGATAGTTTGTCCAAATTTGCACTGGAGCGTAGGACAATGGTATATGTGTCCCATCTCTCAGGCAGTGATCTGAGAAATCTGTTATTCATCTGAACATTAGTGTACTCATGTTTGACCATTTTCAATTCAGAGATCAAACAAGAGAACCGCTCAAACTGTTGAGTCAGTGTCTCACCCTTCCTATGAGAGAATGTCTCATATTGTTGGGCAAGGATCTCTCTATTATTTGCCAAGACCTCATCTGTTCCTCCAAATTGTTCTTTCAAGGCATTCCAGAGGTCATGGGCAGATTCATAGTGCATTAACCCAGAATAAATTTCATTTGGTAGCGCCATGGCTAGAATTCCATGAGCTTTTGCATCTATCTCAAATAATTTCTTATCTTCATCTGAGTATTGATCCTTCCTCTTCGGAACCATTTGATTGGTTTCCGGGTTATTCACCATAGGCTTATGTGGACCATGTACCACTGATGTCCAACAACCTGAACTGTTAACAGACAGGTGATGGAGCATACGACGTTGCCATATGTTATACTCATTCCTAACCAGCATTGGAGGCTTGGTTGAGGAACCAGTATTGTGAGGATCATTGGAAGGAGTAGTCATTTTGAAACCAGAAACAATTTTATTCAAGCAAAAATTTTGACACACCACAACAAACTCAATGAAAACCGAGAATAAGTCTCAGGATGAATGATTAAAAACACAGAAAATTCAATCTCTATAACAATTTCTTGCAAAATAATACTAATTCACTCAAACTTGGATCTTGAAGAGCAGTTTCAATGATCAATTATTAGATCGATCAATGATTAACCTGCTCTGATACCATTTGACAGGATCAAAGATCACAAGTTTGAAGTATAATAGTGTAATGCAGCGGAATGAAGAGATGAATTAGTCAAGTTATAGCAAGAGAGTGTTATTTGTAACAAATGCGAGAGAATATTTTCTGTGATTTGGAATGTTTCAATAATGCTCAATATTATTGCTCAATCATTCATTGGTTACAATAAGGTTGGCACTCCTTATATAGAGTGCAATTACTGCTGTAATCACGGGGTGGTGATTACTAGCAAATTTAGTACAAAAATAACTACTTCTTAACAAACTACTGAAATGTTCACAACTACTGAGAACATGTCAGAGTGTTAAGTATAAAACATAAACTACTGAAAAAGAAAACTACTGATGCTACAACGACTGAAGAACAAACTCTTCAGTCGTTTTACAAAACTACTGAAAATAGAAAATATAAAACTACTGAAAGCAAACCGTCACAACTACTGAAGAAGTCCTCTTCAGCTGTTGTGACAACATCTTCAGACTTTGTCTTCAGCACTTGTGTCTTCAGACTTTGTCTTCAGCACTTGTGTCTTCAGACTTTGTCTTCAGCACTTGTGTCTTCAGACTTTGTCTTCAGTTGTTGTCTTCAGCTGATGTGGACTTCAGTAGTTGTTGTGACGTCTGTGGGACTTAAAGGTTTTCTGATCCGGCTCATTGGTTCTTTTGGTCCAACAAGTTGTTGTTGAGTTATGGATAGGATTTTATCGATTTTCAAGTGTCATTTGCATGGTTTCGTGTACGTGTTGCATTCAAGCAGTAGATCATATGTTCCATTTGTTATTTATTAGTGTGATTTTAGTGATCATTATAACCGGATTTTATTAAATTAGATTAGAAGTGTGTTTAAAAGGTTTGAGAATCAAAACGCCATAGCATTGGAGGTAGTTAGGGTAAACAAAAAACTATCAATGTGAGAACTCCTGTTGTTTATTGTTTTTTTTTAAGTATTTCCTTTCTCTTGTATCTTATTATTAATCTTTCATGAATTCTTTAATACACCATTCCATAGATGCATAACGTTTATTGAAATACAAGGAAATATTATAAACTACGACGTGTTAACTAGATTTGACTTCTTTTTCTTCGATAACACATTGCGTTTCTTCTTTGACATTTTATAAGTTTCATTCGGTAAATGTAAATAGATTCTCGATTTCTATTGAGTGAATAGGAGTAGTTAGTTGCTCCTTTACAACTATTATCCTTGCGTAGATACTCAATAAAAGATTCTGTGGATGAACAATAGTCATTTCGATTGAATTTAGTGGATACTTTAGATAAGAGGGTTTGAACATGGTTATTGTAACACCCGGATATTTTTGAAGCCGACGAAAGAAGAAAAGAAATAAAGTCCAAAGTCGAGGGACCAAACTCGCCAACGAGAGAAAGTTGGGTAAGTGGAGATATTTGAAGGGAGAGGGCAGCCATTACCCTCTCCCCACACCCAAATTTTCAGCAAAGAAAAGAGAGGAGAAGAAGAAAGGGAGAAAAGAGAGAAAAAGGTTGGTTCGAGTAGATTCAAGCGTGCAAAATCGAAGTGTAGTGTGTTGATTCGAAGCTCTTCTCGTTGTGGTCGTTTGTGTGAGTTCTAGGACCCCTCTTTTACATGTTTTCAAACAATTTTGGGGCTGGAACACATGAAAAGAGGAACGAAATGAAAGAATGCATGAATAAATGAACGAAAGTAATGAAAGACTTGCAAGCATTGGATATCAGGACACGCCAATTATAAGGTGTTAGCCCAACGGTGTGTGGGTTCGCTACCCTGGGAGGATGCACATCGTGGTCCGTCTTTGTGATCGACCATTTGTATAGAACCTCTACCGCTTACCCCGGTACTGCGGCACCATGTATAGCTGTCTATTTATAGACTTCGGCCCAGTAGCCATATAGTTTGGGGTGTAGCACATGGTATTGGTACGGAAGATATCAAAAGTGAAAGGAAAGATCTAATGATGAACGAACGGATGAAAGTAAAAATGTATGAACGAATGGAAGTTAATGAACGAATGAAGAAGATAATAATGATATTATCTATGTGTACGTATGATATGTGATCATGCAAAAGTAACGAACGGTTTTTAATGAAAGTAAAGTATGTTTTATTATAAAACTAGAACTCACTCAGCAACGCTGACTTTTTATGTGTTTTCAGTTGGCAGGTAATGTTGCTGAGGATGGCACTGCGAGGCTACTCGGCTCTTTTGGGATGTCATCCATTTATAATGCTTTTGTGATGTAATGCAACTTGGATTTTGTAATTGGATAACGATGTATTATTTGGCAAAAGCTATTATATTGAAATGGAAGAAAGTTTTAAATGTTTCCGCTGCGACGTTTTATGGAATACAAATGTAATTATATGTTTTATGTGCGATGAGGATCCAACTGTAAGCGTCCCGGGAACGGGGCCTTACAAGTTGGTATCAGAGCCAAAGTTTAAGAAATGGGTAACTTTTCAAAATAAACCTTAACTTAAACAGAGAATGGGACGGAAAGGGAAGGGATGCCAGTCTGAGTAGCTGCGTGCCATCAGGTATTTTCTTTAATGTTAACCGATATTATGTGCGCATGTTATGTGGTTTACGTGTTGTATGTAGATTTAGATACTGATGTAGTCAGGATAGGTAATGCTCGGGGTATGAAGAGTAAAGTAAGTGGCTAATCACAACTGGTCACTGTAATTAGGGACTTACTATACTTGACATAAACAGAGCTGTTCCCTTGAATGACCGTGTTTGTGTTTGAATCTTCAGTGTGTTAGAGAATGGCCGGTGGTAGATCTTCAAAAGCTTTGAGGGGTGGAGGTCATGGTGGGCCTGGTGCTGAACCGCGACCCAAAAGAGGAAGGCCTAGAGTCGAAAGGGTGGTTCCTGAAGAACCCGAGACCCCTCATCCGGAGGCTGGTAATGAGAGCGCGAATTTGAGGGCCTCAATGAAAGAGGCAGTTGCAGAGGAGGTTCATCAGGTCATGCAGACGATCTTATCGTCTGTGGTGACCGAAGTGATTAAGGCTGTAAATGAAGGAGAGAGGAGGGATCAGAACATGTCCACTGGAGGAAGGGAACAACCGGAGACGGAAATGATTGTCTCCGATGCCGAGGAAGAGGAAGATGAGCCTGTGCAAGAGGTGGCATGAGGCTGCAACTATGGGGCGTTTGTGAGATGCAAGCCCCCTACTTTCGATTGTAACGGCACTGCTGTTGCTGCTCACCGGTGGGTGAGGGAAATGGAGGCTTTTCTTACCGAGTGCCGGGAGGACCAGAAAGTGAAGTTTTCTACCCACTCGTTTGTGGACTCGGCTCTGTGTTGGTGGGACAACATTGTCCAAGCCTAGGGTAACCGGGCGATCGGAAGGATGAGGTGGGAGGAGTTGAAGAAGATGGTGATTGAAGAGTTCTGTCCTCATAGGGAGATGGATAAGATCGAGAGAGAGTTCCTGCAGCTGGAGGCGGGAACCATGACACACCAGCAGTACACCACCAAATTCAACGAGATGGCACGGCTGGTGCCGGATCTGGTGACGCCTCTGTCTCGAAAGATCAAGAGGTACATTCAAGGCTTGCCGGTGGATGTTCGCAGGCATATGATCGCCGCCCGGCCAGGCACGTTTAGGTCGGTGGTCGATTTGGAAGGGAGGCTATATGATGAGCGGGAGGTGGTGGTGACTGAAGCGAACAAGAAGGGTGGTGGTGATCGGAACTGGAACGAGAAAAGGTTTGGTCGGGGTGATGCCTCGACGGGTAACAAGAAGGCACGGGTGGATGACCGTCGTGTGGCCACATCGGGAGCGGGGTCGAAGAGGTGTGGCAAGTGTGGAAAGGAGCATGCGGGAGAATAGGCAATGTGTGCTTCAAGTGTGGAAGATGGGGCATATAGCAAGGGATTGCCGTGCGGGCAGATGTTTCAACTGTGGGGAAAGTGGTCATATGAGTAAAGACTGTAAGAAGCCGAGGGTTGAGGGTTCCGCAGTGAAGAAGACGGGAAGTGATGGACCGAGGGCGAGCGCCAGGGCATTCACTATGACACCGGAGGAAGCTAAGACGGACCCTGATGTTGTGTCTGGTACGTTTCTAGTGAACCAAACTTTAGCTTCTGTGTTATTCGATTCTGGTGCTAGTAAAAGTTTTATTTCTGCTGCTTTCAGTGCTAAGCTGCCTGTTAGTAGTAGACGTGTTGATGCGCCCTTTGATGTAGAAACTCCCATAGGTAAGTCTACCAGAAATTCTAAGATGATAGAGGGTTGTGACGTGGAGTTAGAAGGTCACAATTTCCGATTAGACCATTCGTGATGACCTTAGGTGGTTATGATGTGGTTCTCGGGATGGATTGGTTAGCAGATTATGAGGCGAACATTGTGTGTCGCAAGAAGATGATTTGTCTGACAACGCCCGACGGTAGTTCCGTGACGGTTTATGGTGATCGGGTTACTACGATTCCGAAGGTGATTTCAATGGCGGTGGCCGGAAAGTGCATGAGGCATGGATGTAACGCCTATCTGGCTTACGTAAAGGATGTGGATAGACCAACGCCACAACTGTTCGATTTACCGGTTGTGCGCGACTTTCCAGATGTGTTTCCCGAAGACCTACTAGGAGTGCCACCTGACCGTGAGATAGAGTTCCAGATTGACTTGATACCGGGTGCCCAACCTGTTGCAAAGGCACCGTATCGGTTAGCTGGAGCAGAGATGAAGGAGTTGATGGAACAGCTATAGGAGTTGCTCGACAAGGGGTTTATTAGGCCGAGTATCTCTCTTTGGGGTGCTCCGGTCTTATTTGTGAAGAAGAAGGACAGTAGCATGAGGATGTGTATTGACTACCGTGAGTTGAACAAGTTGACAGTGAAGAACCGATACCCGTTACCGAGGATTGATGATTTGTTTGATCAGCTTCAAGGTGCCAGTTGGTTCTCAAGGATAGATCTTCGATCTGGCTACCATTAGTTGAAAGTGAAAGAGCAAGACATTCCTAAAACAGCTTTCCGTACGCGTTATGGGCACTACGAGTTTCTCGTTATGTCCTTTGGTTTAACCATTGCGCCAGCTGCTTTTATGGATTTGATGAATCGAGTGTGTCGGCCGATGTTGGATAAATCGGTAATCGTGTTTATTGATGACATCCTAATTTATTCAAAGAACGAGGATGAGCATGCTGGTCACATTCGAGAAGTGTTGGAGACGCTGAGAAGGGAGAAGTTGTATGCTAAATTCTCCAAGTGCGCGTTCTGATTGCGCGAGGTTCAATTCTTGGGTCATGTGGTGAATCCTGACGGGATTATGGTGGACCCGGGAAAGGTGGAGGCAGTGATGCAATGGAAGTCTCCAAAGACGCCATCCGAGATTCGTAGTTTCTTGGGTTTGGCGGGCTACTACTATCGAAGGTTTATCCAAGACTTCTCCACTAACTAAATTGACCCGGAAAGATGTGAAGTTCGTATGGGGTCAGGCTCAAGAGAAGGCATTCGAGGAACTGAAGGCGAGGTTGACTCAAGCTCATGTTCGGTCATTACCCAATGGAAGTGAAGATCTGGTGGTCTATTCTGATGTTTCCTACTCGGGTTTGGGGTGCGTGTTAATGCAGAGAGGAAAGGTTTGTTGGGTTTGTTGGACCATATCAAAGTAGTTTAACCATTTAAACTTGAAAACGCAGCGGATTAAAACCTTAATATTATCATTAGTAATCTGAAAATTAAGGCTCATATCATGACAACAACAAACCCAAGAACATAAGGATCATTTATATGTGTATGAACTAGCTATCAACAAGAAATAAAAACCCAAAACAAGCCATACATTCTACCTTTTGTAAAGCTGCAGAAAAACGAATTTGGGTGAAGAAGATGATGTTGTTGAACAGCCAAAACACCAAGGAAAGATGTCCTAAAGCATCCATACCCACAAGCATCAAGCAAGCACCTATCTTGCTAGGTTTTGACACCAAAATCGCACAAAGAGAGCTGCTGAAAACGATTTTAAGCTTCTATTTTCTTAGAGCTGCTGAAAACGATTTTCAGCTTCTATTTCTTCAATAATGGAGAAGGAGAAAAGCTCTTGAGGATCTTGCATGTGAGAGAGAGAGAGAGAGAGAGAGAGAGAGAGCTAGATGGAGTGTGTGTGTTCCAAGGGTTTTTTAGTTCCAAGACATCTAATGAAAACAAAGGGAATCAACCCCTCTTAGGGGGCGGCCGAAACCTTTTAAATTTGGGGATTTCCCCCCAATTTAATCTACCAAAATGTTTTAACTAGTAATTAGAATAAGTTATGTAATCACCCTTTTAATTATATAACTTATACACACACTCCTATTATTGTTTGATGTTATTTAACTAACTTAAATAACATTACAAACAATACCTATGAACAAAATATCCCTATAAATTGTTCAACCTTATATGCAACTTATTTAGAAAACCTATTTTCTAAATTGGTGTATTTATTTAATTGCATGATCATATCATCAATTAAATATTATTTGGTGTTTGCTAAGCTTGTTATTGGGTATGACCCGACTTGGATCATAACGTACTAACCACATCAATGTTCTATGTGTCTTGGGCATAAAGAATCCAACAATCTCCCACTTGCACAAGATTCATAGAAGATTGATGCAAGTAGTAAATACTGCCTAACAACGGTTTACTACCCTTAATACGCATGACTTAAAGCCATTCAATAACATCATCCCCTTCAAGTATCCAACTTGAAATGATTTAGGTGAATCAATCATTTATCCTTTTGTTTCAGATGTCATGTTAAATCCAAGGACATAGAGTGATCATTCCTTGTTGATTTAACTTAATCAGGCCTTTGACATCTTGCTCTCAACGAATAAGAGGAACAAATTCCATCTTGACTACATACGTTTTTCACAATCACCTCATGTCACACTTGAACATAGCCTTATGTACTGCCCATTATTTCAGAGCAGTGAAGAACTAGCTCAAGGTATAACATTTGGTGAATATCAAAACCTAATATGTATCTCAGGTCGAAGGATACCAAATGATATTTGTCTTTACTCAAATTTACTAATGATCAATCTAGAAGATTCCATGTAGTAAAATTAAGATGCGGGTCAGTCCAATATTTGTATCCCACAAATATCTATGAACCTTGGAAGCAACCAATTGCTCTATATTCATTCCTTATGAATATCCACCAATCCATGTTCATAATAGTCTTACGTTCATATTTGTTCCCACAAACATGACCGACTACGAACATTTAGAATAATAAACATATTCATGGATGTATACATGCTAAAATGAATATAACTCAAAATATCACAAGTATATAGAGGTAAATATTACATTGTTTCAAACTTTTAATACTAAACAAATCAATTCCAGTCACTAGAATATCGAAGTCCTAAGGCACAAGTATGACTTTCATGCTTTGCCCTTTCAAGGAGCTTCGTGAGTGGATCCGCAATGTATTGATCGGTGTGAACTTTATGAATACATATTTTTCCCTTTTCAATTTCATTCCTTATGTAGTTGAATTTCCGCTCAATGTGCCTAGCCTTTTTGAAGTGCATAGGGTACCTTGATTTATGCAATCGTACACTCGTTATCACAAAAGGATTTCTAGGGGGTCTTGAATGGTAGAGACCGCCCTAGGTAGGCGATAAATTTCTTTATCCATGCAGCTTCTTGAGCTGCTAATGATGTGGCTATGTATTCGGGTTTTGTAGTGGACAATGCTAGCCATTCATAATAAAGACATACCCCGATTGTGATCGAGAATCATCTCGATCAGTTTGGAAACTCGCATCCGTGTAACCCTTTACAACGAGTTCCTCTTCATCATATCCGTATATTAGAAACATTTCCTTAGTCCTCCTAAGGTATTTCAATATACTTTTAATAGCCATCCAATGGCAATTACCTGGATTCTACTAATATCTGCATGCTTAACGCGCATGACACGTCCAGTCTAGTGCATATCATCGCATACATGATGGATCCTATAGCTGACGCATATGGGATGTCCTTCATTCGACCTTGCTCATCCTTTGAGCTTGGACATTGAGATGTACTCAATATTGTCCCTCTTTGAATAGGTACCATACCTTTCTCAGAGTTTTTCCATCTTGAACCTTTTCAAGACTTTATTAATATATGCACTTTGATTTAAACCTATCAACCGCCTCGATCTATCCCTATAGATCTTTATTCCCAAACTATAGGCGGCTTCACCGAGATTTTTATGGAAAAACAACTTCCAAGCCAGGTTTTAACACCTTCCATGGTTGGAATATATTTCCAAAAGGTAGTATGTCATCAACATACAATACTAAGAATGTTATTATGCTCCCACTAGCCTTCTTATATACACAAGCCTCGTCAGCGTTCTTGATGAAACCAAATTTCTTGATCTCTTCATCAAAACGTTGATTCCAACTTCTCGATGCTTGATTCAATCCATACATTGACCTCTTTAACTTGCATACTTTATTAGGATGTTGTGGACCGACAAAACCATCAAGCTGAACCATATGGACAGTCTCTTCGAGATGTCCATTAAGACAAGCAGTTTTGACATCCATTTGCCAAATCTCATAGTCATAATATGCAGCTATGGCAAATAATATCCTAATTGACTTTAGCATTGCCATATGCGAGAAAGTTTCATCATAATCAACCCCTTGATTTTGAGTGAAACCTTTTGCTACAAGTCTTGCTTTGTAAGTATCCAAGTTTCCATGTATATCCATTTTCTTCTTGAAACCCACTTGCATCCAACCGGTTTGGAGTTAAGTGGAGGGTCAACCAATTCCTAAACTTGATTGTCATACATGGATTGCATCTCAACGTTCATGGCTTCCAGCCATTTGTCACAATCCGAATTGGACATAGCTTCATGGTATGTAGTTGGCTTATCGGAGTCAACCACATAGCATCCATTCATGAAAAATCCATATCTTTCAGGTGGAATGCTAACCCCCAGATCTACGAACGTTTTGTGTGTATTGATCAACCTCTTGATCATCATCAACAACCTCTTGTTTATTGCTAGTGTCAACCAAACGTGTATTGGCTTGTGGATCTTGATCCCCATAAATTCCACTATTCTATACGTTATTCCTTTCATAAGGAACTTAGTTTCCAAGAACTCAGCCTTTCGAGCAATAATTACTCTTGCTCTGTTGGATCAAAGAAGTAGTATCCTATACAGTCTATGGGATATCCAACAAATATACACTTAGTGAATCGACTATCTTGGTCAGGGCCATATTCAAAATACGAGCCTCGGAGAGCATTGCGAAACCCCAAAATGATAGAGGTAGTGAGCTTATAGACATCATAGATCGAACCATATCCAATAGGGTTCGATTTCTCCTTTCAGGCACACCATTATGTTGTGGTGTTCCAGGTGGAGTAAGTTGTGAGACGATCCCACAACTTCATAGATGGTACTGAAAAGCATCACTGAGGTATTCACCTCCTCTATCTTAACGAAGAACTTTGATAGTTTTATTGAGTTGATTTTCTACTTCATTCTTGAAGATTTTGAACATTTCAAAAGCTTCATGTTTGTGTGTCATCATGTACACATAACCATAGCGACTATAATCGTCGGTAAAGGTAATGAAGTATCTTTCACCATTTCTAGTCATTGTCTTAAAAGGGGCCACATACATCCAAATGTATGATTCCCAATAAGTCCTTTGCCCTCTCGTTAGTGCCACTAAAGGGCGACTTGGTCATCTTACCTTGTAAACAAGATTCACACTTATCGAATGAAACATTTTCATTTGTTTTTCAAAAGACCATTCTTTTGAGGTGTTTGAATCCGATTCTTGTTTATGTGACCAAGACGACAATGCCAAAGATGAGAATCAGTTAAATCCATTTTAATTTTCTCGGTGCTTGTTTGGTATAATGAGCTATTATAGGATGAATCATTATGAACCAATTCATAGATTCCATTAAAAAGCATAGCCTTGAAATAAAATATATCATCCATACAAACATAAATACCATTGTTAACACACTTTAATTCATAACCACATTATTTTAAAGGGAAATCAAAATTATGTTCCTAGTCAAACTAGGAGCATACAAAATGTTCTTAAGAATAACTTCCAAACCATTTGAAAGTTTCAAATTATTGTCTCTTTGGGCTTCGACATCAACTTTTGCTCCATTGCCCAGTAGAGACTTGTGTCTACCTTCTTGAAGTGCTTATTTCTTTTGAACCCCTGCAACAAATTGCATATGTGAGTTCCACATCCGGTATCCAATACCCATGTGTTTAAAGAAATAACATTTAAACCAATGTGAATTATGAAAGTTGTACCTGAGGTTTGCCCAGCATCCCTCTTGGTTCTCAACTCTTTGAGATAGGTTGGACAATTCCTTTTCCAATGTCCTATCTCTCCACACTCAAAGCATGGATCGTTCTCCGTTACCTTAGGCTTCTTAAGCTTAGGCTTTGGAGGTTCCGCTTTAGCCTTTCCTTTCCCCTTTCCTATGATGTACCCCTTTCCTTTGACAACATTTGCCTTGGGATCAGGGAATGGCCTTTTCTTATTGCCTTCCTCATTGATCGAGAGAATAGGTAGAACCGTTCTACCCATTCATGCCTTGGCTGTTTTGAGCATTGCGTGAAGCTCACCAACGCTCTTGTCCCATCCGTTCATATTGTAATTCATTATGAACGTCTCATACCTTTTGGTTAGGCCATTAAGGATCAAATCCATGGCCAGCTCCTTTGAGATGGGACAATTAAGCCTCTCGAGGCGATCAACGTGGCTTTTCATCTTAAGAACATAAGATGATACCGATTGGGTTTCTTCCATGCGACATGCATGAAGCGCTCGAACCGTTTCGAAGCGCTCTACCCGAGCTTGTTGAAGGAACATTTCCTTCAACTGGGTAATTATGTCATATGCCCCAAGATGCTCCAAATCCTTTTGGAGTTTGGGAATCATAGTTCCCAACATGAGGCAGGAAACTTGCATGGAATCCTCAGTGTATTGAAGCCAATCGTTATAGGCCTCAACATCCTCGGGGTCGGGTTGGTCAGGAATAGGATCGTCAAGGACATAGGCCCTTTTCTCTTGCTTGAGAACAATTCTCAAGTTTCGATACCAGTCCATAAAGTTATTATGGTTAAGACGATCCCTTTCTAAGATGGTTCTCAGTGATAGGGTAGGGACGGTCGGGGTGGTAGCATTATTGTTTGCGGCCATTTCTACAAAATTACAAAGTTCATTTTAGTATTTCTGAAAAAATTGCATTTTAATTATTAATACCCTTTACACGTCTCATAGACAATTAATAATTAAAATGTAGAATCCAACGTTACATTTAAATGATGGTTAGGTGACCTTTTTCCCATTATTTAAATCAACAAGGTAGTCAACATTTGACAGTTGCAACCTATTGCAACTTCTAACTTTATGGGATCGGTTAAACATCTTATGTTTAGTCGGCATGTAAAATCCCATCAACACCATTGTATGCCATGCTTCGGTGACCCTATACACATGGTTTCCAATTTAGTCGTCCTACTTACACACACGTGTGAGTTTACACATACAAGTGGTTAAGTGACCTTTATCCCACAAGTATGTCAAGCCCACCTCAAACACACAAGTTCCCTAAAAGTGGTTAAGTGACCTTTATCCCACAAGTAGTTCTCAAGTGATTCGAGTGTCGTGTAAAAGGATGGTGTTAAACTTGTTTCCAAAGGGATTTAAGTTTCCATTAATTCTAGTTATGAAAACTCTATGTACCTTGTATTCGCATGCTTTAAAATACATGGTACCCTATGTTTCCATTTTTAATAAAACCTCTTTTATTTTGAAATCATTAATCCTTTTAATAACCTTTTATTAGTCACTTAATGATTAGGAACCAAAAAATTCAGCTTGTTATGATAATTTATTTAGATTGTTAAGCATATCCACATATCAAACAATCAACATAAAATGAATAATCAAACAAGCATATATAAAACAACCACATGTGCATAACCATAGCCACTATGTTGACAACACTTTTTTGCCATCACAAGTGTTGTCATTTGGTCTTTCCTAAGGGTTGAACACAACACAAAAGATGAGATCTCCAAAGACCCCCACTTGAACTTGCATCCAAATGCTTCAAGTCCTTCTCTTTGTGTCTTCCTTTTGTGCTTCCATCTTGTGCATCTTCTTTTACAAAATTTATATCCTAATACAAATTTTCTAATAAAAGAAAACACACTTAATCTATCTATTACATTGCCATTGAATGAATAAATAAATTACATCCAAAAACAAACACATAAGAATAATATTACAACCCATTATGAATGAAATCAACCAAAACAAAAATCCATTCAAAACCAAATCAACACAAGGTCAAGGCTAGGTTATGCACCAATATGAATCATCATATATACAACATACAAGAACCAAATAAATCCCCATTTGACCCTAAATTTTCAGCCAACATAAACCAAGAATTTAGGGTTTTGTCCAAACAAACACAATCAACCATTTGATATCTTTCTTTTAAGGTTTAATCACAAGCATGTTAGATATAACCTTGAAAGGTTGGGGATTTATAACATCACCACAAAACAGCCCCAATAAGGTTGTTAAAGCCCCATAAAACCAATTTTACAAGGAAAAATGAAACTAGTCATCCACATATCCGGCTCTAGATGCCAATGTTGGGTTTGTTGGACCATATCAAAGTAGTTTAACCATTTAAACTTGAAAACGCAGCGGATTAAAACCTTAATATTATCATTAGTAATCTGAAAATTAAGGCTCATATCATGACAACAACAAACCCAAGAACATAAGGATCATTTATATGTGTATGAACTAGCTATCAACAAGAAATAACAACCCAAAATAAGCCATACATTCTACCTTTTGTAAAGCTGCAGAAAAACGAATTTGGGTGAAGAAGATGATGTTGTTGAACAGCCAAAACACCAAGGAAAGATGTCCTCAAGCATCCATACCCACAAGCATCAAGCAAGCACCTATCTTGCTAGGTTTTGACACCAAAATCGCACAAAGAGAGCTGCTGAAAACGATTTTCAGCTTCTATTTTCTTAGAGCTGCTGAAAACGATTTTCAGCTTCTATTTCTTCAATATTGGAGAAGGAGAAAAGCTCTTGAGGATCTTGCATGTGAGAGAGAGAGAGAGAGCTAGATGGAGTGTGTGTGTTCCAAGGGTTTTTTAGTTCCAAGACATCTAATGAAAACAAAGGGAATCAACCCCTCTTAGGGGGCGGCCTAAACCTTTTAATTTTGGGGTTTTCCCCCCAATTTAATATACCAAAATGTTTTAACTAGTAATTAGAATACGTTATGTAATTACCCTTTTAATTATATAACTTATACACACACTCCTATTATTGTTTGATGTTATTTAACTAACTTAAATAACATTACAAACAATACCTATGAACAAAATATCCCTATAAATTGTTCAATCTTATATGCAACTTATTTAGAGAACCCATTTTCTAAATTGGTGTATTTATTTAATTGCATGATCATATCATCAATTAAATGTAATTTGGTGTTTGCTAAGCTTGTTATTGGGTATGACCCGACTTGGATCATAACGTACTAACCACATCAATGTTCTATGTGTCTTGGGCATAAAGAATCCAACAAGGTTTAGCCTATGCATCCTGACAGTTGAAGGTTCATGAGGTCAATTATCCTACTCATGACTTGGAGCTAGCAGCCGTGGTCTTTGCGTTAAAGATTTGGAGGCACTATCTTTACGGGACGAAGTGCACCATATTCACTTAGCACAAAAGCTTGAAGTACTTCTTTGAGCAGAAGGACCTAAACATGAGGCAGAGATGATGGTTGGAGCTCATAAAGGACTATGATTGCGAGATCCATTACCATCCGGGCAAAGCCAACGTGGTGGCGGATGCCCTTAGCCGAAAGGAGAGACCCGAGCCGATTCGGGTGAAAGCTTATCAACTGATCATGACCTCCGATATAATGAAGCAAGTCAAGGAGTTTTAAGATGAAGCATTGAAAGAAGATCATCTTAACTCTGAAAGAATGAGAGGTCTGGTCGCAGAATTGGGTGAAAACACACTCGGTGTTAGAAACCAATTCAGTCATGTGTGGATTCCTTGTTTCGGGGATCTACGCGTGAAGATCATGGATGAAGCTCACAAGACTCGATACTCCATTCATCCTGGTGCCACGAAGATGTATCAAGACATGAAGAAAGATTACTAGTGGCCGGGTATGAAGCGTGATGTGGTGGAGTATGTGAGTAAATGCCTTACTTGTTTGCAAGTGAAGGTCGAGCATCAAAAGCCATATGGAAAGATCCAACCTTTGGATATACCGGAATGGAAGTGGGAGCACATCACCATGGATTTCATTACGAAGCTACCGCATACCCCGAAAGGGTATGATGTTACATGGGTGATTGTTGACCGCTTGACGAAGAGTGCTCACTTCCTACCGATTCGCGAGACATATTCATCTGAGAGGTTGGCTGATCTGTTCTTCAAGGAAATTGTAACTCGTCATGGTGTGTCGGTGTCTATTGTGTCTGATCGTGACACTCGGTTTAGATCTAAATTTTGGAAGAAATTCCACGACGCTATGGGGACGAGGTTACATATTAGCACGACCTATCATCCCCACACTGATGGTCAGTCCGAGAGGACCATTCAGACACTAGAGGACATGCCTCGGGCATGTGTTATCGATTTTGGAGGAAGTTGGGATGACCACTTACCGCTAGCCAAATTCTCATACAACAACAGTTATCATGCCAGCATTGGTATGCCCCCATATGAGATGCTATACGGTAGGAGATGCAGAACACCCGTCTGTTGGGGTGATATTGGTCATAAAGAGTTAGGGAGCATCGAGGTGATCGAGGCTACAACCGAGAAGCTTGAAAAGATCAAAGCCTTCATGAAGGCAGCCAAAGATAGACAGAAGTCGTATGCTGATAAACTACGCAGACTGATTGAGTTCCAGGTGGGTGACCGGATTATGTTGAAGGTCTCACCTTGGAAGGGTATCATTCGTTTCTGAAAGCGGGGCAAGTTGAGCTCGAGGTACATAGGCCCTTTCCGAATCATTGCTCGAGTAGAAGAGGTGGCCTATAGACTGGAGTTACCGGATGAGTTAAGTGGAATTCACCCGACATTCCATGGATCTCATCTAAGGAAGTGCTTGGCAGATGAAGATATGATTGTTCCACTGGAAGATATCGAAGTAGACGAACGGCTCAATTATGTGGAGCAACCAGTGGCCATCATCGACCGAAAAGAGAAGAGGTTGAGGGATAAAATGGTTCCACTTGTGCGTGTACAGTGGAAGCACAGGAAAGGATCCGAGTCTACGTGGGAGACTGAAGAAGAAATGAGGCAGCATTACCCACGTTTGTTCGAGGAATGACAGGTTTCGGGGACGAAACCTATATAAGGGGGGTGGACTTGTAACACCCGGATATTTTTGAAGCCGATGAAAGAAGAAAAGAAATAAAGTCCAAAGTCGAGGGACCAAACTCGCCAACGAGAGAAAGTTGGGTAAGTGGAGATATTTGAAGGGAGGGGGCTGCCATTACCCTCTCCCCACACCCAAATTTTCAGCAAAGAAAAGAGAGGAGAAGAAGAAAGGGAGAAAAAGAGAAAAAGGTTGGTTCGAGTAGATTCAAGCGTGCAAAATCGAAGTGTAGTGTGTTGATTCGAAGCTCTTCTCGTTGTGGTCGTTTGTGTGAGTTCTAGGACCCCTCTTTTACATGTTTTCAAACGATTTTGGGGTTGGAACACATCGAAAACCCGTTTTTGAAATGTGGGTGTTTGACTCGTGTGTATGTGTTTGTGTGTGATGCGTTTGGAGTTTGTTTCCTGGCTTGTGTGTGCTTGTATGATGTTGTGGTAGGTGTTTCTAAGGTTTAGGATGGTTGATTTGGGCTCAAATCGAGTTTGGGAGAGCTTGAAGGCCGAAAAGGGCAGTTTGCGTTCGGCTAAAACTGCATTTTGCATCGGCTAGGGCTAGGCGACCGACTGGAGTGCGATTGGAGGCCATACGACCGCTTGGCGTGTGACTAAGGTCCATGCGCACGATTGCCATGCGACTAAGGTCCATACGCATGATAGTCATGCGACTGAAGTTCATGTGCCTGTAAGGCATGCGATTGAAGGTTATGCGACTGAGGTCCATGCGCCTGGAGGCCATACGACTGAGGTCCATTCGTACGAAGGGTATGCGACTGAAGCCCATGCGCTTGAAGTCATGCGACTGAAGGCCATACGCATGAAGGTCATGCGACTGAGAGTCCATACGCATAGGAGTCCATTCGCCCATAGGTCCATCCGCATAGGTCCATTCGCCTAAGTGTTCATTCGCATGGAAGGCCATGCGACTGAAGGGTGTCCATACGCACAAATAGAGCTCGTGCACCCGAAAGAGCCTAGTTTAACCTTCTGACTTTCGGGGAGTTGTGTAGAGGTAGGTTATGACATGAGAGGTTCCCGGAGGTTCCTGTAAGTTGACTTTCGAGGTCATAGTTAGTGTTTGGGGCATGTTATCGATGTGGGTTTATTGCCTATGTATGTTGTTATGTATGTTTATATTATGCCTCATATGATGATGCTGTATGTTTAATATGTTCCTTGTTTTATTTGATTGTCTTCCTGTGGCTTTTTCTTGAATGTTAATGAATGAATGAAACGAAAAGTATTATGTAATGTAAAGTGGAAGATAATGAAAAGAGGAACGAAATGAAAGAATGCATGCATAAGTGAACGAAGGTAATGAAAGACTTGCAAGCATTGGATATTGGGACACGCCAATTATAAGGTGTTAGCCAAACGGTGTGTGGGTTCGCTACCCCAGGAGGATGCACATCGGGGTCCGTCTTTGTGATCGACCATTTGTATAGAACCTCTACCGCTTACCCCGGTACTACAGCACCATGTATAACTGTCTATTTATAGACTTCGACCCACTAGCCATATAGTTTGGGGTGTAGCACATAGTATTGGTACGGAAGATATCAAAAGTGAAAGAAAAGATGTAATGATGAACGAACGAATGAAAGTAAAAATGTATGAACGAATGGAAGTTAATGAACGAATGAAGAAGATAATAATGATATTATCTATGTGTACGTATGATGTGTGATCATGCAAAAGTAACGAACGGTTTTTAATGAAAGTAAAGTATGTTTTATTATAAAACTAGAACTCACTCAGCAACGTTGACTTTTTATGTGTTTCTAGTTGACAGGTAATGTTGCTGAGGATGGCACTGCGAGGCTACTCGGCTCTTTTAGGATGACATCCATTTATAATGCTTTTGTGATGTAATGCAACTTGGATTTTGTAATTGGATAACGATGTATTATTTGGCAAAAGCTATTATATTGAAATGGAAGAAAGTATTAAATGTTTCCGCTGCGACGTTTTATGAAATACAAATGTAATTATATGTTTTATGTACGATGAGGATCCAACTTTAAGCGTCCCGGGAACGGGGCCTTACAGTTATGGAGAGTTCTAGTTAAGTTTTGGGCACGAGTGTATCGATTTGCAAGTGTCATTAGTATGGTTTCGTGTTCGGGTTGCATTCGTTTACAAATGAGATCCATTATTTCATTTGTGATTGATTAGTGTGATTTTAGTGATCATTATAACTGGCTTTGATTAAATTAGATTAGGTGTGTGTTAAAAAGGTTTAAGAATCAAAACTTCATAGCATTATAGGTAGTTAGGAAAAACAAAAAACTATCTATGCGAGAACTCTTGTTGTTTAGTGTTTTTTTACTAGTATTTCCATAATCTTTCGTAAATACATTAATGCACCATTCCGTAGTTGCATATTGTTTGTTGAATTAGAAGGAATATTATTAACTAGGACGTGTTAACTTGATTTGACCTCTTTTTCATCGATCACACATTGTGTCTCTTCTTTGACGTTTATTAGTTTCATACGGTAACTTTAATATGATTCTCGATTTCTATTCATTGAATAAGAGTAGTTAGTTGCTCCTTTACAACTATTATCCTTGTGTTGTTGCTCAATATAGGATTCCTTGAACCAACAATTGCCATTTCGATTGATTTTAGTGGATTTTTTAGGCAAGAGTGTTTGAAGATGATTTGAAGAGTTGTTGAGTTTGGAGCAGGAGTTTATCGATTTTCAAGTGTCATTTGCATGTTCCATTTGTTATTGATTAGTGTGATTTTAGTGATCATTAAAAACGGATTTCATTAAATTAGATTACAAGTGTGTTTAAAAGGTTTGAGAATCAAAACGCCATAGCATTGGAGGTAGTTTGGGTAAACAAAAAACTATCAATGTGAGAACTCTTGTTGTTTATTGTTTTTTATAAGTATTTCCTTTCTCATGTATCTTATTATTAATTTTTCATGAATTCTTTAATGCACCATTCCATAGATGCATAACGTTTATTGAAATACAAGGAAATATTATAAACTACGACGTGTTAACTAGATTTGACTTCTTTTTCTTCAATAACACATTGCGTTTCTTCTTTGACGTTTTATTAGTTTCATTTGGTAAATGTAAATAGATTCTTGATTTCTATTGAGTGAATACGAGTAGTTAGTTGCTCCTTTACAACTATTCTCCTTGCGTAGATACTCAATAAAGGATTCTGTGGATGAACAATTGACATTTCGATTGAATTTAGTGGATACTTTTGACAAGAGGGTTTGAACATCGTTATGGAGAGTTCTAGTTAAATTTTGGGAACGAGTGTATCGATTTGCAAGTGTCATTTGTATGGTTTCGTGTTCGGGTTACATTCGTTTAAACAAGAGATCCAATGTTTCATATGTGATTAAATAGTGTGATTTTAGTGATCATTATAACCGGATTTGATTAAATTAGATTAGGAGTGTGTTGAAAAGGTTTGAGAATCAAAACTTCATAGCATTATAGGTTTTTATGAAAAACAAAAAACTATCTATGCGAGAACTCTTGTTGTTTAGTGTTTTTTACGAGTATTTCCTTACTCATGCATCTTATTAATCTTTTATGAATACATTAATGCACCATTCCATAGTTGCATATTGTTTGTTGAATTAGAAGAAATATTATTAACTAGGACGTGTTAACTTGATTTGACCTCTTTTTCATCGATCACACATTGTGTCTTTTGTTTGACGTTTATTAGTTTCATACAGTAACTTTAATTTGATTCTCGATTTCTATTCATTGAATACGAGTAGTTAGTTGCTCCTTTACAACTATTATCCTTGTGTTGTTGCTCAATAAAGGATTCCTTGAACCAACAATTGCCATTTTGATTAATTTTGGTGGATTTTTTAGGCAAGAGTGTTTGAAGATGGTTTGGAGAGTTGTTGTTGAGTTTTGGGCAGGAGTTTATCAATTTTCAAGTGTCATTTGTATGGTTTCGTGTACGTGTTGCATTCGAGCAGTAGATCATATGTTCCATTTGTTATTGATTATTGTGATTTTAGTAATCATTATAAACTGATTACATTAAATTAGATTACGAGTGTGTTTAAAAGGTTTGAGAATCAAAACGCCATAGCATTGGAGGTAGTTAGGGTAAACAAAAAACTATCAGTGTGAGAACTCTTGTTGTTTATTGTTTTTTTATAAGTATTTCCTTTCTCATTTATCTTATTATTAATCTTTCATGAATTCTTTAACGCACCATTCCATAGAAGCAAAACGTTTATTGAAATACAAGGAAATATTATAAACTAGGACGTGTTAACTAGATTTGAATTCTTTTTCTTCAATAACACATTGCGTTTCTTCTTTGACGTTTTATTAGTTTAATTCGGTAAATGTAAATAGATTCTTGATTTCTATTGAGTGAATACAAGTAGTTAGTTGCTCCTTTACAACTATTATCCTTGCGTAGATACTGAATAAAGGATTCTGTGGATGAACAATTGTCATTTCGATTGAATTCAGTGGATACTTTTGACAAGAGGGTTTGAACAATGTTATAGAGAGTTCTAGTTAAGATTTGGGCACGAGTGTATCGATTTGCAAGTGTCATTTGTATGGTTTCGTGTTCGGGTTGCATTCGTTTAAACAAGAGATCCAATGTTTCATTTGTGATTGAGTAGTGTGATTTTAGTGATCATTATAACCAGATTTGATTCAATTAGATTAAGAGTGTGTTGAAAAGGTTAAGAATCAAAACTTCATTGCATTATAAGTAGTTAGGAAAAACAAAAAACTATCTATGCGAGAACTTTTGTTGTTTAGTGTTTTTTACGAGTATTTCCTTACTCATGCATCTTATTAATCTTTTATGAACACATTAATGCACCATTCCATATTTGCATATTGTTTGTTGAATTAGAAGGAATATTATTAACTAGGACGTGTTAACTTGACTTGACCTCTTTTTCATCGATTACACATTGTTTCTTTTGTTTGATGTTTATTAGTTTCATACGGTAACTATAATTTTATTCTCGATTTCTATTCATTGAATACGAGTAGTTAGTTGCTCCTTTACAACAATTATCCTTGTGTTGTTGCTCAATAAAGGATTCCTTGAACAAACAATTGCCATTTCGATTGATTTTAGTGGATTTTTTAGGCAAGGGTGTTTGAAGATGGTTTGGAGAGTTGTTGTTGAGTTTTGGGCAGGAGTTTATCAATTTTCAAGTGTCATTTGCATGGTTTCGTGTACGTGTTGCATTCGAGCAGTAGATCATATGTTCCATTTGTTATTGGTTATTATGATTTTAGTAATCATTATAAACTAATTACATTAAATAAGATTACGAGTGTGTTTAAAAGGTTTGAGAATCAAAACGCCATAGCATTGGAGGTAGTTAGGGTAAACAAAAAACTATCAATGTGAGAACTCTTGTTGTTTATTTTTTTTTTATAAGTATTTGGTTTCTCATGTATCTTATTATTAATCTTTCGTGAATTCTTTAATGCACAATTCCATAGTTGCATAACGTTTATTAAAATAAAAGGAAATATTATAAACTAGGACGTGTTAACTAGATTTGACTTCTTTTTCTTCGATAACACATTGCGTTTCTTCTTTGACGTTTTATTAGTTTCATTCGGTAAATGTAAATAGATTCTTGATTTCTATTGAGTGAGTACGAGTAGTTAGTTGCTCCTTTACAACTATTATCATTGCGTAGATACTGAATAAAGGATTCTATGGATGAACAATTGTCATTTCGATTGAATTCAGTGGATACTTTTGACAAGAGGGTTTGAACAATGTTATGGAGAGTTCTAGTTAAGATTTGGGCACGAGTGTATCGATTTGCAAGTGTCATTTGTATGGTTTCGTGTTCGGGTTGCATTCGTTTAAACAAGAGATCCAATGTTTCATTTGTGATTGATTAGTGTGATTTTAGTGATCATTATAACCGGATTTTATTAAATTAGATTAAGAGTGGGTTGAAAGGTTTAAGAATCAAAATTCATAGCATTATAGGTAGTTAGGAAAAACAAAAAACTATCTATGCGAGAACTTTTGTTGTTTAGTGTTTTTTACGAGTATTTCCTTACTCATGCATCTTATTAATCTTTTATGAATACATTAATGCACCATTCCATATTTGCATATTGTTTGTTGAGTTAGAAGGAATATTATTAACTAGGACGTGTTAACTTGATTTGACCTCTTTTTCATCGATCACACATTGTGTCTTTTGTTTGACGTCTATTAGTTTCATACGGTAACTATAATTTTATTCTCGATTTCTATTCATTGAATACGAGTAGTTAGTTGCTCCTTTACAACTATTATCCTTGTGTTGTTTCTCAATAAAGGATTCCTTGAACCAACAATTGCCATTTCGATTGATTTTAGTGGATTTTTTAGGCAAGAGTGTTTGAAGATGATTTGGAGAGTTGTTGTTGAGTTTTGGGCAGGAGTTTATCAATTTTCAAGTGTCATTTGCATGGTTTCGTGTACGTGTTGCATTCAAGCAGTAGATCATATGTTCCATTTGTTATTGAATATTGTGATTTTAATAATCATTATAAACTGATTACATTAAATTAGATTACGAGTGTGTTTAAAAGGTTTGAGAATCAAAACGCCATAGCATTGGAGGTAGTTAGGGTAAACAAAAAACTATCAATGTGAGAACTCTTGTTGTTTATTGGTTTTTTATAAGTATTTCCTTTCTCATTTATCTTATTATTAATCTTTTATGAATTCTTTAACGCACCATTCCATAGAAGCAAAACGTTTATTGAAATACAAGGAAATATTATAAACTAGGACGTGTTAACTAGATTTGACTTCTTTTTCTTCGATAACACATTGCGTTTCTTCTTTTACGTTTTATTAGTTTAATTCGGTAAATGTAAATAGAATCTTGATTTCTATTGAGTGAATACGAGTAGTTAGTTGCTCCTTTACAACTATTATCCGTGCGTAGATACTGAATAAAGGATTCAGTGGATGAACAATTGTCATTTCGATTGAATTCAGTGGATACTTTTGACAAGAGGGTTTGAACAATGTTATAGAGAGTTCTAGTTAAGATTTGGGCACGAGTGTATCGATTTGCAAGTGTCATTTGTATGGTTTCATGTCCGGGTTGCATTCGTTTAAACAAGAGATCCAATGTTTCATTTGTGATTGAGTAGTGTGATTTTAGTGATCATTATAACCAGATTTGATTCAATTAGATTGAGAGTGTGTTGTAAAGGTTCAAGAATCAAAACTTCATAGCATTATAGGTAGTTAGGAAAAACAAAAAACTATCTATGCGAGAACTTTTGTTGTTTAGTGTTTTTTTAGGAGTATTTCCTTACTCATGCATCTTATTAATCTTTTATGAATACATTAATGCACCATTCCATAGTTGCATATTGTTTGTTGAATTAGAAGGAATATTATTAACTAGGACGTGTTAACTTGATTTGACCTCTTTTTCATCGATTACACATTGTGTCTTTTGTTTGACGTCTATTAGTTTCATACGGTAACTATAATTTTATTCTCGATTTCTATTCATTGAATACGAGTAGTTAGTTGCTCCTTTACAACTATTATCCTTGTGTTGTTGCTCAATAAAGGATTCCTTGAACCAACAATTTCCATTTTGATTGATTTTAGTGGATTTTTTAGGCAAGAGTGTTTGAAGATGATTTGGAGAGTTGTTGTTGAGTTTTGGGCAGAAGTTTATCAATTTTCAAGTGTCATTTGCATGGTTTCGTGTGAGTGTTGCATTCAAGCAGTAGATCATATGTTCCATTTGTTATTGATTAGTGTGATTTTAGTGATCATTATAAATTGATTTCATTAAATTAGATTACGAGTGTGTTTAAAAGGTTTGAGAATCAAAACGCCATAGCATTGAAGGTAGTTAGGGTAAACAAAAAACTATCAATGTGAGAACTCTTGTTGTTTATTTTATTTTTTATAAGTATTTCCTTTCTCTTGTATCTTATGATTAATCTTTCGTGAATTCTTTAATGCACCATTCCATAGAATCATAACGTTTATTGAAATACAAGGAAATATTATAAACTAGGACGTGTTAACTAGATTTTACTTCTTTTTCTTCGATAACACATTGTGTTTCTTCTTTGACATTGTATTAGTTTCATTCAGTAAATGTAAATAGATTCTTGATTTCTATTGAGTGAATACGAGAAGTTAGTTGCTCCTTTACAACTATTATCCTTGCTTAGATACTCAATAAAGGATTCTGTGGATGAACAACTGTCATTTCGATTGAATTCAGTGGATACTTTAGAAAAGTGGGTTTGAACATGGTTATGGAGAGATCTAGTTAAGTTTTGGGCATGAGTGTATCTATTTGCAAGTGTCATTTGTATGGTTTCGTGTTCGGGTTGCATTCGTTTAAACAAGAGATCCAATGTTTCATTTGTGATTGATTAGTATAGTTTTAGTGATCATTATAACCGGATTTGATTAAATTAGATTAATAGTGAGTTGAAAAGGTTTGAGAATCAAAACTTCATAGTATTATAGGTAGTTAGGGAAAACAAAAAAACTATCTATGCGAGAACTCTTGTTGTTTAGTGTATTTTTCGAGTATTTCCTTACTCATGCATCTTATTAATTTTTTTGAGTACATTAATGCACCATTCCATAGTTGCATATTGTTTGTTGAATTAGTAGGAATATTATTAACTAAGATGTGTTAACTTGATTTAACCTCTTTTTCATCGATCACACATTGTGTCTTTTGTTTGACGTTTATTAGTTTCATACAGTAACTTTAATTTGATTCTCGATTTCTATTCATTGAATACGAGTAGTTAGTTGCTCCTTTACAACTATTATCCTGTGTTGTTGCTCAATAAAGGATTCTTTGAACCAACAATTGCCATTTTGATTGAATTTAGTGGATTTTTTAGGCAAGAGTGTTTGAAGATGGTTTGGAGAGTTGTTGTTGAGTTTTGGGCAGGAGTTTATCAATTTTCAAGTGTCATTTGCATGGTTTCGTGTACGTGTTGCATTCGAGCAGTAGATCATATGTTCCATTTGTTATTGGTTATTGTGATTTTAGTGATCATTACAAACTGATTACATTAAATAAGATTACGAGTGTGTTTAAAAGGTTTGAGAATCAAAACGCCATAGCATTGGAGGTAGTTAGGGTAAACAAAAACTATCAATGTGAGAACTCTTGTTGTTTATTTTATTTTTTATAAGTATTTCCTTTCTCATGTATCTTATTATTAATCTTTCGTGAATTCTTTAATGCACCATTCCATAGAAGCATAACGTTTATTGAAATACAAGGAAATATTATAAACTAGGACGTGTTAACTAGATTTGACTTCTTTTTCTTCGATAACACATTGCGTTTCTTCTTTGACGTTTTATTTGTTTCATTCGGTAAATGTAAATAGATTCTTGATTTCTATTGAGTGAATACGAGTAGTTAGTTGCTCCTTTACAACTATTATCCTTGCGTAGATACTGCATAAAAGATTCTGTGGATAAACAATTGTCATTTCGATTGTATTCAGTGGATACTTTTAACAAGAGGGTTTGAACAATGTTATGGAGAGTTCTTGTTAAGATTTGGGCATGAGTGTATCGATTTGCAAGTGTCATTTGTATGGTTTCGTGTCCGGGTTGCATTCGTTTAAACAAGAGATCCAATGTTTCATTTGTGATTGAGTAGTGTGATTTTAGTGATCATTATAACCAGATTTGATTCAATTAGATTGAGAGTGTGTTGTAAAGGTTCAAGAATCAAAACTTCATAGCATTATAGGTAGTTAGGAAAAACAAAAAACTATCTATGCGAGAACTTTTGTTGTTTAGTGTTTTTTTAGGAGTATTTCCTTACTCATGCATCTTATTAATCTTTTATGAATACATTAATGCACCATTCCATAGTTGCATATTGTTTGTTGAATTAGAAGGAATATTATTAACTAGGACGTGTTAACTTGATTTGACCTCTTTTTCATCGATTACACATTGTGTCTTTTGTTTGACGTCTATTAGTTTCATACGGTAACTATAATTTTATTCTCGATTTCTATTCACTGAATACGAGTAGTTAGTTGCTCCTTTACAACTATTATCCTTGTGTTGTTGCTCAATAAAGGGTTCCTTGAACCAACAATTGCCATTTTGATTGATTTTAGTGGATTTTTTAGGCAAGAGTGTTTGAAGATGATTTGGAGAGTTGTTGTTGAGTTTTGGGCAGAAGTTTATCAATTTTCAAGTGTCATTTGCATGGTTTCGTGTACGTGTTGCATTCAAGCAGTAGATCATATGTTCCATTTGTTATTGAATATTGTGATTTTAGTAATCATTATAAACTGATTACATTAAATTAGATTACGAGTGTGTTTAAAAGGTTTGAGAATCAAAACGCCATAGCATTGGAGGTAGTTAGGGTAAACAAAAAACTATCAATGTGAGAACTCTTGTTGTTTATTGGTTTTTTATAAGTATTTCCTTTCTCATTTATCTTATTATTAATCTTTTATGAATTCTTTAACGCACCATTCCATAGAAGCAAAACGTTTATTGAAATACAAGGAAATATTATAAACTAGGACGTGTTAACTAGATTTGACTTCTTTTTCTTCGATAACACATTGCGTTTCTTCTTTTACGTTTTATTAGTTTAATTCGGTAAATGTAAATAGAATCTTGATTTCTATTGAGTGAATACGAGTAGTTAGTTGCTCCTTTACAACTATTATCCGTGCGTAGATACTGAATAAAGGATTCAGTGGATGAACAATTGTCATTTCGATTGAATTCAGTGGATACTTTTGACAAGAGGGTTTGAACAATGTTATAGAGAGTTCTAGTTAAGATTTGGGCACGAGTGTATCGATTTGCAAGTGTCATTTGTATGGTTTCGTGTCCGGGTTGCATTCGTTTAAACAAGAGATCCAATGTTTCATTTGTGATTGAGTAGTGTGATTTTAGTGATCATTATAACCAGATTTGATTCAATTAGATTGAGAGTGTGTTGTAAAGGTTCAAGAATCAAAACTTCATAGCATTATAGGTAGTTAGGAAAAAAAAAAACTATCTATGCGAGAACTTTTGTTGTTTAGTGTTTTTTTAGGAGTATTTCCTTACTCATGCATCTTATTAATCTTTTATGAATACATTAATGCACCATTCCATAGTTGCATATTGTTTGTTGAATTAGAAGGAATATTATTAACTAGGACGTGTTAACTTGATTTGACCTCTTTTTCATCGATTACACATTGTGTCTTTTGTTTGACGTCTATTAGTTTCATACGGTAACTATAATTTTATTCTCGATTTCTATTCATTGAATACGAGTAGTTAGTTGCTCCTTTACAACTATTATCCTTGTGTTGTTGCTCAATAAAGGATTCCTTGAACCAACAATTGCCATTTTGATTGATTTTAGTGGATTTTTTAGGCAAGAGTGTTTGAAGATGATTTGGAGAGTTGTTGTTGAGTTTTGGGCAGAAGTTTATCAATTTTCAAGTGTCATTTGCATGGTTTCGTGTGAGTGTTGCATTCAAGCAGTAGATCATATGTTCCATTTGTTATTGATTAGTGTGATTTTAGTGATCATTATAAATTGATTTCATTAAATTAGATTACGAGTGTGTTTAAAAGGTTTGAGAATCAAAACGCCATAGCATTGAAGGTAGTTAGGGTAAACAAAAAACTATCAATGTGAGAACTCTTGTTGTTTATTTTATTTTTTATAAGTATTTCCTTTCTCTTGTATCTTATGATTAATCTTTCGTGAATTCTTTAATGCACCATTCCATAGAATCATAACGTTTATTGAAATACAAGGAAATATTATAAACTAGGACGTGTTAACTAGATTTTACTTCTTTTTCTTCGATAACACATTGTGTTTCTTCTTTGACATTGTATTAGTTTCATTCAGTAAATGTAAATAGATTCTTGATTTCTATTGAGTGAATACGAGAAGTTAGTTGCTCCTTTACAACTATTATCCTTGCTTAGATACTCAATAAAGGATTCTGTGGATGAACAACTGTCATTTCGATTGAATTCAGTGGATACTTTAGAAAAGTGGGTTTGAACATGGTTATGGAGAGATCTAGTTAAGTTTTGGGCATGAGTGTATCTATTTGCAAGTGTCATTTGTATGGTTTCGTGTTCGGGTTGCATTCGTTTAAACAAGAGATCCAATGTTTCATTTGTGATTGATTAGTATAGTTTTAGTGATCATTATAACCGGATTTGATTAAATTAGATTAATAGTGAGTTGAAAAGGTTTGAGAATCAAAACTTCATAGTATTATAGGTAGTTAGGGAAAACAAAAAAACTATCTATGCGAGAACTCTTGTTGTTTAGTGTATTTTTCGAGTATTTCCTTACTCATGCATCTTATTAATTTTTTTGAGTACATTAATGCACCATTCCATAGTTGCATATTGTTTGTTGAATTAGTAGGAATATTATTAACTAAGATGTGTTAACTTGATTTAACCTCTTTTTCATCGATCACACATTGTGTCTTTTGTTTGACGTTTATTAGTTTCATACAGTAACTTTAATTTGATTCTCGATTTCTATTCATTGAATACGAGTAGTTAGTTGCTCCTTTACAACTATTATCCTGTGTTGTTGCTCAATAAAGGATTCTTTGAACCAACAATTGCCATTTTGATTGATTTTAGTGGATTTTTTAGGCAAGAGTGTTTGAAGATGGTTTGGAGAGTTGTTGTTGAGTTTTGGGCAGGAGTTTATCAATTTTCAAGTGTCATTTGCATGGTTTCGTGTACGTGTTGCATTCGAGCAGTAGATCATATGTTCCATTTGTTATTGGTTATTGTGATTTTAGTGATCATTACAAACTGATTACATTAAATAAGATTACGAGTGTGTTTAAAAGGTTTGAGAATCAAAACGCCATAGCATTGGAGGTAGTTAGGGTAAACAAAAACTATCAATGTGAGAACTCTTGTTGTTTATTTTATTTTTTATAAGTATTTCCTTTCTCATGTATCTTATTATTAATCTTTCGTGAATTCTTTAATGCACCATTCCATAGAAGCATAACGTTTATTGAAATACAAGGAAATATTATAAACTAGGACGTGTTAACTAGATTTGACTTCTTTTTCTTCGATAACACATTGCGTTTCTTCTTTGACGTTTTATTTGTTTCATTCGGTAAATGTAAATAGATTCTTGATTTCTATTGAGTGAATACGAGTAGTTAGTTGCTCCTTTACAACTATTATCCTTGCGTAGATACTGCATAAAGGATTCTGTGGATAAACAATTGTCATTTCGATTGTATTCAGTGGATACTTTTAACAAGAGGGTTTGAACAATGTTATGGAGAGTTCTTGTTAAGATTTGGGCATGAGTGTATCGATTTGCAAGTGTCATTTGTATGGTTTCGTGTTTGGGTTGCATTCGTTTAAACAAGAGATCCAATGTTTCATTTGTGATTGATTAGTGTGATTTTAGTGATCATTATAACCGGATTTGATTAAATTAGATTAAGAGTGGGTTGAAAGGTTTAAGAATCAAAATTCATAGCATTATAGGTAGTTAGGAAAAACAAAAAACTATCTATGCGAGAACTTTTGTTGTTTAGTGTTTTTTTACGAGTATTTCCTTACTCATGCATCTTATTAATCTTTTATGAATACATTAATGCACCATTCCATATTTGCATATTGTTTGTTGAGTTAGAAGGAATATTATTAACTAGGACGTGTTAACTTGATTTGACCTCTTTTTCATCGATCACACATTGTGTCTTTTGTTTGACGTCTATTAGTTTCATACGGTAACTATAATTTTATTCTCGATTTCTATTCATTGAATACGAGTAGTTAGTTGCTCCTTTACAACTATTATCCTTGTGTTGTTTCTCAATAAAGGATTCCTTGAACCAACAATTGCCATTTCGATTGATTTTAGTGGATTTTTTAGGCAAGAGTGTTTGAAGATGATTTGGAGAGTTGTTGTTGAGTTTTGGGCAGGAGTTTATCAATTTTCAAGTGTCATTTGCATGGTTTCGTGTACGTGTTGCATTCAAGCAGTAGATCATATGTTCCATTTGTTATTGAATATTGTGATTTTAGTAATCATTATAAACTGATTACATTAAATTAGATTACGAGTGTGTTTAAAAGGTTTGAGAATCAAAACGCCATAGCATTGGAGGTAGTTAGGGTAAACAAAAAACTATCAATGTGAGAACTCTTGTTGTTTATTGGTTTTTTATAAGTATTTCCTTTCTCATTTATCTTATTATTAATCTTTTATGAATTCTTTAACGCACCATTCCATAGAAGCAAAACGTTTATTGAAATACAAGGAAATATTATAAACTAGGACGTGTTAACTAGATTTGACTTCTTTTTCTTCGATAACACATTGCGTTTCTTCTTTTACGTTTTATTAGTTTAATTCGGTAAATGTAAATAGAATCTTGATTTCTATTGAGTGAATACGAGTAGTTAGTTGCTCCTTTACAACTATTATCCTTGCGTAGATACTGAATAAAGGATTCAGTGGATGAACAATTGTCATTTCGATTGAATTCAGTGGATACTTTTGACAAGAGGGTTTGAACAATGTTATAGAGAGTTCTAGTTAAGATTTGGGCACGAGTGTATCGATTTGCAAGTGTCATTTGTATGGTTTCGTGTCGGGTTGCATTCGTTTAAACAAGAGATCCAATGTTTCATTTGTGATTGAGTAGTGTGATTTTAGTGATCATTATAACCAGATTTGATTCAATTAGATTGAGAGTGTGTTGTAAAGGTTCAAGAATCAAAACTTCATAGCATTATAGGTAGTTAGGAAAAACAAAAAACTATCTATGCGAGAACTTTTGTTGTTTAGTGTTTTTTTAGGAGTATTTCCTTACTCATGCATCTTATTAATCTTTTATGAATACATTAATGCACCATTCCATAGTTGCATATTGTTTGTTGAATTAGAAGGAATATTATTAACTAGGACGTGTTAACTTGATTTGACCTCTTTTTCATCGATTACACATTGTGTCTTTTGTTTGACGTCTATTAGTTTCATACGGTAACTATAATTTTATTCTCGATTTCTATTCATTGAATACGAGTAGTTAGTTGCTCCTTTACAACTATTATCCTTGTGTTGTTGCTCAATAAAGGATTCCTTGAACCAACAATTGCCATTTGATTGATTTTAGTGGATTTTTTAGGCAAGAGTGTTTGAAGATGATTTGGAGAGTTGTTGTTGAGTTTTGGGCAGAAGTTTATCAATTTTCAAGTGTCATTTGCATGGTTTCGTGTAGTGTTGCATTCAAGCAGTAGATCATATGTTCCATTTGTTATTGATTAGTGTGATTTTAGTGATCATTATAAATTGATTTCATTAAATTAGATTACGAGTGTGTTTAAAAGGTTTGAGAATCAAAACGCCATAGCATTGAAGGTAGTTAGGGTAAACAAAAAACTATCAATGTGAGAACTCTTGTTGTTTATTTTATTTTTTATAAGTATTTCCTTTCTCATGTATCTTATTATTAATCTTTCGTGAATTCTTTAATGCACCATTCCATAGAATCATAACGTTTATTGAAATACAAGGAAATATTATAAACTAGGACGTGTTAACTAGATTTGACTTCTTTTTCTTCGATAACACATTGTGTTTCTTCTTTGACATTGTATTAGTTTCATTCGGTAAATGTAAATAGATTCTTGATTTCTATTGAGTGAATACGAGAAGTTAGTTGCTCCTTTACAACTATTATCCTTGCTTAGATACTCAATAAAGGATTCTGTGGATGAACAATGTCATTTCGATTGAATTCAGTGGATACTTTAGAAAAGAGGGTTTGAACATGGTTATAGAGAGATCTAGTTAAGTTTTGGGCATGAGTGTATCTATTTGCAAGTGTCATTTGTATGGTTTCGTGTTCGGGTTGCATTCGTTTAAACAAGAGATCCAATGTTTCATTTGTGATTGATTAGTATAGTTTTAGTGATCATTATAACCGGATTTGATTAAATTAGATTAATAGTGAGTTGAAAAGGTTTGAGAATCAAAACTTCATAGTATTATAGGTAGTTAGGGAAAACAAAAAAACTATCTATGCGAGAACTCTTGTTGTTTAGTGTATTTTTCGAGTATTTCCTTACTCATGCATCTTATTAATTTTTTGAGTACATTAATGCACCATTCCATAGTTGCATATTGTTTGTTGAATTAGTAGGAATATTATTAACTAAGATGTGTTAACTTGATTTACCTCTTTTTCATCGATCACACATTGTGTCTTTTGTTTGACGTTTATTAGTTTCATACAGTAACTTTAATTTGATTCTCGATTTCTATTCATTGAATACGAGTAGTTAGTTGCTCCTTTACAACTATTATCCTGTGTTGTTGCTCAATAAAGGATTCTTTGAACCAACAATTGCCATTTTGATTGATTTTAGTGGATTTTTTAGGCAAGAGTGTTTGAAGATGGTTTGGAGAGTTGTTGTTGAGTTTTGGGCAGGAGTTTATCAATTTTCAAGTGTCATTTGCATGGTTTCGTGTACGTGTTGCATTCGAGCAGTAGATCATATGTTCCATTTGTTATTGGTTATTGTGATTTTAGTGATCATTACAAACTGATTACATTAAATAAGATTACGAGTGTGTTTAAAAGGTTTGAGAATCAAAACGCCATAGCATTGGAGGTAGTTAGGGTAAACAAAAACTATCAATGTGAGAACTCTTGTTGTTTATTTTATTTTTTATAAGTATTTCCTTTCTCATGTATCTTATTATTAATCTTTCGTGAATTCTTTAATGCACCATTCCATAGAAGCATAACGTTTATTGAAATACAAGGAAATATTATAAACTAGGACGTGTTAACTAGATTTGACTTCTTTTTCTTCGATAACACATTGCGTTTCTTCTTTGACGTTTTATTTGTTTCATTCGGTAAAGTAAATAGATTCTTGATTTCTATTGAGTGAATACGAGTAGTTAGTTGCTCCTTTACAACTATTATCCTTGCGTAGATACTGCATAAAGGATTCTGTGGATAAACAATTGTCATTTCGATTGTATTCAGTGGATACTTTTAACAGGGGTTTGAACAATGTTATGGAGAGTTCTTGTTAAGATTTGGGCATGAGTGTATCGATTTGCAAGTGTCATTTGTATGGTTTCGTGTTCGGGTTGCATTCGTTTAAACAAGAGATCCAATGTTTCATTTGTGATTGATTAGTGTGATTTTAGTGATCATTATAACCGGATTTGATTAAATTAGATTAAGAGTGGGTTGAAAGGTTTAAGAATCAAAATTCATAGCATTATAGGTAGTTAGGAAAAACAAAAAACTATCTATGCGAGAACTTTTGTTGTTTAGTGTTTTTTACGAGTATTTCCTTACTCATGCATCTTATTAATCTTTTATGAATACATTAATGCACCATTCCATATTTGCATATTGTTTGTTGAATTAGAAGAAATATTATTAACTAGGACGTGTTAACTTGATTTGACCTCTTTTTCATCGATCACACATTGTGTCTTTTGTTTGACGTCTATTAGTTTCATACGGTAACTATAATTTTATTCTCGATTTCTATTCATTGAATACGAGTAGTTAGTTGCTCCTTTACAACTATTATCCTTGTGTTGTTTCTCAATAAAGGATTCCTTGAACCAACAATTGCCATTTCGATTGATTTTAGTGGATTTTTTAGGCAAGAGTGTTTGAAGATGATTTGGAGAGTTGTTGTTGAGTTTTGGGCAGGAGTTTATCAATTTTCAAGTGTCATTTGCATGGTTTCGTGTACGTGTTGCATTCAAGCAGTAGATCATATGTTCCATTTGTTATTGAATATTGTGATTTTAGTGATCATTATAAACTGATTACATTAAATTAGATTACGAGTGTGTTTAAAAGGTTTGAGAATCAAAACGCCATAGCATTGGAGGTAGTTAGGGTAAACAAAAAACTATCAATGTGAGAACTCTTGTTGTTTATTGGTTTTTTATAAGTATTTCCTTTCTCATTTATCTTATTATTAATCTTTATGAATTCTTTAATGCACCATTCCATAGAAGCAAAACGTTTATTGAAATACAAGGAAATATTATAAACTAGGACGTGTTAACTAGATTTGACTTCTTTTTCTTCGATAACACATTGCGTTTCTTCTTTTACGTTTTATTAGTTTAATTCGGTAAATGTAAATAGATCTTGATTTCTATTGAGTGAATACGAGTAGTTAGTTGCTCCTTTACAACTATTATCCTTGCGTAGATACTGAATAAAGGATTCAGTGGATGAACAATTGTCATTTCGATTGAATTCAGTGGATACTTTTGACAAGAGGGTTTGAACAATGTTATAGAGAGTTCTAGTTAAGATTTGGGCACGAGTGTATCGATTTGCAAGTGTCATTTGTATGGTTTCGTGTCCGGGTTGCATTCGTTTAAACAAGAGATCCAATGTTTCATTTGTGATTGAGTAGTGTGATTTTAGTGATCATTATAACCGGATTTGATTCAATTAGATTAGAGTGTGTTGTAAAGGTTCAAGAATCAAAACTTCATAGCATTATAGGTAGTTAGGAAAAACAAAAAACTATCTATGCGAGAACTTTTGTTGTTTAGTGTTTTTTTAGAGTATTTCCTTACTCATGCATCTTATTAATCTTTTATGAATACATTAATGCACCATTCCATAGTTGCATATTGTTTGTTGAATTAGAAGGAATATTATTAACTAGGACGTGTTAACTTGATTTGACCTCTTTTTCATCGATTACACATTGTGTCTTTTGTTTGACGTCTATTAGTTTCATACGGTAACTATAATTTTATTCTCGATTTCTATTCATTGAATACGAGTAGTTAGTTGCTCCTTTACAACTATTATCCTTGTGTTGTTGCTCAATAAAGGATTCCTTGAACCAACAATTGCCATTTTGATTGATTTTAGTGGATTTTTTAGGCAAGAGTGTTTGAAGATGATTTGGAGAGTTGTTGTTGAGTTTTGGGCAGGAGTTTATCAATTTTCAAGTGTCATTTGCATGGTTTCGTGTACGTGTTGCATTCAAGCAGTAGATCATATGTTCCATTTGTTATTGAATATTGTGATTTTAGTGAATCATTATAAACTGATTACATTAAATTAGATTACAGTGTGTTTAAAAGGTTTGAGAATCAAAACGCCATAGCATTGGAGGTAGTTAGGGTAAACAAAAAACTATCAATGTGAGAACTCTTGTTGTTTATTGGTTTTTTATAAGTATTTCCTTTCTCATTTATCTTATTATTAATCTTTTATGAATTCTTTAATGCACCATTCCATAGAAGCAAAACGTTTATTGAAATACAAGGAAATATTATAAACTAGGACGTGTTAACTAGATTTGACTTCTTTTTCTTCGATAACACATTGCGTTTCTTCTTTTACGTTTTATTAGTTTCATTCGGTAAATGTAAATAGAATCTTGATTTCTATTGAGTGAATACGAGTAGTTAGTTGCTCCTTTACAACTATTATCCGTGCGTAGATACTGAATAAAGGATTCAGTGGGATGAACAATTGTCATTTCGATTGAATTCAGTGGATACTTTTGACAAGAGGGTTTGAACAATGTTATGAGAGTTCTAGTTAAGATTTGGGCACGAGTGTATCGATTTGCAAGTGTCATTTGTATGGTTTCGTGTCCGGGTTGCATTCGTTTAAACAAGAGATCCAATGTTTCATTTGTGATTGAGTAGTGTGATTTTAGTGATCATTATAACCAGATTTGATTCAATTAGATTGAGAGTGTGTTGTAAAGGTTCAAGAATCAAACTTCATAGCATTATAGGTAGTTAGGAAAAACAAAAAACTATCTATGCGAGAACTTTTGTTGTTTAGTGTTTTTTTAGGAGTATTTCCTTACTCATGCATCTTATTAATCTTTTATGAATACATTAATGCACCATTCCATAGTTGCATATTGTTTGTTGAATTAGAAGGAATATTATTAACTAGGACGTGTTAACTTGATTTGACCTCTTTTTCATCGATTACACATTGTGTCTTTTGTTTGACGTCTATTAGTTTCATACGGTAACTATAATTTTATTCTCGATTTCTATTCACTGAATACGAGTAGTTAGTTGCTCCTTTACAACTATTATCCTTGTGTTGTTGCTCAATAAAGGTTCCTTGAACCAACAATTGCCATTTTGATTGATTTTAGTGGATTTTTTAGGCAAGAGTGTTTGAAGATGATTTGGAGAGTTGTTGTTGAGTTTTGGGCAGAGTTTATCAATTTTCAAGTGTCATTTGCATGGTTTCGTGTACGTGTTGCATTCAAGCAGTAGATCATATGTTCCATTTGTTATTGAATATGTGATTTTAGTAATCATTATAAACTGATTACATTAAATTAAGATTACGAGTGTGTTAAAAGGTTTGAGAATCAAAACGCCATAGCATTGGAGGTAGTTAGGGTAAACAAAAAACTATCAATGTGAGAACTCTTGTTGTTTATTGGTTTTTTATAAGTATTTCCTTTCTCATTTATCTTATTATTAATCTTTTATGAATTCTTTAACGCACCATTCCATAGAAGCAAAACGTTTATTGAAATACAGGAAATATTATAAACTAGGACGGTTAACTAGATTTGACTTCTTTTCTTCGATAACACATTGCGTTTCTTCTTTTACGTTTTATTAGTTTAATTCGGTAAATGTAATAGATCTTGATTTCTATTGAGTGAATACGAGTAGTTAGTTGCTCCTTTACAACTATTATCCGTGCGTAGATACTGAATAAGGATTCATGGATGAACAATTGTCATTTCGATTGAATTCAGTGGATACTTTGACAAGAGGGTTTGAACATGTTATAGAGAGTTCTAGTTAAGATTTGGGCACGGTGTATCGATTTGCAAGTGTCATTTGTATGGTTTCGTGTTCGGGTTGCATTCGTTTAAACAAGAGATCCAATGTTTCATTGTGATTGATTATAGTGTGATTTTAGTGATCAATAACCAGATTTGATTTAATTAGATTAAGAGTGTGTTGTAAAGGTTTAAGAATCAAAACTTCATAGCATTATAGGTAGTTAGGAAAACAAAAAACTATCTATGCGAGAACTTTTGTTGTTTAGTGTTTTTTTAGGAGAGTATTTCCTTACTCATGCATCTTATTAATCTTTATGAATACATTAATGCACCATTCCATAGTTGCATATTGTTTGTTGAATTAGAAGGAATATTATTAACTAGGACGTGTTAACTTGATTTGACCTCTTTTTCATCGATTCACATTGTGTCTTTGTTTGACGTCTATTAGTTTCATACGGTAACTATAATTTTATTCTCGATTTCTATTCATTGAATACGAGTAGTTAGTTGCTCCTTTACAACTATTATCCTTGTGTTGTGCTCAATAAAGGATTCCTTGAACCAACAATTGCCATTTTGATTGATTTTAGTGGATTTTTTAGGCAAGAGTGTTTGAAGATGATTTGGAGAGTTGTTGTTGAGTTTTGGGCAGAGTTTATCAATTTTCAAGTGTCATTTGCATGGTTTCGTGTGACGTGTTGCATTCAAGCAGTAGATCATATGTTTCCATTTGTTATTGATTAGTGTGTGATTTTAGTGATCATTATAAATTGATTTCATTAAATTAGATTACGAGTGTGTTTTAAAAGGTTTGAGAATCAAAACGCCATAGCATTGGAGGTAGTTAGGGTAAACAAAAAACTATCAATGTGAGAACTCTTGTTGTTTATTTTATTTTTATAAGTATTTCCTTTCTCATGTATCTTATTATTAATCTTTCGTGAATTCTTTAATGCACCATTCCATAGAATCACGTTTATTGAAATACAAGGAAATATTATAAACTAGGACGTGTTAACTAGATTTGACTTCTTTTTCTTCGATAACACATTGTGTTTCTTCTTTGACATTGTATTAGTTTCATTCGGTAAATGTAAATAGATTCTTGATTTTATTGAGTGAATACGAGTAGTTAGTTGCTCCTTTACAACTATTATCCTTGCTTAGATACTCAATAAGGATTCTGTGGATGAACAAGTCATTTCGATTGAATTCAGTGGATACTTTAGACAAGAGGGTTTGAACATGGTTATGGAGAGATCTAGTTAAGTTTTGGGCATGAGTGTATCGATTTGCAAGTGTCATTTGTATGGTTTCGTGTTCGGGTTGCATTCGTTTAAACAAGAGATCCAATGTTTCATTTGTGATTGATTAGTATAGTTTTAGTGATCATTATAACCGGATTTGATTAAATTAGATTAATAGTGTGTTGAAAAGGTTTGAGAATCAAAACTTCATAGTATTATAGGTAGTTAGGGAAAACAAAAAACTATCTATGCGAGAACTCTTGTTGTTTAGTGTTTTTTTCGAGTTTTCCTTACTCATGCATCTTATTAATTTTTTGAGTACATTAATGCACCATTCCATAGTTTTGCATATTGTTTGTTGAATTAGTAGGAATATTATTAACTAAGATGTGTTAACTTGATTTAACCTCTTTTTCATCGATCACATTGTGTCTTTTGTTTGAGTTTATTAGTTTCATACAGTAACTTTAATTTGATTCTCGATTTCTATCATTTGAATACGAGTAGTAGTTAGTTGCTCCTTTACAACTATTATCCTTGGTTGTGCTCAATAAAGGATTCTTTGAACCAACAATTGCATTTTGATTGATTTTAGTGGATTTTTTAGGAAAGAGGTTTGAAGATTGAAGGTTTGGAGAGTTGTTGTTGAGTTTTGGGCAGGAGTTTATCAATTTCAAGTGTCATTTGCATGGTTTCGTGTACGTGTTGCATTGAGCAGTAGATCATATGTTCCATTTGTATTGGTGATTTGTGATTTTAGTGATCATTATAACTGATTACATTAAATAAGTACGAGTATGTGTTGAAAAGGTTGAGAATCAAAAACGACATAGCATTGGAGGTAGTTAGGGTACACAAAAACTATCAATGGAGAAACTTTGTTGTTTATTTTTTTTTTTATAAGTATTCCTTTCTCATGTATCTTATTTAATATTCGTGGGAATTCTTTAATGCACTCTCCATAGAAGCATAACGTTTATTGAAATTACAAGAAATATTATAAACTAGGACGTGTTAACTAGATTTGACTTATTTTTCTTCGATAACACATTGCGTTTTCTTTTTGACGTTTATAGTTTTGATTGATTAGTGTGATTTTAGTGATCATTATAACCGGATTTGATTAATTAGATTAGAGTGTGTTGAAAGGTTTAAGAATCAAAATTCATAGCATTATAGGTAGTTAGGGAAAACAAAAAACTATCTATGCGAGAACTTTTGTTGTTTAGTGTTTTTTTACGAGTATTTCCTTACTCATGCATCTTATTAATCTTTATGAATACATTAATGCACACATCCATAGTTGCATATTGTTTGTTGAATTAGAAGAATATTATTAACTAGGACGTGTTAACTTGATTTGACCTCTTTTTCATCGATCACACATTGTGTCTTTTGTTTGACGTCTATTAGTTTCATACGGTAACTTTAATTTTATTCTCGATTTCTATTCATTGAATACGAGTAGTTAGTTGCTCCTTTACAACTATTATCCTTGTGTTGTTTCTCAATAAAGGATTCCTTGAACCAACAATTGCCATTTCGATTGATTTTAGTGGATTTTTTAGGCAAGAGTGTTTGAAGATGATTGGAGAGTTGTTGTTGAGTTTTGGGCAGGAGTTTATCAATTTTCAAGTGTCATTTGCATGGTTTCGTGTACGTGTTGCATTCAAGCAGTAGATCATATGTTCCTTTGTTATTGAATATGTGATTTTAGTGATCATTATAAACTGATTACATTAAATTAGATTACGAGTGTGTTTAAAAGGTTTGAGAATCAAAACGCCATAGCATTGGAGGTAGTTAGGGTAAACAAAAACTATCAATGTGAGAACTCTTGTTGTTTATTGTTTTTTTTTATAAGTATTTCCTTTCTCATGTATCTTATTATTAATCTTTTATGAATTCTTTAACGCACCATTCATAGAAGCAAAACGTTTATTGAAATACAAGGAAATATTATAAACTAGGACGTGTTAACTAGATTTGACTTCTTTTTCTTCGATAACACATTGCGTTTCTTCTTTGACGTTTTATTAGTTTAATTCGGTAAATGTAAATAGATTCTTGATTTCTATTGAGTGAATACGAGTAGTTAGTTGCTCCTTTACAACTATTATCCTTGCGTAGATACTGAATAAAGGATTCTGTGGATGAACAATTGTCATTTCGATTGAATTCAGTGGATACTTTTGACAAGAGGGTTTGAACAATGTTTATGAGAGTTCTAGTTAAGTTTTGGGCACGAGTGTATCGATTTGCAAGTGTCATTTGTATGGTTTCGTGTTCGGGTTGCATTCGTTTAAACAAGAGATCCAATGTTTCATTTGTGATTGATTAGTGTGATTTTAGTGATCATTATAACCAGATTTGATTCAATTAGATTAAGAGTGTGTTGTAAAGGTTAAGAATCAAAACTTCATAGCATTATAGGTAGTTAGGAAAAACAAAAACTATCTATGCGAGAACTTTTGTTGTTTAGTGTTTTTTTAGGAGTATTTCCTTACTCATGCATCTTATTAATCTTTATGAATACATTAATGCACCATTCCATAGTTGCATATTGTTTGTTGAATTAGAAGGAATATTATTAACTAGGACGTGTTAACTTGATTTGACCTCTTTTTCATCGATCACACATTGTGTCTTTTGTTTGACGTCTATTAGTTTCATACGGTAACTATAATTTTATTCTCGATTTCTATTCATTGAATACGAGTAGTTAGTTGCTCCTTTACAACTATTATCCTTGTGTTGTTGCTCAATAAAGGATTCCTTGAACCAACAATTGCCATTTGATTGATTTTAGTGGATTTTTTAGGCAAGAGTGTTTGAAGATGATTTGGAGAGTTGTTGTTGAGTTTTGGGCAGGAGTTTATCAATTTTCAAGTGTCATTTGCATGGTTTCGTGTACGTGTTGCATTCAGCAGTAGATCATATGTTCCATTTGTTATTGATTAGTGTGATTTTAGTGATCATTATAAATTGATTTCATTAAATTAGATTACGAGTGTGTTAAAAAGGTTTGAGAATCAAAACGCCATAGCATTGGAGGTAGTTAGGGTAAACAAAAAACTATCAATGTGAGAACTCTTGTTGTTTATTTTATTTTTTATAAGTATTTTCCTTTCTCATGTATCTTATTATTAATCTTTTCGTGAATTCTTTAATGCACCATTCCATAGAATCATAACGTTTATTGAAATACAAGGAAATATATAACTAGGACGTGTTAACTAGATTTGACTTCTTTTTCTTCGATAACACATTGTGTTTCTTCTTTGACGTTGTATTAGTTTCATTCGGTAAATGTAAATAGATTCTTGATTTCTATTGAGTGAATACGATAGTTAGTTGCTCCTTTACAACTATTATCCTTGCTTAGATACTCAATAAAGGATTCTGTGGATGAACAATGTCATTTCGATTGAATTCAGTGGATACTTTAGACAAGAGGGTTTGAACATGGTTATGGAGAGATCTAGTTAAGTTTTGGGCATGAGTGTATCTATTTGCAAGTGTCATTTGTATGGTTTCGTGTTCGGGTTGCATTCGTTTAACACAAGAGATCCAATGTTTCATTTGTGATTGATTAGTATAGTTTTAGTGATCATTATAACCGGATTTGATTAAATTAGATTAATAGTGAGTTGAAAAGGTTTGAGAATCAAAACTTCATAGTTTATAGGTAGTTAGGGAAAACAAAAAACTATCTATGCGAGAACTCTTTGTGTTTAGTGTTTTTTACGAGTATTTCCTTACTCATGCATCTTATTAATTTTTTTGAGTACATTAATGCACCATTCCATAGTTGCATATTGTTTGTTGAATTAGTAGGAATATTATTAACTAGATGTGTTAACTTGATTTGACCTCTTTTTCATCGATCACACATTGTGTCTTTGTTTGACGTTTATTAGTTTCATACAGTAACTTTAATTTGATTCTCGATTTCTATTCATTGAATACGAGTAGTTAGTTGCTCCTTTACAACTATTATCCTGTGTTGTTGCTCAATAAAGGATTCCTTGAACCAACAATTGCCATTTGATTGATTTTAGTGGATTTTTTAGGCAAAGTGTTTGAAGATGGTTTGGAGAGTTGTTGTTGAGTTTTGGGCAGGAGTTTATCAATTTTCAAGTGTCATTTGCATGGTTTCGTGTACGTGTTGCATTCGAGCAGTAGATCATATGTTCCATTTGTATTGGTTATGTGATTTTAGTGATCATTATAAACTGATTACATTAAATTAGATTACGAGTGTGTTTAAAAGGTTTGAGAATCAAAACGCCATAGCATTGGAGGTAGTTAGGGTAAACAAAAACTATCAATGTGAGAACTCTTGTTGTTTATTTTATTTTTTTATAAGTATTTCCTTTCTCATGTATCTTATTATTAATCTTTCGTGAATTCTTTAATGCACCATTCCATAGAAGCATAACGTTTATTGAAATACAAGGAAATATTATAAACTAGGACGTGTTAACTAGATTTGACTTCTTTTTCTTCGATAACACATTGCGTTTCTTCTTTGACGTTTTATTAGTTTCATTCGGTAAATGTAATAGATTCTTGATTTCTATTGAGTGAATACGAGTAGTTAGTTGCTCCTTTACAACTATTATCCTTGCGTAGATACTGAATAAAGGATTCTGTGGATAAACAATTGTCATTTCGATTGAATTCAGTGGATACTTTTGACAAGAGGGTTTGAACATGTTATGGAGAGTTTAGTTAAGTTTTGGGCATGAGTGTATCGATTTGCAAGTGTCATTTGTATGGTTTCGTGTTCGGGTTGCATTCGTTTAAACAAGAGATCCAATGTTTCATTTGTGATTGATTAGTGTGATTTTAGTGATCATTATAACCGGATTTGATTAAATTAGAGAGTGTGTTGAAAAGGGTTAAGAATCAAAACTTCATAGCATTATAGGTAGTTAGGAAAAACAAAAAACTATCTATGCGAGAACTTTGTTGTTTAGTGTTTTTTTACGAGTATTTCCTTACTCATGCATCTTATTAATCTTTTATGAATACATTAATGCACCATTCCATAGTTGCATATTGTTTGTTGAATTAGAAGGAATATTATTAACTAGGACGTGTTAACTTGATTTGACCTCTTTTTCATCGATCACACATTGTGTCTTTTGTTTGACGTTTATTAGTTTCATACGGTAACTTTAATTTTATTCTCGATTTCTTCATTGAATACGAGTAGTTAGTTGCTCCTTTACAACTATTATCCTTGTGTTGTTGCTCAATAAAGGATTCCTTGAACCAACAATTGCCATTTTCGATTGATTTTAGTGGATTTTTTAGGCAAGAGTGTTTGAAGATGGTTTGGAGAGTTGTTGTTGAGTTTGGGCAGGAGTTTATCAATTTTCAAGTGTCATTTGCATGGTTTCGTGTACGTGTTGCATTCAAGCAGTAGATCATTTGTTCCATTTGTTATTGATTAGTGTGATTTTAGTGATCATTATAAACTGATTTCATTAAATTAGATTACGAGTGTGTTTAAAAGGTTTGAGAATCAAAACGCCATAGCATTGGAGGTAGTTAGGGTAAACAAAAAACTATCAATGTGAGAACTCTTGTTGTTTATTATTTTTTGTAAGTATTTCCTTTCTCATGTATCTTATTATTAATCTTTCGTGAATTCTTTAATGCACCATCCATAGAAGCATAACGTTTATTGAAATACAAGGAAATATTATAAACTAGGACGTGTTAACTAGATTTGACTTCTTTTTCTTCGATAACACATTGCGTTTCTTCTTTGACGTTTTATTAGTTTAATTCGGTAATGTAAATAGATTCTTGATTTCTATTGAGTGAATACGAGTAGTTAGTTGCTCCTTTACAACTATTATCCTTGCGTAGATACTCAATAAAGGATTCTGTGGATGAACAATTGTCATTTCGATTGAATTCAGTGGATACTTTAGACAAGAGGGTTTGAACATGGTTATGGAGAGTTCTAGTTAAGTTTTGGGCACGAGTGTATCGATTTGCAAGTGTCATTTGTATGGTTTCGTGTTCGGGTTGCATTCGTTTAAACAAGAGATCCAATGTTTCATTTGTGATTGATTAGTGTGTTTTTAGTGATCATTAACCGGATTTGATTAAATTAGATTAAGAGTGTGTTGAAAAGGTTTGAGAATCAAAACTTCATAGCATTATAGGTAGTTAGGAAAAACAAAAAAACTATCTATGCGAGAACTCTTGTTGTTTAGTGTTTTTTTACGAGTATTTCCTTACTCATGCATCTTATTAATTTTTTTGAGTACATTAATGCACCATTCCATAGTTTGCATATTGTGTTTGAATTAGAAGGAATATTATTAACTAGGACGTGTTAACCTTGATTTGACCTCTTTTCATCGATCACACATTGTGTCTTTTTTTGACGTTTATTAGTTTCATACGGTAACTTTAATTTGATTCTCGATTTCTATTCATTGAATACGAAGTTAGTAGTTGCTCCTTTACAACTATTATCCTTGTGTTTGTTGCTCAATAAAGGATTCCTGAACCAACAATTGCCATTTCGATTGATTAGTGGATTTTTTAGGCAAGAGTGTTTGAAGATGGTTTGGAGAGTTGTTGTTGAGTTTGGGCAGGAGTTTTTATCAATTTTCAAGTGTCATTGCATGGTTTCGTGTACGTGTTGCATTCGAGCAGTAGATCATATGTTCCATTTGTTATTGATTAGTGTGATTTTAGTGATCATTATAAACTGATTTCATTAAATTAGATTACGATGTGTTTTAAAAGGTTTGAGAATCAAAACGCCATAGCATTGGAGGTAGTTAGGGTAAACAAAAACTATCAATGTGAGAACTCTTGTTGTTTATTTTTTTTTTATAAGTATTTCCTTTCTCATGTATCTTATTATTAATCTTCGTGAATTCTTTAATGCACCATTCCATAGAAGCATAACGTTTATTGAAATACAAGGAAATATTATAAACTAGGACGTGTTAACTAGATTTGACTTCTTTTTTCTTCGATAACACATTGCGTTTCTTCTTTGACGTTTATATTAGTTTCATTCGGTAAATGTAAATAGATTCTTGATTTCTATTGAGTGAATACGAGTAGTTAGTTGCTCCTTTACAACTATTATCCTTGCGTAGATACTGAATAAGGATTCTGTGGATAACAATTGTCATTTCGATTGAATTCAGTGGATACTTTGGACAAGAGGGTTTGAACATGTTATGGAGAGTTCTAGTTAAGATTTTGGGCACGAGTGTATCGATTTGCAAGTGTCATTTGTATGGTTTCGTGTTCGGGTTGCATTCGTTTAAACAAGAGATCCAATGTTTCATTTGTGTGATTGATAGTGTGATTTAGTGATCATTATAACCGGATTTGATTAAATTAGATTAAGAGTGTGTTGAAAGGTTTAAGAATCAAAACTTCATAGCATTATAGGTAGTTAGGAAAAACAAAAAACTATCTATGCGAGAACTTTTGTTGTTTAGTGTTTTTTTTACGAGTATTTTCCTTACTCATGCATCTTATTATCTTTTATGAATACATTAATGCACCATTCCCTAGTTGCATATTGTTTGTTGAATTAGAAGGAATATTATTAACTAGACGTGTTAAACTTGATTTGACCTCTTTTTCATCGATCACACATTGTGTCTTTTGTTTGACGTTTATTAGTTTCATAATGATTAAATTAGAGTAAGAGTGTGTTTGAAAGGTTTAAGAATCAAAACTTCATAGCATTATAGGTAGTTAGGAAAAACAAAAAAACTATCTATGCGAGAACTTTTGTTGTTTAGTGTTTTTTTACGAGTATTTCCTTACTAATGCATCTTATTTAATCTTTTATGAATACATTAATGCACTATTCCAGATTTGCATATTGTTGTTGAATTAGAAGGAATATATTAACTAGGACGTGTTAACTTGATTTGACCTCTTTTTCATCGATCACACATTGTTTGTTTTTCTTTTGTTGAGTCTACTTACGTTCATACTTGCACACCCCCGAGTAATAGCGGAAACCACGGGGAGTAAAACGAGACCGGGATCGTCATACACATGGTAAGCGATAGAGAGCGATATAAATAAAATGATGACATGCGTGTCATGACGACACCCGACAACAAGGGGACTTGTTGTCGTGTTTAGTCAATGTTCACGACAACATAGCCATAAGCAGCATGATGATGATAAACCATATTACACATAAGATGAAAATGTAAACGTTAATTCCACAAACGGGAACAAGTTCAAATGTTGATAATTGTTTAATGCGATAACATTGTTTCAAAAAGATTGTTTAAACAAAACATGTAAGTCCCAAAATGCATCATAGGGTCTCCACTAAGGCAGAACACCTAGATTTCCTGGACTCGCTGATCACCTGAAAAGATATGCTTAAAAACGGTCAACAAAATTGTTGGTGAGCCTCGCAGGTTATGTAATGAGCTTTGCAACCAAACCTATCGACTACACAAAGAAATTGTCGGCATATATTCACCCAAGGCCCGTTTCCTGGCCACTGATGGTACCAACTAGTATACATCGAACGAGGGTGGGGGTGTCAACCCAGTAGTACTAGCAATACCTAACCGTCGGTTCCACACTGGAATTAAATAAGTTGCAAAGATAGAACCACACAGCAGAACCAAGCATGTATCAAATAGTACTGCAACACAGTATCACGTTGATTCCTTGTATGTAAAATGTATGTAAGTTTGTACAGCATAAAAAAATTGTTAAGCATACTTTTCTTTCCCCCAATTTGTAAATGATTGAAATATTGTATAGCGTAAAAAGGGGGCCACGAAACTCACTTGTTAGGTGTGGTAGTATGTATGAGCATGTATCCCAAATGTTGAATGCAAATAAACAGTCAAACACCTATTGACAGTTATTGTATAGCATTAATGATATGATAATGTATAAGCGCACAATAATGATGGGTCGTTTCGGGTCGTATCGGATGGGTCACGCACAACACACACAGACTGACACACGTACTAGACCTTATATAGATCCAAGTACAAGACATTGTCGCCACTAATGATGATGTTTAAATAAAGTATCGTTGTTTATTGAAGGGATTGAATAAGTTTCAATAGTTGAAAGTCAATTGGGTCGTTCGTAAAAGCGTTAGTTTAATTTGCTCAAAATAGTTTCTGTGCCCTTTCTCACGTTGACTTAAATCTTTGTGGCCAACAATGGCATTATGTGTTAGTGTTACCTCGACACCACACGACATACTCACGCACGCCCACGCACAAGGGGTCAAACCCACAATTTCAGTCGCATACCGGCCAGACGCACGACTCAACCTCCATTCGTGCGAATCAACCCTCAATCGTGCGAATCAGCTTCATTCGTACGATTGAGCCTTCATTCGTATGATTGGCCTTCAGTCGTACCACACAAACACTACATCGCACGACTCAACTTCCATGCGCACGAATCAACCTTCAATCGTGCGAATTAGCTACTTTCGTACGACCGAACCTTCATTCGTGCGATTGGACCCCAAGTCGTGCGAATCACATTCATTCGCACACATTCAGTCGGTCACCTGACTCAATCGCACACAATCACTCAGTCGCACAACTCAGTCGCACACATGCCTAGTCGCACAACTCAGTCGCGCGATTGACTCAGACGCATGATCCAGTCGCACGACCCCCTCAGTCGCACGGCTCAATCGCATGGATGACCCAGTCGCCTGATCTGCAGAATCGCGACTGTGGTCGGGAGGAGCAGCCCCCGACCTGCTCTAAACACACGGGTTTTACACCACAGGACCTCCAGAAACACTCAACACACATACACAAGCATAAAACACAAGCAAAGAGACCTCACACGCACCCATACGACCTTGTGTGTTCGGGTTGAACCCGAACACCCGAAACCCTAGTTTGGACAGCCGTGAAAAGGCTAAGAATGGACAACCAAGACAACTACCTGCTAAGAGGGGTAGTCTAGGCTGTAGACGGTGTCAAGACGAAGAAAACGAGACCTCTCGGGTCGGATTTGGTGCTAAGATGGTGTTTTTGTGTGTGAAAGAGATGAAGATGAGAAGATGATGGATAATGGGGATTAGGGCTGGAAAATGGGTATTTATACCCAGCCCAAGTTTCCAAAATTACAAGTTTAGTCCCTGCACTTAACCCCCGAGTTTTCCCAAATTTGGTTCGGTTGAAAAACGACTTCGTTAGGTTTTTATATTAATTGTAAAAGTTTTTAATGTTGTCATGACTTAAGAAATGGTTATATTAAAACATTTTATATATTTATAAAATGATATATTTAACGTTTTCAAAAATGGAAGTTTTATAGGTCTTTTTAAGGTTCACACACGATTTTTAACGAATGCACACACAACGATAACATTGCACACATGATATCCACATAATGAGTCAAATAGAGATGAGGAATGATCAAATATAGATAGATACGGACAAACACGTCAATTGACGGACCTTAAAGTGACGGATGTCACAGTATCCCCCAGTTGAGAGAATTTCGTCCCGAAATTCAGCTGGAGTTAGGTCCAAGAGTGTCATCCTCGAAAAGATGTGGATATTTGAGTTTCATCTGATCTTCACGTCCCATGTAAACTTTGGCCCTCGTTTTGAATTCCACCTTACGCGAACAATAGGTATCCTACTGCGCTTCAGTTGCTTGACTTTCGATCCATGATCTCAATGGGTTCTTCAACAAAATGAAGCTTGTCCAATCTTGATTTCCTCGATTGCACTTGAAGGATTCATCGGCCAAACATTTCTTGAGGTTTGACACGTGAAAAGTATCATGCACACCGCTAAGCTCTTGTGGCAACCTTAACCGGTAAGCCACTGGACCGATCCTTTCAGTGATCTCAAATGGTCCAACGTATCTTGGGGCTAACTTCCCTTTCTTTCCGAATCGAACGACTCCTTTCCAAGGGGAGACTTTGAGTAACACACGATCCCCAACATTGAATTCTAGAGGCTTCCGACGATTGTCGGCATAGCTCTTTTGACGATCTCGCGCGGCTTTGAGTCGATCTTTGATTTGGAAAATCTTGTCTGTTTTTCTTGGATGATCTCTGGGCCTGTCAGTTGACTCTCACCAATTTCGGCCCAACAAACGGGAGATCTGCATTTCCTTCCATACAACGCTTCAAATGGAGCACATCCAATGCTTGTATGGTAGCTGTTGTTGTAGGAGAACTCAATCAACGGCAGATGGGCATCCCAACTACCACCAAAATCGATTACACACGCTCTCAACATGTCTTCTAGCGTCTGTATAGTGCGTTCACTTTGGCCATCTGTTTGAGGGTGATAGGCTGTACTCATGTCTAACCGAGTACCCATCGCTTTCTGTAGTGTCTGCCAAAAACGTGATGTGAATCTGCTATCACGGTCGGATATGATTGACACCGGCACCCCGTGCCGTGTCACGACCTCTTTGATGTACAATCTTGCCAACTTATCCATCTTGTAATCTTCTCGGATAGGCAAGAAATGTGCTGACTTCGTCATTCGATCTATAATGACCCATATCGAGTCATGACCGCTGCTTGTTCTAGGGAGTTTGGTAATGAAATCCATAGCTATGTTCTCCCATTTCCACTCGGGAATTTCAGGCTGCTGTAATAATCCTGATGGCTTTTGATGTTCAGCTTTGACTTTCGAACACGTCAAGCATTGACTGACGTATAAGGCAATGTCTTTCTTCATGCCTGGCCACCAGTACAGATCCTTAAGATCATGATACATCTTGTCTGCACCAGGATGAATAGAATATCGCGTCTTGTGGGCTTCATCCATGACTAAGGTTCGAACACCTCCCCATTTGGGTACCCATATGCGATCCATGAAGTATTGAATACCGTCATCCTTGCGTATCATCTGTTTATCTAACCCCCGGAATTCTTCTCCCGCAAGGTTTTCTTCTTTTAATGCCTCACTCTGTGCAATCTGAATTTGAGCTTTCAAGTTGGTTTGAATGGTCAATCCCAACGCTCGTGCACGCAATGGTTTCACGCGTTCTTTACGGCTTAAGGCATCAGCCACCACGTTGGCTTTCCCCGGGTGATACCGGATTTCACAATCGTAGTCGCTAAGAAGCTCTACCCAACGTCGTTGGCGCATGTTGAGTTCCTTCTGATCCAGAATATGTTGAAGGCTCTTATGATCTGTGAAGATGATGCATTTGGTGCCATACAAGTAATGCCTCCAAATTTTGAGTGCAAATACTACAGCGCCCAACTCAAGATCATGAGTGGTGTAGTTCTTTTCGTGCACTTTAAGTTGTCGCGAAGCGTAGGCAATCACCTTGTCCTTCTGCATTAGTACACATCCTAATCCCTGATGTGATGCATCGCAGTAAACCACAAAATCATCTGTTCCGTCTGGGAGAGACAGTATTGGCGCGTTGCACAACTTCTCTTTCAACGTTTGGAACGCTTGTTCTTGTGCAAATCCCCAGTCAAACTTCTTGTCTTTCTGAGTAAGCAGGGTCAACGGCTGCGCGATCTTTGAAAAGTTCGCGATGAAGCGACGATAATAACCGGCCAATCCTAAGAATTGCCGTATCTCTGATGGCGTCTGGGGCGTATCCCATTTCTTCACCGCTTCAATCTTGCCGGGATCTACGTGAATCCCGTCCTCATTAACAACATGACCCAAAAACTTCACTTCTCGCAGCCAAAATTCACACTTCGAGAACTTGGCGAAAAGTTTCTCTTCGCGTAGCAGCTCCAGAATTGCCCGAAGATGTTCTACATGATCCTCTTCTGATCGGGAGTAGATAAGTATATCGTCTATGAACACGATCACGAACTTATCCAAGTATGGTTTGCACACCCGATTCATTAGATCCATGAACACAGCTGGTGCGTTAGTCAACCCGAACGGCATGACCAAGAATTCATAGTGCCCATAACGAGTTCTGAACGCAGTCTTCGGTATGTCGTCCTCGAAAACCCTTAGCTGATGATAACCAGAACGAAGATCGATCTTTGAAAAATACGAAGCTCCTTGCAGCTGATCAAATAAATCGTCGATCCTGGGGAGAGGATATCGTTCTTCACCGTTAACTTGTTCAGTTCACGGTAATCGATGCACATGCGGAACGATCCATCCTTCTTCTTGACAAATAGTACCGGTGCTCCCCACGGTGAATGACTCGGTCGAATAAAACCCTTCTCCAGTAGTTCCTGTAATTGACTAGACAACTCTTGCATCTCGGATGGCGCTAGTCGATATGGCATTTTCGCTACCGGTGTAGCTCCAGGAACCAACTCAATACGGAATTCCACCTGTCGTGGGGGAGGTAAACCAGACAAGTCATCTGGAAATACTTCTGGGTAATCCCGTACCACTGGAATATCCACTAGTTTCCTTTCCTCGTCTTTCTTTTCAACTACATGAGCCAGAAAAGCGTAGCACTGCTTTCGTAGACTCTGGCGTGCTTTCATGCAGGAAATCAACTTTAAGCTCTTACCCGGTCGTTCTCCCTGAACCTTGAGTACCTCCCCGTTAGGCATAGGGATACGTACTACCTTGTCTCGACAGACAATCTCTGCTCCATTCTGCGACAACCAATCCATACCCACAATCACGTCGAAGCTCCCTAACTCGAAGGGTATCAAATCTATCTCAAAGGTATGATCCTCCAGCGTCAACGAACACTTCCTAATAATCTCATCGGCCTGAGCAACCCTACCATTGGCCATTTCTACAGAGTAGCTAGTTTCTAGCCTACTGGGACTCAAATCAAGTAATTGCACAAACTCAGAAGATATGAAACTATTGTCTGCTCCAGTATCAAATAATATAGATGCGAAGTGATGATTGAGTAAGTGCGTACCCGTGACAACATTTGGGTCCTGACGAGCATCATTGGCTCCAATGACGAATGCACGTCCCCGAGCTGCGTTTCCCTGAGTAGCCGGGCCTTGATTCCCAGCGATAGCCAACACCTGCTGCTGGTTGTTCCCCTGTTGACCCGGTGCCCGATTCAGCCTGGGGCACATATTCCTGTAGTGATCGGGGCTCCCACACTCAAAGCAAGCCCTTGCATTCCCGGCGGGGTTAACCGCGTTGACGGGTGCGACAAGATTCGGTGCCGTTCTGCAATCTCTTGCCAAATGACCTGGGCGCTTACAGTTAGCGCACACCCGGCACTGCGTCCCTGGGGGATGATGATAATTGCACCTGTCACATTTGGGGTGCGGCCCCACATACTCTCTTCTGGCCTGAGACACGGCCACAAAATTCCTGGTCGGCTTAGACCTCTTCTCAAACCTTCCGGCACCCGACCGGCTCGACTCCCCAACATCCTTCCTCTTCTCGGCCCCTCGGCCCAAAACCCCTGTTCTAACCATCTCATCAGTCAAAGCGCCAGCTTTCAGAATTGCGCTCTGAATAGTAGGAGGAGCGGCTACTGTGACCATAGCTCTAATTTGAGGCGCGAGTCCCCAAATGTACCTTTCAATCCTCTTTGATTCCGGCGTGACCAGATGCGGAACCAATCTTGCCAGCTCATGAAAACGATCAGTATAAGCTGCATGCCCTGCCCCCACCATAGCATGATTCCAGAACTCATGCTCCAGCTTCTGCATCTCGTTGAGAGGACAGTATTCCTCGGTAATCAAGGCTTTGAACTCGTCCCACGACATTTGCATCGCAGACTCTCTTCCTCGTGCTTGAATCTGGGTGTTCCACCAGGTTAGGGCTTTACCCTGTAGAGAACAAGTGGCATACTTGATCCTCTGGCTGTCGAGGCACTCACTGATGTCAATTACTGCCTCCATCTTTTCCAACCACCTGGTTAGGGCTATCGCCCCACCTTTCCCGTCGAATTCCCTTGGCTTACAAGCCACGAACTCCTTGTACGAACATCCCCGACGAGCATTAACCACTCCAGTTTCGATACCGGCAGTGCCACCATTTCCGGTTTCCTGGTTACTCTCGTTTCCAGTCGGGTTTCCGTTTCCCGTTTCAGTTTCTATCCCACCTTGGGCTCCATCATCGTTGCCACCATCCCCGTGAGGGTGGTGTTGTTGGAGTGCGTCGCTCACTTGGGCCACGATAGTAGGAATGAGTGCGGCCAATTGCTGAGTGATCAGGGCTGCCATGTCGGTGTTCCCTGTTCCTTGACTGTTACTGGCAGGAGCATCGTTTGCTCTTGGTGCTCTGCCTCTGCCTCGGCCTCTGCCCCTTGGGGCTTCACTCCCGCCACTACTGCTACGGGTGACTCTTCGAGGCGGCATGTTCTAATCATAAAAGAGGTAACATATCAGCTTTAGTCACCATAAGATACAAATGTATTCCACTTATCAAATTCCAATGTTCATGTTCAGGTCAGTCAAGACCACCATGCAGCCCATTTCAAGCATATTCTCGGTATACCGGTGATGTTTATATATAGGGTTCCCCGCAGCGTTCCCACCACACCCACGATGTACCGAGAATGATGCCTGATCCGGTTACATGACATCCGACTTTCCTTTACATCATATCCATAATAATCTATCATAACAGTTGTAAGTCCATGCATACAATCACGTTTAGTCTAGCAGAGGTTGTCTATTTCCTCATCCTTCGAGGTTTTAGACATATACCCCTTCAGAGTTAATCTCAATGTCCAAGGTCAAGCGCAATAGTATGATCTGTGATGATCTCTTCGGGTTTAATACCCGGATCTGATAAACTAACTCGGCGCGCAGAGGGAACGGAAGATCCAATAGAAGCATCCCCATATAAGAGTGAGCACAAAGGCTCTCTCATAGGGTAGAAAGATCACATAGCAAATAGATGAGAAATTCAAGCAGCGAGGAACACATACACGAGATATAATATGCATACAGAGTCCTAGCATGCAAATCTACATGAAGGTTCCTAGGTTATAGTCTAGGTCAAGCGTATTGCCTAATTCTCTATAACCAATGGCTCTGATACCAATCTGTCACACCCCCGCTAAAAGCGGAAACACGGGGATGTAACGAGACCGGGATCGTCATAACACATGGTAAGCGATAGAGAGCGATATAAATAAATGATGACATGCGTGTCATGACGACACCCGATAACAAGGGGACTTGTGTCGTGTTTAGTCAATGTTCACGACAACATAGCCATAAGCAGCATGATGATGATAACATATATACACATAAGATGAAAATGTAAACGTTAATTCCCACAACCCGGGAACAAGTTCAAATGTTGATAATTGTTTACATGCGATAACATTGTTCAAAAAGATTGTTTAACAAACATGATAAGTCCCAAAATGCATCCTAGGGTCTCCACTAAGGCAGCACACCTAGATTCCTGGACTCGCATGATCACCTGAAAAGATATGCTTAAAACAGTCAACAAAATTGTTGGTGAGCTCGCAGGTTTATGTAATAAAAATGTAAGTGATGCTGTAATAAATAAGCGCGTCGGAATACCGTGAATACAGTTATTACACAAGTAAATATCACATGACATGAGCTTTGCAACCAAACCTAGCGACGTACACAAAGAAATTGTCGGCATATATTCACCCAAGGGCCCGTTCCTGGCCACTGATGGTACCAACTAGTATACCATCGAACGAGGGTGGGGGTGTCAACCCAGTAGTACTACCAATACCTAACCATCGGTTCCCACACTGGAATTAAATAGTTGCAAAGATAGAACCACACAGCAGAACCAAGCATGTATCAAATAGTACTTGCAACACAGTATCACGTTGATTCCTTGTATGTAAAATGTATGTAAGTTGTACAGCATAAAAATTGTGTAAGCATACTTTTCCCCCAATTTGTAAATGATTGAAATATTGTATGAGCGTAAAAAGGGGCCACGAAACTCACTTGTTAGGTGGTAAGTATGTATGAGCAATGTATCCCAAATGTTGAATGCAAATAAACAGTCAAAAACCTATTGACAGTTATTGTATAGCATTAATGATATGATATATGTATAAGCGCACAATAATGATGGGTCGGTTCGGGTCGTATCGGATGGGTCACGCACAACACACACAAACTGACACACGTACTAGACCTTATATAGATCCAAGTACAAGACATTGTCGCTACTAATGATGATGTTTAAATAAAGTATCGTTGTTTATTGAAGAGGTATTGAATAAGTTTCAATAGTTGAAAGTCGATTTGGTCGTTGTAAAAGCGTTAGTTTAATTTGCTCAAAATAGTTTCTGTGCCCTTTCTCACGTTGACTTTAATCTTTGTGGCCAAACAATGACATTATTGTGTTAGTGTTACCTCGACACCACACGACATACTCACGCCACGCACAAGGGGTCAAACCCAACAATTTCAGTCGCATACAAGGCCAGACGCACGACTCAACCTCCATTCGTGCGAATCAACCCTCAATCGTGCGAATCAGCTACATTCGTATGATTGAGCCTTCATTCGTATGATTGGCCTTCAGTCGTACCACACAACACCCAATCGCACGACTCAACTTCCATGCGCACGAATCAACCTTCAATCGTGCGAATTAGCTACTTTCGTACGACTGAACCTTCATTCGTGCGATTGGACCCCAGTCGTGCGAATCACATTCATTCGCACACATTCAGTCGGTCACCTGACTCAATCGCACACAATCACTCAGTCGCACAACTCAGTCGCACAACATGCCTAGTCGCACAACTCAGTCGCGCGATTGACTCAGACGCATGATCCAGTCGCACGACCCACTCAGTCGCACGGCTCAATCGCATAGATGACCCAGTCGCCTGATCTGCAGAATCGCGACTGTGGTCGGGAGGAACAGCCCCCGAGCTGCTCTAAACACGGGTTTTACACCACAAGGACCTCCAGAAACACTCAACAAACATACACAAGCATAAAACACAAGCAAGGAGACCTCACACGCACCCATACGACCTTGTGTGTTCGGGTTGAACCCGAACACCCGAAACCCTAGTTTGGACAGCCGTGAAAAGGCTAAGAAATGGACAACCAAAGACAACTACCTGCTAGAGAGGGGTAGTGTAGGCTGTAGACGGTGTCAAGACGAAGAAAACGAGACCTCTCGGGTCGGATTTGGTGCTAAGATGGTGTTCTTGTGTGTGAAGAGGAGATGAAGATGAAGAAGATGATGATAATGAAGATTAGGGCTGGAAAATGGGTATTTATACCCAGCCCAAGTCTCCAAAATTACAAGTTTAGTCCCTGCACTTAACCCCCGAGTTTTCCCAAATTTTGTTCGGTTGAAAAACGACTTCGTTAAGTTTTTATATTAATTGTAAAAGTATATTTAATGTTGTCATGACTTAAGAAATGGTTATATTAAAACATTTATTATATTTATAAAATGATATATTTAACGTTTTCAAAAATGGAAGTTTTATAGGTCTTTTTAAGGTTCACACACGATTTTTAACGAATGCACACACAACGATAACATTGCACACATGATATCCACATAATGAGTCAAATAGAGATGAGGAATGATCAAATATAGATTAGATGACGGACAAACACGTCAATTGACGGACCTTAAAGTGACGGATGTCACACATACGGTAACTATAATTTTATTCTCGATTTCTATTCATTGAATACGAGTAGTTAGTTGCTCCTTTACAACTATTATCCTTGTGTTGTTGCTCAATAAAGGATTCCTTGAACCAACAATTGCCATTTCGATTGATTTTAGTGGATTTTTTAGGCAAGAGTGTTTGAAGATGATTTGGAGAGTTGTTGTTGAGTTTTGGGCAGGAGTTTATCAATTTTCAAGTGTCATTTGCATGGTTTCGTGTACGTGTTGCATTCGAGCAGTAGATCATATGTTCCATTTGTTATTGATTAGTGTGATTTTAGTGATCATTATAAACTGATTTCATTAAATTAGATTACGAGTGTGTTTAAAAGGTTTGAGAATCAAAACGCCATAACATTGGAGGTAGTTAGGGTAAACAAAATACTATCAATGTGAGAACTCTTGTTGTTTATTTTATTTTTTATAAGTATTTCCTTTCTCATATATCTTATTATTAATATTTCGTGAATTCTTTAATGCACCATTCCATAGAAGCATAACGTTTATTGAAATACAAGGAAATATTATAAACTAGGACGTGTTAACTAGATTTGACTTCTTTTTCTTCGATAACACATTGTGTTTCTTCTTTGACATTGTATTAGTTTCATTCGGTAAATGTAAATAGATTCTTGATTTTTATTGAGTGAATACGAGTAGTTAGTTGGTCCTTTACAACTATTATCCTTGCTTAGATACTCAATAAAGGATTCTGTGGATGAACAACTGTCATTTCGATTGAATTTAGTGGATACTTTAGACAAGAGGGTTTGAACGTGGTTATGGAGAGATCTAGTTAAGTTTTGGGCATGAGTGTATCTATTTGCAAGTGTCATTTTTATGGTTTCGTGTTCCGGTTGCTTTCGTTTAAACAAGAGATCCAATGTTTCATTTGTGATTGATTAGTATAGTTTTAGTGATCATTATAACCGGATTTGATTAAATTAGATTAATAGTGAGTTGAAAAGGTTTGAGAATCAAAACTTCATAGCATTATAGGTAGTTAGGGAAAACAAAAAAACTATCTATGCGAGAACTCTTGTTGTTTAGTGTTTTTTACGAGTATTTCCTTACTCATGCATCTTATTAATTTTTTTGAGTAAGCACCATTCCATAGTTGCATATTGTTTGTTGAATTAGTAGGAATATTATTAACTAAGATGTGTTAACTTGATTTGACCTCTTTTTCATAGATCACACATTGTGTCATTTGTTTGACGTTTATTAGTTTCATACAGTAACTTTAATTTGATTCCCGATTTCTATTCATTAAATACGAGTAGTTAGTTGCTCCTTTACAACTATTATCCTGTGTTGTTGCTCGATAAAGGATTCTTTGAACCAACAATTGCCATTTTGATTGGTTTTTGTGGATTTTTTAGGCAAGAGTGTTTGAAGATGGTTTGGAGAGTTGTTGTTGAGTTTTGGGCAGGAGTTTATCAATTTTCAAGTGTCATTTGCATGGTTTCGTGTACGTGTTGCATTCGAGCAGTAGATCATATGTTCCATTTGTTATTGGTTAATGTGATTTTAGTGATCATTATAAACAGATTACATTAAATAAGATTACGAGTGTGTTTAAAAGGTTTGAGAATCAAAACGCCATAGCATTGGAGGTAGTTAGGGTAAACAAAAAACTATCAATGTGAGAACTCTTGTTGTTTATTTTGTTTTTTATATGAATTTGGTTTCTCATGTATCTTATTATTAATCTTTCGTGAATTCTTTAATGCACAATTCCGTAGTTGCATAACGTTTATTGAAATACAAGGAAATATTATAAACTAGGACGTGTTAACTAGATTTGAATTCTTTTTTTTCGATAACACATTGCGTTTCTTATTTGACGTTTTATTAGTTTCATTCGGTAAATGTAAATAGATTCTTGATTTCTATTGAGTGAATATGAGTAGTTAGTTGCTCCTTTTCAACTATTATCCTTGCGTAGATACTGAATAAAGGATTCTATGGATGAACAATTGTCATTTCGATTGAATTCAGTGGATACTTTTGACAAGAGGGTTTTAACAATGTTATGGAGAGTTCTAGTTAAGATTTGGGCATGAGTGTATCGATTTGCAAGTGTCATTTGTATGGTTTCGTGTTCGGGTTGCATTCGTGTAAACAAGAGATCCAATGTTTCATTTGTGATTGATTAGTGTGATTTTAGTGATCATTATAACCAGATTTGATTAAATTAGATTAAGAGTGTGTTGAAAGGTTTAAGAATCAAAACTTCATAGCATTATTGGTAGTTAGGAAAAACAAAAAACTATCTATGCGAGAACTTTTGTTGTTTAGTGTTTTTTTACGAGTATTTCCTTACTAATGCATCTTATTAATCTTTTATGAATACATTAATGCACCATTCCATATTTGCATATTGTTTGTTGAATTAGAAGGAATATTATTAACTAGGACGTGTTAACTTGATTTGACCTCTTTTTCATCGATCACACATTGTGTCTTTTGTTTGACGTCTATTAGTTTCATATGGTAACTATAATTTTATTCTCGATTTCTATTCATTGAATACGAGTAGTTAGTTGCTCCTTTACAGTTATTATCCTTGTGTTGTTGCTCAATAAAGGATTCCTTGAACCAACAATTGCCATTTCGATTGATTTTAGTGGATTTTTTAGGCAAGAGTGTTTGAAGATGATTTGGAGAGTTGTTGTTGAGTTTTGGGCAGGAGTTTATCAATTTTCAAGTGTCATTTGCATGGTTTCGTGTACGTGTTGCATTCAAGCAGTAGATCATATGTTCCATTTGTTATTGATTAGTGTGATTTTAGTGATCATTATAAACTGATTTCATTAAATTAGATTACGAGTGTGTTTAAAAGGTTTGAGAATCAAAACGCCATAGCATTGGAGGTAGTTAGGGTAAACAAAAAACTATCAATGTGAGAACTCTTGTTGTTTATTTTATTTTTTATAAGTATTTCCTTTCTCATGTATCTTATTATTAATATTTCGTGAATTCTTTAATGCACCATTCCATAGAAGCATAACGTTTATTAAAATACAAGGAAATATTATAAACTAGGACGTGTTAACTAGATTTGACTTCTTTTTCTTCGATAACACATTGTGTTTCTTCTTTGACATTGTATTAGTTTCATTCGGTAAATGTAAATAGATTCTTGATTTCTATTGAGTGAATACGAGTAGTTAGTTGGTCCTTTACAACTATTATCCTTGCTTAGATACTCAATAAAGGATTCTGTGGATGAACAACTGTCATTTCGATTGAATTTAGTGGATACTTTAGACAAGAGGGTTTGAACGTGGTTATGGAGAGATCTAGTTAAGTTTTGGGCATGAGTGTATTTATTTGCAAGTGTCATTTTTATGGTTTCGTGTTCCGGTTGCCTTCGTTTAAACAAGAGATCCATTGTTTCATTTGTGATTGATTAGTATAGTTTTAGTGATCATTATAACCAGATTTGATTAAATTAGATTAATAGTGAGTTGAAAAGGTTTGAGAATCAAAACTTCATAGCATTATAGGTAGTTAGGGAAAACAAAAAAACTATCTATGCGAGAACTCTTGTTGTTTAGTGTTTTTTACGAGTATTTCCTTACTCATGCATCTTATTAATTTTTTTGAGTAAGCACCATTCCATAGTTGCATATTGTTTGTTGAATTAGTAGGAATATTATTAACTATCTATGCGAGAACTCTTGTTGGACTGCACCGTCCGGGGCAGTGAAGGCATTGCTGGATCAGAGCTACCTCTCGTTCTGGGTCTCGGCTCGGGCACGCGTTCCCTATACATGAGGTGGTTGACAAACCTAGGATAAAAGCTCCAGTCCCTTGGGGGGTCACGCTTCATCAGCGCGAAAGGTTGATCCCAGTCAAACTCCCCTCGAGGATAATCAAAACGAGGCCAGTCGAGTCCATCATCAGGTACAGGTGCAGGAGGTGGGGACTCGGATCGCGCAGGTGATGCAGGTCGTTTTCCAGAAGCTCTTGATGACGATGCCATGCTGCAGATAGTGTGACGTGTATGCCAATGAGTATACAGTAGATGAAAATAAAGTACAGGTAACTAACTAACTGTGTGCGGTTATAGTCTAGTGTGTATGCAACCTAGTTCCCTATAACCAATGGCTCTGATACCAATCTGTCACACCCTCAAAATCCACGTGCGGGGTTTTACCGCGAGGCGTGTGAACAAACCAGGATCACAGTCAGTAGTTACATAGAACGACTCTATATGCCACAAGTAAATAAAACAACCAACGATTTAGTTTGAAACAGTGCGGAAGCGTTTTGAAAACAACTCAAACAACTAAAAGTATAAATATGGCAAAACATGTGCCAACCCAAAATAGTAAACCACAATCATTAAAATGCAAATGTCTTGAAAACCGAGTCTTAGTATGCAAGTGAACCGTGGAGTGCTCCTAGAGGCAAGCAGCTTAATGACCTGAGAAAAGCATACTAAAATGTCAACACATAGGTTGGTGAGTTCAAGAGTTTGAGTTCAGGAAACGTATAAACATTTGTGATATATATAAGCAGTGTATTGTAATAGATAGCTAGTCTATTAACAGCAAATATTAATACATAGTGATTTCGCAATTGAAGCTGACTGTGATAGTTGTTGCCTCCTGTCACGACTTACCATGCCGTGACAATGTTCAATAGGACAAATTGCACCCGGTTGACCTCGAGTCACACAGGTGGGGCTCGTCAGACCCAGTAGTACTACCCAAGTTTCCCCGCTATTAAATATTAACAATTCGAAAGTGTGAGGACTTTTCCCATGATAAATAGCACTATATCAATATTATACACAACTTAAATATTAAAAGCGTTCATAAAATACCAGTATGCTATCTCCCCCAAAAGAGATTAAATAAAGCGTGGGGCATGAACTCACCTGATGTATGCAAAGGTACTTAGGGTTTATTTGAGAAACAAGTGGATAGCCAACCTTCAAAGGTTACCTAGATCATGCGAGTACATAAGTACGTGTAAATGAAAGACATGTGAAACCCTAAGCATACCAAAACCAAAGACTCAAGCTTTCAGAAAATAGACACGTTTGACCTAGTTGACCCGTTTGACCCGTTGGTGACATTATGAGTTACAATTCAAATAAAGCCAATGAGAACATATAACATACATGATTAACATTCAAACAGTATCATACACATGCTATATCAACCAGGTGTATCACTTAGATCATCATACAATCAAGTACTATACAAGTCATGCGAATCTAGAACATTAACATATCCACTAACTATAATACAACTAACATGTCACACAAGGTTCAACCATTCATCACATGCCATGTGAAGCCACTCACGACTTCACATCCTAAACCCTGCCAATCCTACTAAGTAGGGGCCTCAGATCCGCACGCGTGTATAATGATCATAACCAAGTTCTTTAAGCATATGCATTGCATTCACAACATCACAACAATCAGTTACCAGACCCAAGCATGATGTCCTACTACTACACAACATCCAAACCATACATGATCACCAAAGATCCAAATATCATCCATGATTATCCAAAACATCCCATACAACTAATTCAACATGATTCATCACCTTAGAATTCATCCATGATCATACTAACATGCTCCTAATATCCCAAACATGTTCATATCATCATACATCAAACTTTACACAAATAAAGTTTCCCTTTTGGGAAAGAACATCCAAAATCTATCAAACATCCAAAGCATACATGAATTCAACATAATTATACCATCTCAAGCTCCATACAATATCTAGACATGATTAACATCACCTAAACACTATAATCTAACCATCTTCATAAACAAAAGTTTCTACTTTTGGCAAGCTATGAACCAACAACATGCATTCAAAGATTTCTAGCATTCTTAACAACAATCTAGTATCTATACATCATCATGAACACATCCATAACATCAATCCATCAATAATTCAACATTTCATGCAAATAAAGTTACTATTATTAGTAACCTATGAACATCAACCCTAAATCATCAATTTCTTGCAAGATTCATGATTCCTAACATTCATACAACTTACTAATCACCACACATTCATCAAACAATCATCATTCACACAAAATCATACAAAAATTCGAACTAGGGTTTGTTTCATACACAAGATTCATGATCAATCCACTAAAAACATGTAATTCATACATAATCCACGTTAACTAACATGTAATCAACCTAACTAACATATGAACATCAACAATAGACATCAAATTCGACCCCATGAAAGCCAATTTCGAATTTAGGGTTCGGCCACTATGAAGAACATCACAAAACATGAGAAAAATCTAACCTTTAACGTGTTATAGCTTGCAATTGATGATTCCTATGTGTTATATATCTTGTAATCGAACCAAAACCACACGAAATTGCTTGTTCTTGGCTGATTTTCGAAGATGGAGAGGGAGAGAGGAGAGGTTGCGGCCGAATGGGGGTGGAGGGTAGGGTTTAGTGTGTTTTGTTTAATTTTAATTTCCATATTTACCCTTTAAGCCCTTGTAATTTGTATTTTATAAAAAAACTAAGCTTTAAACTCTTTGTAAAGTGTTTTTAACTTAATAATATAAAGATATAAACTAATGAAAATCATTATATATCTTATCTTTATAAAAACACAAGACATACGAATAAATAAGCGCGTTTCCGCGTTACGCGATTAATTTTCTAATTAACATTTTAAAAACATGCAAACACATAAACATAACACAATACTCACATAATCAATTAGATTCTCATTAATTTAACATTATTCATTATTAGGTCACCAACTTTAAACGACAACTAGTGTGTGCTCACGACACGTGTATGCAAGACTTAACGAAACTAACGGAGTTTGGTAACGGAAATTTACCGGATGTCACACACATTGTGTCTTTTGTTTGACGTTTATTAGTTTCATACAGTAACTTTAATTTGATTCCCGATTTCTATTCATTGAATACGAGTAGTTAGTTGCTCCTTTACAACTATTATCCTGTGTTGTTGCTCGATAAAGGATTCTTTGAAACAACAATTGCCATTTTGATTGATTTTAGTGGATTTTTTAGGCAAGAGTGTTTGAAGATGGTTTGGAGAGTTGTTGTTGAGTTTTGGGCAGGAGTTTATCAATTTTCAAGTGTCATTTGCATTGTTTCGTGTACGTGTTGCATTCGAGCAATAGTATGTTCCATTTGTTATTGGTTAATGTGATTTTAGTGATCATTATAAACTGATTACATTAAATAAGATTACGAGTGTGTTTAAAAGGTTTGAGAATCAAAACGCCATAGCATTGGAGGTAGTTAGGGTAAACAAAAAACTATCAATGTGAGAACTCTTGTTGTTTATTTTGTTTTTTATATGAATTTGGTTTCTCATGTATCTTATTATTAATCTTTCGTGAATTCTTTAATGCACAATTCCGTAGTTGCATAACGTTTATTGAAATACAAGGAAATATTATAAACTAGGACGTGTTAACTAGATTTGACTTCTTTTTCGTCGATAACACATTGCGTTTCTTCTTTGACGTTTTATTAGTTTCATTCGGTAAATGTAAATAGATTCTTGATTTTTATTGAGTGAATACGAGTAGTTAGTTGCTCCTTTACAACTATTATCCTTGCGTAGATACTGAATAAAGGATTCTATGGATGAACAATAGTCATTTCGATTGAATTCAGTGGATACTTTTGACAAGAGGGTTTGAACAATGTTATGGAGAGTTCTAGTTAAGATTTGGGCATGAGTGTATCGATTTGCAAGTGTCATTTGTATGGTTTCGTGTTCGGGTTGCATTCGTGTAAACAAGAGATCCAATGTTTCATTTGTGATTGATTAGTGTGATTTTAGTGATCATTATAACCGGATTTGATTAAATTAGATTAAGAGTGTGTTGAAAGGTTTAAGAATCAAAACTTCATAGCATTATAGGTAGTTAGGAAAAACAAAAAACTATCTATGCGAGAACTTTTGTTGTTTAGTGTTTTTTTACGAGTATTTCCTTACTAATGCATCTTATTAATCTTTTATGAATACATTAATGCACCATTCCATATTTGCATATTGTTTGTTGAATTAGAAGGAATATTATTAACTAGGACGTGTTAACTTGATTTGACCTCTTTTTCATCGATCACACATTGTGTCTTTTGTTTGACGTCTATTAGTTTCATACGGTAACTATAATTTTATTCTCGATTTCTATTCATTGAATACGAGTAGTTAGTTGCTCCTTTACAACTATTATCCTTGTGTTGTTGCTCAATAAAGGATTCCTTGAACCAACAATTGCCATTTCGATTGATTTTAGTGGATTTTTTAGGCAAGAGTGTTTGAAGATGATTTGGAGAGTTGTTGTTGAGTTTTGGGCAGGAGTTTATCAATTTTCAAGTGTCATTTGCATGGTTTCGTGTACGTGTTGCATTCAAGCAGTAGATCATATGTTCCATTTGTTATTGATTAGTGTGATTTTAGTGATCATTATAAACTGATTTCATTAAATTAGATTACGAGTGTGTTTAAAAGGTTTGAGAATCAAAACGCCATAGCATTGGAGGTAGTTAGGGTAAACAAAAAACTATCAATGTGAGAACTCTTGTTGTTTATTTTATTTTTTATAAGTATTTCCTTTCTCATGTATCTTATTATTAATATTTCGTGAATTCTTTAATGCCCCATTCCATAGAAGCATAACGTTTATTGAAATACAAGGAAATATTATAAACTAGGACGTGTTAACTAGATTTGACTTCTTTTTCTTCGATAACACATTGTGTTTCTTCTTTGACATTGTATTAGTTTCATTCGGTAAATGTAAATAGATTCCTGATTTCTATTGAGTGAATACGAGTAGTTAGTTGGTCCTTTACAACTATTATCCTTGCTTAGATACTCAATAAAGGATTCTGTGGATGAACAACTGTCATTTCGATTGAATTTAGTGGATACTTTAGACAAGAGGGTTTGAACGTGGTTATGGAGAGATCTAGTTAAGTTTTGGGCATGAGTGTATCTATTTGCAAGTGTCATTTTTATGGTTTCGTGTTCCGGTTGCTTTCGTTTAAACAAGAGATCCAATGTTTCATTTGTGATTGATTAGTATAGTTTTAGTGATCATTATAACCGGATTTGATTAAATTAGATTAATAGTGAGTTGAAAAGGTTTGAGAATCAAAACTTCATAGCATTATAGGTAGTTAGGGAAAACAAAAAACTATCTATGCGAGAACTCTTGTTGTTTAGTGTTTTTTACGAGTATTTCCTTACTCATGCATCTTATTAATTTTTTTGAGTACATTAATGCACCATTCCATAGTTGCATATTGTTTGTTGAATTAGTAGGAATATTATTAACTAAGATGTGTTAACTTGATTTGACCTCTTTTTCATCGATCACTCATTGTGTCTTTTGTTTGACGTTTGTTAGTTTCATACAGTAACTTTAATTTGATTCCCGATTTCTATTCATTAAATACGAGTAGTTAGTTGCTCCTTTACAACTATTATCCTGTGTTGTTGCTCAATAAAGGATTCTTTGAACCAACAATTGCCATTTTGATTGATTTTAGTGGATTTTTTTTGGCAAGAGTGTTTGAAGATGGTTTGGAGAGTTGTTGTTGAGTTTTGGGCAGGAGTTTATCAATTTTCAAGTGTCATTTACATGGTTTCGTGTACGTGTTGCATTCGAGCCGTAGATCATATGTTCCATTTGTTATTGGTTATTGTGATTATAGTGATCATTATAAACTGATTACATTAAATTAGATTACGAGTGTGTTTAAAAGGTTTGAGAATCAATACGCCATAGCATTGGAGGTAGTTAGGGTAAACAAAAAACTATCAATGTGAGAACTCTTGTTGTTTATTATTTTTTTATAAGTATTTCCTTTCTCATGTATCTTATTATTAATCTTTCCTGAATTCTTTAATGCACCATCCATAGAAGCATAACGTTTATTGAAATACAAGGAAATATTATAAACTAGGACGTGTTAACTAGATTTGACTTCTTTTTCTTCGATAACACATTGCGTTTCTTCTTTGACGTTTTATTAGTTTAATTCGCTAAATGTAAATAGATTCTTGATTTCTATTGAGTGAATACGAGTAGTTAGTTGCTCATTTACAACTATTATCCTTGCGTAGATACTGAATAAAGGATTCTGTGGAAGAACAATTGTCATTTCGATTGAATTCAGTGGATACTTTTGACAAGAGGGTTTGAACAATGTTACGGAGAGTTCTAGTTAAATTTTGGGCACGAGTGTATCGATTTGCAAGTGTCATTTATATGGTTTTGTGTTCGGGTTGCATTCGTTTAAACAAGAGATCCAATGTTTCATGTATGATTGATTAGTGTGATTTTAGTGATCATTATAACCGGATTTGATTAAATTAGATTAAGAGTGTGTTGAAAAGGTTTAAGAATCAAAACTTCATAGCATTATAGGTAGTTAGGAAAAACAAAAAACTATCTATGTGAGAACTTTTGTTGTTTAGTGTTTTTTTACGAGTATTACCTTACTCATGCATATTATTAATCTTTTATAAATACATTAATGCACCATTCCATAGTTGCATTATTGAATTAGAAGGAATATTATTAACTAGGACGTGTTAACTTGATTTGACCTCTTTTTCATCGATCACAAATTGCGTCTTTTGTTTGACGTTTATTAGTTTCATACGGTAACTTTAATTTGATTCTCGATTTCTATTCATTGAATACGAGTAGTTAGTTACTCCTTTACAACTATTATCCTTGTGTTGTTGCTCAATAAAGGATTCCTTAAACCAACAATTGCCATTTCGATTGATTTTAGTGGATTTTTTAGGCAAGAGTGTTTGAAGATGGTTTGGAGAGTTGTTGTTGAGTTTTAGGCAGGAGTTTATCAATTTTCAAGTGTCATTTTCATGGTTTCGTGTACGTGTTGCATTCGAGCAGTAGATCATATGTTCCATTTGTTATTGGTTATTGTGATTTTAGTGATCATTATAAAGTGATTTCATTAAATTAGATTACGAGTGTGTTTAAAAGGTTTGAGAATCAAAACGCCATAGCATTGGAGGTAGTTAGGGTAAACAAAAAACTATCAATGTGAGAACTCTTGTTGTTTATTTTGTTTTTTATAAGTATTTGGTTTCTCATGTATCTTATTATTAATCTTTCGTGAATTCTTTAATGCACCACTCCATAGAAGCATAACGTTTATTGATATACAAGGAAATATTATAAACTAGGACGTGTTAACTAGATTTGACTTCTTTTTCTTCGATAACACATTGTGTTTCTTCTTTGACATTGTATTAGTTTCATTCGGTAAATGTAAATAGATTCTTGATTTCTATTGAGTGAATACGAGTAGTTAGTTGCTCCTTTACAACTATTATCCTTGCTTAGATACTCAATAAAGGATTCTGTGGATGAACAATTGTCATTTCAATTGAATTCAGTGGATACTTTAGACAAGAGGGTTTGAACATGGTTATGGAGAGTTCTAGTTAAGTTTTGGGCATGAGTGTATCTATTTGGAAGTGTCATTTGTATGGTTTCGTGTTCGGGTTGCATTCGTTTAAACAAGAGATCCAATGTTTCATTTGTGATTGATTAGTATAGTTTTAGTGATCATTATAACCGGATTTGATTAAATTAGATTAATAGTGTGTTGAAAAGGTTTGAGAATCAAAACTTCATAGCATTATAGGTAGTTAGGGAAAACAAAAAAACTATCTATGCAAGAACTCTTGTTGTTTAGTGTTTTTTACGAGTATTTCCTTACTCATGCATCTTATTAATCTTTTTGAATACATTAATGCACCATTCCATAGTTGCATATTGTTTGTTGAATTAGAAGGAATATTATTAACTAGGACGTGTTAACTTGATTTGACCTCTTTTTCATCGATCACACATTGTGTCTTTTGTTTGACGTCTATTAGTTTCATACGGTAACTATAATTTTATTCTCGATTTCTGTTCATTGAATACGAGTAGTTAGTTGCTCCTTTACAACTATTATCCTTGTGTTGTTGCTCAATAAAGAATTCCTTGAACCAACAATTGCCATTTCGATTAATTTTAGTGGATTTTTTAGGCAAGAGTGTTTGAAGATGATTTGGAGAGTTGTTGTTGAGTTTTGGGCAGGAGTTTATCAATTTTCAAGTGTCATTTGCATGGTTTCGTGTACGTGTTGCATTCAAGCAGTAGATCATATGTTCCATTTGTTATTGATTAGTGTGATTTTAGTGATCATTATAAACTGATTTCATTAAATTAGATTACGAGTGTGTTTAAAAGGTTTGAGAATCAAAACGCCATAGCATTGGAGGTAGTTAGGGTAAACAAAAAACTATAAATGTGAGAACTCTTGTTGTTTATTATATTTTTTAAAAGTATTTCCTTTCTCATGTATCTTATTATTAATCTTTCGTGAATTCTTTAACGCACCATTCCATAGAACCAAAATGTTTATTGAAATACAAGGAAATATTATAAACTAGGACGTGTTAACTAGATTTGACTTCTTTTTCTTCGATAACACATTGCGTTTCTTTTTTGACGTTTTATTAGTTTAATTCGGTAAATGTAAATAGATTCTTGATTTCTATTGAGTGAATACGAGTAGTTAGTTGCTCCTTTACAACTATTATCCTTGCGTAGATACTGAATAAAGGATTCTGTGGATGAACAATTGTCATTTCGATTGAATTCAGTGGATACTTTTGACAAGAGGGTTTGAACAATGTTATAGAGAGTTCTAGTTAAGATTTGGGCACGAGTGTATCGATTTGCAAGTGTCATTTGTATTGTTTCGTGTTCGGGATGCATTCGTTTAAACAAGAGATCCAATGTTTCATTTGTCATTATAACCAGATTTGGTTCAATTAGATTAAGAGTGTGTTGAAAAGGTTTAAGAATCAAAACTTCATAGCATTATAGGTAGTTAGGAAAAACAAAAAACTATCTATGCGAGAACTTTTGTTGTTTAGTGTTTTTTTACGAGTATTTCCTTACTCGTGCATCTTATTAATCTTTTATGAATAAATTAATGCACCATTCCATATTTGCATATTGTTTGTTGAATTAGAAGGAATATTATTAAGTAGGACGTGTTAACTTGATTTGACCTCTTTTTCATCGATTACACATTGTTTCTTTTGTTTGACGTTTATTAGTTTCATACGGTAACTATAATTTTATTCTCGATTTCTATTCATTGAATACGAGTAGTTAGTTGCTCCTTTACAACTATTATCCTTGTGTTGTTGCTCAATAAAGGATTCCTTGAACCAACAATTGCCATTTCGATTGATTTTAGTGGATTTTTTAGGCAATAGTGTTTGAAGATGATTTGGAGAGTTGTTGTTGAGTTTTGGGCAGGAGTTTATCAATTTTCAAGTGTCATTTGCATGGTTTCGTGTACGTGTTGCATTCAAGCAGTAGATCATATGTTCCATTTGTTATTGATTAGTGTGATTTTAGTGATCATTATAAATTGATTTCATTAAATTAGATTACGAGTGTGTTTAAAAGGTTTGAGAATCAAAACGCCATAGCATTGGAGGTAGTTAGGGTAAACAAAAAACTATCAATGTGAGAACTCTTGTTGTTTATTTTATTTTTTATAAGTATTTCCTTTCTCATGTATCTTATTATTAATCTTTCGTGAATTCTTTAATGCACCATTCCATAGAAGCATAACGTTTATTGAAATACAAGAAAATATTATAAACTAGGACGTGTTAACTAGACTTGACTTCTTTTTCTTCGATAACAAATTGTGTTTCTTCTTTGATATTGTATTAGTTTCATTCGGTAAATGTAAATAGATTCTTGATTTCGATTGAGTGAATACGAGTAGTTAGTTGCTCCTTTACAACTATTATCCCTGCTTAGATACTCAATAAAGGATTCTGTGGATGAACAATTGTCATTTCGATTGAATTCAGTGGATACTTTAGACAAGAGGGTTTGAACATGGTTATGGAGAGATCTAGTTAAGTTTTGGGCATGAGTGTATCTATTTGCAAGTGTCATTTGTATGGTTTCGTGTTCGGGTTGCATTCGTTTAAACAAGAGATCCAATGTTTCATTTGTGATTGATTAGTATAGTTTTAGTTATCATTATAACCGGATTTGATTAAATTAGATTAATAGTGAGTTGAAAAGGTTTAAGAATCAAAACTTCATAGCATTATAGGTAGTTAGGGAAAACAAAAAAACTATCTATTTGAGAACTCTTGTTGTTTAGTGTTTTTTACGAGTATTTCCTTACTCATGCATCTTATTAATTTTTTTGAGTACATTAATGCACCATTCCATAGTTGCATATTGTTTATTGATTAGTAGGAATATTATTAACTAAGATAAGTTAACTTGATTTGACCTCTTTTTCATCGATCACACATTGTGTCTTTTGTTTGACGTTTATTAGTTTCATACAGTAACTTTAATTTGATTCTCGATTTCTATTCATTGAATACGAGTAGTTAGTTGCTCCTTTACAACTATTATCCTGTGTTGTTGCTCAATAAAGGATTCCTTGAACCAACAATTGCCATTTTGATTGATTTTAGTGGATTTTTTAGGCAAGAGTGTTTGAAGATGGTTTGGAGAGTTGTTGTTGAGTTTTGGGCAGGAGTTTATCAATTTTCAAATGTCATTTGCATGGTTTCGTGTACGTGTTGCATTCGAGCAGTAGATCATATGTTCCATTTGTTATTGGTTATTGTGATTTTAGTGATCATTATAAACTGATTACATTAAATAAGATTACGAGTGTGTTTAAAAGGTTTGAGAATCAAAACGCCATAACATTGGAGGTAGTTAGGGTAAACAAAAAACTATCAATGTGAGAACTCTTGTTGTTTATTTTGTTTTTTATAAGTATTTGGCTTCTCATGTATCTTATTATTAATCTTTCGTGAATTCTTTAATGCACAATTCTATAGTTGCATAACGTTTATTGAAATACAAGGAAATATTATAAACTAGGATGTGTTAACTAGATTTGACTTCTTTTTCTTCGATAACACATTGCGTTTCTTCTTTGACGTTTTATTAGTTTCATTCGGTAAATGTAAATAGATTCTTGATTTCTATTGAGTGAATACGAGTAGTTAGTTGCTCCTTTACTACTATTATCCTTGCGTAGATACTGAATAAAGGATTCTGTTGATGAACAATTGTCATTTCGATTGAATTCAGTGGATACTTTTGACAAGAGGGTTTGAACAATGTTATGGAGAGTTCTAGTTAAGATTTGGGCACGAGTGTATCGATTTGCAAGTGTCATTTGTATGGTTTCGTGTTCCGGTGTTTAAACAAGAGATACAATGTTTCATTTGTGATTGATTAGTGTGATTTTAGTGATCATTATAACCGGATTTGATTAAATTAGATTAAGAGTGTGTTGAAAGGTTTAAGAATCAAAACTTCATAGCATTATAGGTAGTTAGGAAAAACAAAAAACTATCTATGCGAGAACTTTTGTTGTTTACTGTTTTTTTACGAGTATTTCCTTACTCATGCATCTTATTAATCTTTTATGAATACATTAATGCACCATTCCATAGTTGCATATTGTTTGTTGAATTAGAAGGAATATTATTAACTAAGATGTGTTAACTTGATTTGACCTCTTTTTCATCGATCACACATTGTGTCTTTTGTTTGACGTTTATTAGTTTCATACAGTAACTTTAATTTGATTCTCGATTTCTATTCATTGAATACGAGTAGTTAGTTGCTCCTTTACAACTATTATCCTGTGTTGTTGCTCAATAAAGGATTCCTTGAACCAACAATTGCCATTTTGATTGATTTTAGTGGATTTTTTAGGCAAGAGTGTTTGAAGATGGTTTGGAGAGTTGTTGAGTTTTGGACAGGAGTTTATCAATTTTCAAGTGTCATTTGGATGGTTTCGTGTACGTGTTGCATTCGAGCAGTAGATCATATGTTCCATTTGTTATTGGTTATTGTGATTTTAGTGATCATTATAAACTGATTACATTAAATTAGATTACGAGTGTGTTTAAAAGGTTTGAGAATCAAAACGCCATAGCATTGGAGGTAGTTAGGGTAAACAAAAAACTATCAATGTGAGAACTCTTGTTGTTTATTATTTTTTTATAAGTATTTCCTTTCTCATGTATCTTATTATTAATATTTCATGAATTCTTTAATGCACCATCCATAGAAGCATAACGTTTATTGAAATACAAGGAAATATTATAAACTAGGACGTGTTAATTAGATTTGACTTCTTTTCTTCGATAACACATTGCGTGTCTTCTTTGACGTTTTATTAGTTTAATTCGCTAAATGTAAATAGATTCTTGATTTCTATTGAGTGAATACGAGTAGTTAGTTGCTCATTTACAACTATTATCCTGCGTAGATACTGAATAAAGGATTCTGTGGATGAACAATTGTCATTTCGATTGAATTCAGTGGATACTTTTGACAAGAGGGTTTGAACAATGTTATGGAGAGTTCTAGTTAAATTTTGGGCACGAGTGTATCGATTTGCAAGTGTCATTTATATGGGTTCGTGTTCGGGTTGCATTCGTTTAAACAACAGATCCAATGTTTCATGTGTGATTGATTAGTGTGATTTTAGTGATCATTATAACCGGATTTGATTAAATTAGATTAAGGGTGTGTTGAAAAGGTTTAAGAATCAAAACTTCATAGCATTATAGGTAGTTAGGAAAAACAAAAAACTATCTATGTGAGAACTTTTGCTGTTTAGTGTTTTTTTACGAGTATTACCTTACTTATGCATATTATTAATCTTTTATGAATACATTAATGCACCATTCCATAGTTGCATATTGTTTGTTGAATTAGAAGGAATATTATTAACTAGGACGTGTTAACTTGATTTGACCTCTTTTTCATCGATCACACATTGTGTCTTTGGTTTGACGTTTATTAGTTTCATACGGTAACTTTAATTTGATTCTCGATTTCTATTCATTGAATACGAGTAGTTAGTTACTCCTTTACAACTATTATCCTTGTGTTGTTGCTCAATAAAGGATTCCTTAAACCAACAATTGCCATTTCGATTGATTTTAGTGGATTTTTTAGGCAAGAGTGTTTGAAGATGGTTTGGAGAGTTGTTGTTGAGTTTTGGGCAGGAGTTTATCAATTTTCAAGTGTCATTTTCATGGTTTTGTTTACGTGTTGCATTCGAGTAGTAGATCATATGTTCCATTTGTTATTGATTAGTGTGATTTTAGTGATCATTATAAACTGATTTCATTAAATTTGATTACGAGTGTGTTTAAAAGGTTTGAGAATCAAAACGCCATAGCATTGGAGGTAGTAAGGGTAAACAAAAAACTATCAATGTGAGAACTCTTGTTGTTTATTTTATTTTTTATAAGTATTTCCTTTCTCATGTATCTTATTATTAATCTTTCGTGAATTCTTTAATGCACCATTCCATAGAAGCATAACGTTTATTGAAATACAAGGAAATATTATAAACTAGGACGTGTTAACTAAATTTGACTCTTTTTCTTCGATAACACAATGTGTTTCTTCTTTGACATTGTATTAGTTCCATTCGGTAAATGTAAATAGATTTTCTTGATTTCTATTGAGTGAATACGAGTAGTTAGTTGCTCCTTTACAACTATTATCTATGCTTAGATACTCAATAAAAGATTCTGTGGATGAACAACTGTCATTTCGATTGAATTCAGTGGATACTTTAGACAAGAGGGTTTGAACATGGTTATGGAGAGATTTAGTTAAGTTTTGGGCATGAGTGTATCTATTTGCAAGTGTCATTTGTATGGTTTCGTGTTCGGGTTGCATTCGTTTAAACAAGAGATCCAATGTTTCATTTGTGATTGATTAGTATAGTTTTAGTGATCATTATAACCGGATTTGATTAAATTAGATTAATAGTGAGTTGAAAAGGTTTGAGAATCAAAACTTCATAGCATTATAGGTAGTTAGGGAAAACAAAAAAACTATCTATGCGAGAACTTGTAAGGCCCCGTTCCCGGGACGCTTACAGTTGGCCATTCATCGCACATAAAACATGCATTTACATTTCATTAAGAAAACATCGCAGCGGAAACATTCAAAAATGACATCGCGTTTCATTATAATTACTTTTGCCAAATAATACACCATTATCCGGTTACAAAATTTATGTTTGCATTACATCACAAAAGCTATATAATTGGATGCCATCCCAAAAGAGCCGAGTAGCTTCGCCATGCCATCCTCAGCAATCATTTACCTGCCAACTGGAAAATGCAATAAAAGTCAGCGTTGCTGAGTGAGTTCTAGTTTTATAAAATAAATATACTTTACTTTCATTGAGAATCGTTCCTTTTATCATGCGATCATGCAACATACGTATACACAGATAATTTCATTATTATCTTTCATCTCATTCATTATCTTCCATTCTTTTCGTTCATTCTGTCTTCCGAGTCTTTTGCGACAACATGGTCGCTCACCTCAATGGCAATCTCAATGATTGCTCGCTATCCGAGTCTTTTGCACCCCTAAGGTTGCTCACCCCAATTGCCCATAACGATAGCAAGCTATCCGAGTCTTTTGCAACAACAAGGTTGCTCACCCCAAGGCAACATCACGATAGCTCTTACTCGAGTCTTTTGCAACGGCGAGGTTGCTCACCTCATAGGCAATCTAAATGATTGCACTTCATCCGAGTCTTTTGCAACACAAAGTCGCTCACCCCAATAAATATGCTTGCAAGCCTTTCTTTCGTTCATTCATCATTCATTTATGCATGCATTCTTACTTCATGTTCCTCTTTCATTATCTTTCGCTTTACATTACATAATACTTCATTCATTCATTCATTAGCATGACATGTAAAGCCACAAGAAAGATAAGCATACATCATAATAAGGAACATAACATACACATTCATCATCATCATACAGGGCAACATCATACATTCATAATATGCATAAACATGCAACATCATCATCATCATGCCCTACATGCTCTCTAAGGCCATAATCATCCTCTTACATGCTCTTACGGGTTACTTTCCGTCAACACTTACATCTGCACCTTTCCCCCGAAGGCCAGAAGTCAAACTACACATTCCTTCGAGTGTAACAGCCCTATTCGGGCGTATGGACACTCTTCAGTCGCATGGCCTCCATGCGACTGAACATCATGCGACTGGACCCATGCGGATGGTCATCTATGCGAATGAACATCCAATCGTGCGTATGGACCTTGTGCGAATGGGATTACTGCGAATGGGCACCTATGCGACTAACCTCATGCGAATGGACTCATGCGACTAAGCATCTATGCGACTGAACCCTCAGTCGCACATCCCTCATGCGACTGGACTCCCAGTCGTGCGATTGAACCCCAATCGTGCGAATGACCTTCAATCGCCCTCATTCGGCCGTATGGCCTTCATTCGGTCGCCTAGCCCTAGCTGATGCAGAATGGAGTTCATCCCGAACCCAATCTGCCATTTTCGGCCTCCAAGCTCATCCAAACCCATTCTAAGCCTAAATCAACCCTCCTGGACCTTAGGAATGCATACCTTAACACCATACAAGCACACCCAAGCCCGAAATCATACACTAAACACATCATACACATCACACCCAAATGGGTCAAACACACACACACATAAAAACGGGTTTTGCACACTTTCCAGCCCCAAAATCGGTTGAAAACAAGTAAAAGTGGGGTCCTAGAACTCACACAATCGAGCACAAAGACAAGAGCTTCGATTTGGCTTGCTACTCGACGGATTGGGACACCCGAATCACCCGAATCAACCCTTTTCTCCCTTTTTCTCTTCTTTCTCTCTTCTCTCTTCTTTGGTGGCTGAATTTTGTGAAGTGTGGGGAGAGTGGGCTGCCCTCTCCCTACACATATCACCACATTTCCCGACTTTTCTTCGTTGGCGAGTTTGGCCCCTCGACTTTGGACTTTATTTCTTTTCCTTCTTCGTCGGCTTCAAAATAATAAATTTCCGGGTGTTACAAGTCCACCCCCCTTAAATAGGTTTCGTCCCCGAAACCTGTCATTCCTCGAACAAACGTGGATAATGCTGTCTCATTTCTTCCTCAGTCTCTCACGTTGACTCGGATCCCTTCCTGTGCTTCCACTGTACACGCACAAGAGGAACCACTTTATTCCTTAGCCTTTTCTCCTTGCGATCGATGATTGCCACTGGTTGTTCCACATAATTGAGCCGTTCATCTACTTCGATATCTTCCAATGGGACAATCATATCTTCATCTGCTAAGCACTTCCTTAGATGAGATACATGGAATGTCGGGTGAATTCCACTTAACTCATCTGGCAACTCCAGTCTATAGGCCACCTCTCCTACTCGAGCAATGATTCGGAAAGGGCCTATATACCTTGGACTCAACTTGCCCCGCTTTCGGAAGCGAATAATACCCTTCCAAGGTGAGACCTTCAACATAACCCGGTCACCCACCTAGAACTCAATCGGCCTGCGCCTTTTGTCAGCATACGATTTCTGTCTGTCTTTGGCTGCCTTCATGAAGGCTTTGATCTTCTCAAGCTTCTCAGTCGTAGCCTCGATTACCTCGACGCTCCCCAATTCCTTCTGACCAATATCACCCCAACAAACGGGTGTTCTGCATCTCCTACCGTATAGCATCTCATATGGAGGCATACCAATGCTGGCATGGTAACTGTTGTTGTATGAAAATTCGGCTAACGGTAGGTGGTCATCCCAACTTCCACCAAAATCAATCACACATGCCCGAAGCATGTCTTCCAGTGTCTGAATGGTCCTTTCTGACTGACCATCAGTCTGGGGATGATAAGCCGTGCTGATATGTAACCTCGTCCCCATAGCGTCGTGGAACTTCTTCCAGAATTTAGATGTAAACCGGGTGTCGCGATCCGACACGATAGACACCGGCACACCATGACGAGTTACAATCTCCCGGATGAACAGATCAGCCAACCTCTCTGATGAATATGTCTCGCGGATCGGTAGGAAGTGAGCACTCTTCGTCAAGCGATCAACTATCACCCATATGGCATCATACCCTTTCGGGGTACGCGGCAGCTTTGTAATGAAATCCATGGTGATGTGCTCCCACTTCCATTCCGGTATATCCAAAGGTTGTATCTTCCCATACGGCTTTTGATGCTCGGCCTTCACCTGTAAGCAAGTAAGGCACTTACTCACATACTCCACCACGTCGCGCTTCATACCCGGCCACCAATAATCTTTCTTCATATCATGATACATCTTCGTGGCACCAGGATGAATGGAGTACCGAGTCTTGTGAGCTTCATCCATTATCTTCCCCCGTAGATCCCCAAGACGAGGAATCCACACACGATCAAATCGGGTTCTAACACCGAGCGTGTTTTCACCCAATTCCCCAACCAGACCTCTCATCCTTTCAGAGTTAAGATGATCTTCTTTCAGTGCCTCATCTTGAAACTCTTTAACCTGCTTCATCACATCGGAGGTCATGACCAGCTGATACGCTTTCACCCGAATCGGCTCGGGCCTCTCTTTCCGGCTAAGGGCATCGGCCACCACGTTGGCCTTGCCTGGATGGTAATGGATCTCACAATCATAATCCTTTATAAGTTCCAACCACCGTCTCTGCCTCATGTTCAAATCCTTCTGCTCAAAGAAGTACTTCAGACTCTTGTGGTCAGTGAATATGGTGCACTTCGTCCCGTAGAGGTAGTGCCTCCAAATTTTTAAAGCAAAGACCACGGCTGCCAGCTCCAAGTCATGAGTAGGATAATTGACCTCATGAACCTTCAACTGTCGGGATGCATAGGCTATAACCTTTCCCCTCTGCATTAACACACACCCCAACCCTGAGTAAGAAGCATCGGAATAAACCACCAGATCTTCACTTCCATCGGGTAACGACAGAACAGGAGCTTGAGTCAATCTCGCCTTCAATTCTTCAAACGCCTTCTCTTGAGCTTGACCCCATACGAACTTCACATCCTTTCGGGTCAGCTTAGTCAGTGGAGAGGCAATCTTAGAGAAGTCTTGGATGAATCTTCTATAGTAGCCCGCCAGACCCAAGAAACTGCGAATCTCGGATGGCGTCTTTGGTGACTTCCATTGCATAACCGCCTCCACTTTCGCCGGGTCCACCATGATCCCGTCAGGATTCACCACGTGACCCAAGAACTGAACTTCGCGCAACCAGAACGCACACTTGGAGAATTTCGCATACAACCTCTCCCTTCTCAACGTCTCTAGAACCTCCCGAATGTGTCCGGCATGCTCTGCTTCGCTCCTCGAGTAAATCAGGATATCATCAATAAACACGATCACTGATTTATCCAACATAGGCCGACACACGCGGTTCATCAAATCCATAAAAGCAGCTGGCGCGTTGGTCAAGCCAAAAGACATGACAAGAAACTCGTAGTGACCATAGCGCGTACGGAAAGCTGTTTTAGGAATATCTTGCTCCTTCACCTTCAACTGATGGTAACCAGATCGAAGATCTATTCTCGAAAACCAACTGGCACCCTGAAGCTGATCGAACAAATCATCTATCCTCGGTAAGGGGTATCGGTTCTTCACTGTCAACTTGTTCAGCTCGCGGTAGTCGATGCACATCCTCATACTACCGTCCTTCTTCTTTACAAACAGGACCGGAGCACCCCAAGGAGAGATACTCGGTCTAATGAACCCCTTATCAAGCAGTTCTTGCAACTGCTCCATCAATTCCTTCATCTCGGTCGGAGCCAACCGATACGGTGCCTTGGCGACTGGTTGGGCACCCGGTATCAGATCAATCTGAAACTCGATATCTCTGTCAGGTGGCACTCCTGATAAGTCTTCTGGGAATACATCTGGAAAGTCACACACAACCGGTACATCAGCTAGTTGTGGTGTTGGCGTATCCACATCCTTTACGTAGGCCAAGTAGGCACTACATCCACGCCTCATACACTTTCCCGCCACCGCCATCGAGATCACTTTCGGAATCGTAGTAACCCGATCACCATACACTGTCACTGAACTTCCGTCAGGCGCCAACAACCGAATCATCTTCTTGCGACACACAATGTTCGCCTCGAAGTCCGCTAACCAATCCATCCCAAGAACCAAGTCAAAACCACCTAAGGTCATCACAAACGGTCTAACAGGAAACTTATGACCCTCAAGCTCCACATCACAATTCTCTATCATCTCAGAAATCCTGGTAGACTTACCTATGGCAGTTTCTACATCGAAGGGCGCATCAACACATCTACTACTAACAGGCAGCTTAGCACAGAAAGCAGCAGAAATAAAACTTTTACTTGCACCAGAATCAAATAACACCGAAGCTAAAGTTTGGTTCACCAGAAACGTACCGGACACGACATCAGGGTCCGTTGTAGCTTCCTCCTGTGTCATGGTGAATGCCCTGGCGGTCGCCCTCGGTCCATCACCTCCCGTCCTCTTTGCCCCTGAACTCTCGGCCCTCGGCTTCTTACAATCTTTGAGCACGTGACCCTCTTCACCACAGTTAAAGCATCGGACCGCACAACAGTCCTTTGCCATGTGCCCCGCCTTTCCACACCTGAAGCACAAGTTCGATCCAAACCTGCACTCCCCGCTGTGCTCCCGTCCACATTTGCCACACCTTCTCGATCCCGCACTTGACATAACCACACGGCGATCATCCACCCGTGCCTTCTTTTTACCCATCGAGGCATTGCCCCGACCAAATCTCTTCCCCTGCCAGCCTCGTTCACCACCGCTCTTTCTGCCACCATCAGTCACCACCACCGTCCTCTCATCATACAATCTTCCCGCCAAATCCACCGCCGACCTAAACGTGCTCGGCCGGGCGGCGATCATGTGCCTGCGAATATCCGCCGGCAAACCCTGTATATACCTCTTGATCTTTCGGGACAGAGGCGTCACTTGATCCGGCACCAGACGTGCCATCTCGTTGAACTTCGTGGTGTACTGTTGATGTGTCATGGTTCCCGCCTCCAGTTGCAGAAACTCCCTTTCAACCTTATCCATTTCCCGGTGAGGACAAAACTCCTCGATCACCATCTTCTTCAGTTCGGGCCACCTCATTCTCCCGATCGCCCGATTACCCTCTGCTTGGACAATGTTGTCCCACCAGCATAGTGCCGAGTCCACGAAGGAGTGGGTGGCAAACTTGACTTTCTGATCCTCTCGGCACTCGCTGATGTCGAGAACAGCCTCCATTTCTCTCACCCATCGGTGAGCAGCAGCCGCATTACCATTTCCGTCAAAAGTAGGGGGCTTGCATCGCATAAACACCCCGTAGTTACAGCCTCGTGCCACCTCCCGCACAGGCTCCTCTTCTTCTTCCTCCTCATTATCCGAGAAAATCGTTTCAGGCTCCGGTTGCTCCCCCGAGGCCCGGTTTCTCTCCTTCCTTTCCCCTTCCTTCACAGCCTTGATGACTTCGGTCACCACAGACGGTAAGATCGTCTGCATGACCTGATGTACTTCCTCAACAACCGCCTCCTTTACTGAGGCCCTCAAATTCGCACTCTCATCCCCAGCTTCTGGATGAGGAGTCTCAGGTTCTGCAGGAACCTCTTTCTCAGCTCTAGGCCTTCCTCTCTTAGGGCGTGGTTCAGCAACAGGGCCATCACGGCCTCCACCCCTAGAAGCTCTAGAAGATCTACCACCAGCCATTCTCTAACACACTGAAAGATTCAAACACCAACACGGTCATTTAAGGAAACAACTCAGTTTATGTCAAGTATAGTAAGTCCCTAATTACAGTGGCCTGTTGTGATTAGCCACTTACTGTACTCTTCATACCCCAAGTATTACCTGTCCTGACTACATCAGTATTCAAATCTACATACAACACATAACATATACCATGCGCACATAAACCGGTTAACTTTAAGAAAATACCTGATGGCACGCAGCTACTCAGTTTGGCATCCCATTCCCCATTCGTCCCATTCTCAGTTTAAGTTAAGGTTTATTTTGAAAATTTACCCATTTCACTTAAACTTTGGCTCTGATACCAACTTGTAAGGCCCCGTTCCCGGGACGCTTACAGTTGGCCATTCATCGCACATAAAACATGCATTTACATTTCATTAAGAAAACATCGCAGCGGAAACATTCAAAAATGACATCGCGTTTCATTATAATTACTTTTGCCAAATAATACACCATTATCCGGTTACAAAATTTATGTTTGCATTACATCACAAAAGCTATATAATTGGATGCCATCCCAAAAGAGCCGAGTAGCTTCGCCATGCCATCCTCAGCAATCATTTACCTGCCAACTGGAAAATGCAATAAAAGTCAGCGTTGCTGAGTGAGTTCTAGTTTTATAAAATAAATATACTTTACTTTCATTGAGAATCGTTCCTTTTATCATGCGATCATGCAACATACGTATACACAGATAATTTCATTATTATCTTTCATCTCATTCATTATCTTCCATTCTTTTCGTTCATTCTGTCTTCCGAGTCTTTTGCGACAACATGGTCGCTCACCTCAATGGCAATCTCAATGATTGCTCGCTATCCGAGTCTTTTGCACCCCTAAGGTTGCTCACCCCAATTGCCCATAACGATAGCAAGCTATCCGAGTCTTTTGCAACAACAAGGTTGCTCACCCCAAGGCAACATCACGATAGCTCTTACTCGAGTCTTTTGCAACGGCGAGGTTGCTCACCTCATAGGCAATCTAAATGATTGCACTTCATCCGAGTCTTTTGCAACACAAAGTCGCTCACCCCAATAAATATGCTTGCAAGCCTTTCTTTCGTTCATTCATCATTCATTTATGCATGCATTCTTACTTCATGTTCCTCTTTCATTATCTTTCGCTTTACATTACATAATACTTCATTCATTCATTCATTAGCATGACATGTAAAGCCACAAGAAAGATAAGCATACATCATAATAAGGAACATAACATACACATTCATCATCATCATACAGGGCAACATCATACATTCATAATATGCATAAACATGCAACATCATCATCATCATGCCCTACATGCTCTCTAAGGCCATAATCATCCTCTTACATGCTCTTACGGGTTACTTTCCGTCAACACTTACATCTGCACCTTTCCCCCGAAGGCCAGAAGTCAAACTACACATTCCTTCGAGTGTAACAGCCCTATTCGGGCGTATGGACACTCTTCAGTCGCATGGCCTCCATGCGACTGAACATCATGCGACTGGACCCATGCGGATGGTCATCTATGCGAATGAACATCCAATCGTGCGTATGGACCTTGTGCGAATGGGATTACTGCGAATGGGCACCTATGCGACTAACCTCATGCGAATGGACTCATGCGACTAAGCATCTATGCGACTGAACCCTCAGTCGCACATCCCTCATGCGACTGGACTCCCAGTCGTGCGATTGAACCCCAATCGTGCGAATGACCTTCAATCGCCCTCATTCGGCCGTATGGCCTTCATTCGGTCGCCTAGCCCTAGCTGATGCAGAATGGAGTTCATCCCGAACCCAATCTGCCATTTTCGGCCTCCAAGCTCATCCAAACCCATTCTAAGCCTAAATCAACCCTCCTGGACCTTAGGAATGCATACCTTAACACCATACAAGCACACCCAAGCCCGAAATCATACACTAAACACATCATACACATCACACCCAAATGGGTCAAACACACACACACATAAAAACGGGTTTTGCACACTTTCCAGCCCCAAAATCGGTTGAAAACAAGTAAAAGTGGGGTCCTAGAACTCACACAATCGAGCACAAAGACAAGAGCTTCGATTTGGCTTGCTACTCGACGGATTGGGACACCCGAATCACCCGAATCAACCCTTTTCTCCCTTTTTCTCTTCTTTCTCTCTTCTCTCTTCTTTGGTGGCTGAATTTTGTGAAGTGTGGGGAGAGTGGGCTGCCCTCTCCCTACACATATCACCACATTTCCCGACTTTTCTTCGTTGGCGAGTTTGGCCCCTCGACTTTGGACTTTATTTCTTTTCCTTCTTCGTCGGCTTCAAAATAATAAATTTCCGGGTGTTACAGAACTCTTGTTGTTTAGTGTTTTTTACGAGTATTTCCTTACTCATGCATCTTATTAATTTTTTTGAGTACATTAATGCACCATTCCATAGTTGCATATTGTTTGTTGAATTAGTAGGAATATTATTAACTAAAATGTGTTAACTTGATTTGACCTCTTTTTCATCTATCACACATTGTGTCTTTTGTTTGACGTTTATTAGTTTCATACAGTAACTTTAATTTGATTCTCGATTTCTATTCATTGAATACGAGTAGTTAGTTGCTCCTTTACAACTATTATCCTGTGTTGTTGCTCAATAATGGATTCCTTGAACCAACAATTGCCATTTTGATTGATTTTAGTGGATTTTTTAGGCAAGAGTGTTTGAAGATGGTTTGGAGAGTTGTTGTTGAGTTTTGGGCAGAAGTTTATCAATTTTCAAGTGTCATTTGCATGGTTTCATGTACGTGTTGCATTCGAGCAGTAGATCGTATGTTCCATTTGTTATTGGTTATTGTGATTTTAGTGATCATTATAAACTGATTACATTAAATTACATTACGAGTGTGTTTAAAAGGTTTGAGAATCAAAACGCCATAGCATTGGAGGTAGTTAGGGTAAACAAAAAACTATCAATGTGAGAACTCTTGTTGTTTATTATTTTTTTATAAGTATTTCCTTTCTTATGTATCTTATTATTAATCTTTCATGAATTCTTTAATGCACCATCCATAGAAGAATAACGTTTATTGAAATACAAGGAAATATTATAAACTAGGACATGTTAACTAGATTTGACTTCTTTTCTTCGATAACACATTGCGTTTCTTCTTTGACGTTTTATTAGTTTAATTCGCTAAATGTAAATAGATTCTTGATTTCTATTGAGTGAATACGAGTAGTTAGTTGCTCATTTTCAACTATTATCCTTGCGTAGATACTGAATAAAGGATTTCGTGGATGAATAATTGTCATTTTGATTGAATTCAGTGGATACTTTTGACAAGAGGGTTTGAACAATGTTATGGAGAGTTCTAGTTAAATTTTGGGCACGAGTGTATCGATTTGCAAGTGTCATTTATATGGTTTCGTGTTCGGGTTGCATTCGTTTAAACAAGAGATCCAATGTTTCATGTGTGATTGATTAGTGTCATTTTAGTGATCATTATAACCGGATTTGATTAAATTAGATTAAGAGTGTGTTGAAAAGGTTTAAGAATCAAAACTTCATAGCATTATAGGTAGTTAGGAAAAACAAAAAACTATCTATTGGAGAACTTTTGTTGTTTAGTGTTTTTTTACGAGTATTACCTTACTCATGCATATTATTAATCTTTTATGAATATATTAATGCACCATTCCATAGTTGCATATTGTTTGTTGAATTAGAAGGAATATTATTAACTAGGACGTGTTAACTTGATTTGACCTCTTTTTCATCGATCACACATTGTGTCTTTGGTTTGACGTTTATTAGTTTCATACGGTAACTTTAATTTGATTCTCGATTTCTATTCATTGAATACGAGTAGTTAGTTACTCTTTTACAACTTTTATCCTTGTGTTGTTGCTCAATAAAGGATTCCTTAAACCAAAAATTGCCATTTCGATTGATTTTAGTGGATTTTTTAGGCAAGAGTGTTTGAAGATGGTTTGGAGAGTTGTTGTTGAGTTTTGGGCAAGAGTTTATCAATTTTCAAGTGTCATTTTCATGGTTTCGTTTACGTGTTGCATTCGAGCGGTAGATCATATGTTCCATTTGTTATTTATTAGTGTGATTTTAGTGATCATTATAAACTGATTTCATTTAATTAGATTACGAGTGTGTTTAAAAGGTTTGAGAATCAAAACGCCATAGCATTGGAGGTAGTTAGGGTAAACAAAAAACTATCAATGTGAGAACTCTTGTTGTTTATTTTATTTTTTATAAGTATTTCCTTTCTCATGTATCTTATTATTAATCTTTCGTGAATTCTTTAATGCACCATTCCATAGAAGCATAACGTTATTGTAATACAAGGAAATATTATAAACTAGGATGTGTTAACTAGATTTGACTTCTTTTTCTTCGATAATACATTGTGTTTCTTCTTTGACATTGTATTAGTTTCATTCGGTAAATGTAAATAGATTCTTGATTTCTATTGAGTGAATACGAGTAGTTAGTTGCTCCTTTACAACTATTATCCTTGCTTAGATACTAAATAAAGGATTCTGTGGATGAACAACTGTCATTTCGATTGAATTCAGTGGATACTTTAGACAAGAGGGTTTGAACATGGTTATGGAGAGATCTAGTTAAATTTTGGGCATGAGTGTATCTATTTGCAAGTGTCATATGTATGGTTTCGTGTTCGGGTTGCATTCGTTTAAACAAGAGATCCAATGTTTCATTTGTGATTGATTAGTATAGTTTTATTGATCATTATAACCGGATTTGATTAAATTAGATTAATAGTGAGTTGAAAAGGTTTGAGAATCAAAACTTCATAGCATTATAGGTAGTTACGGAAAACAAAAAAACTATCTATGCGAGAACTCTTGTTGTTTAGTGTTTTTTACGAGTATTTCCTTACTCATGCATCTTATTAATTTTTTTGAGTACATTAATGCACCATTCCATAGTTGCATATTGTTTGTTGAATTAGTAGGAATATTATTAACTAAGATGTGTTAACTTGATTTGACCTCTTTTTCATCGATCACACATTGTGTCTTTTGTTTGACGTTTATTAGTTTCATACAGTAACTTTAATTTGATTCTCGATTTCTATTCATTGAATACGAGTAGTTAGTTGCTCCTTTACAACTATTATCCTGTGTTGTTGCTCAATAAAGGATTCCTTTAACCAACAATTGCCATTTTGATTGATTTTAGTGGATTTTTTAGGCAAGAGTGTTTGAAGATGGTTTGGAGAGTTGTTGTTGAGTTTTGGGCAGGAGTTTATCAATTTTCAAGTGTCATTTGCATGGTTTCGTGTACGTGTTGCATTCGAGCAGTAGATCATATGTTCCATTTGTTATTGGTTATTGTGATTTTAGTGATCATTATAAACTGATTACATTAAATAAGATTACGAGTGTGTTTAAAAGGTTTGAGAATCAAAACGCCATAGCATTGGAGGTAGTTAGGGTAAACAAAAAATATCAATGTGAGAACTCTTGTTGTTTATTTTGTTTTTTATAAGTATTTGGTTTCTCATGTATCTTATTATTAATCTTTCGTGAATTCTTTAATGCACAATTCCCTAGTTGCATAACGTTTATTAAAATACATGGAAATATTATAAACTAGGACGTGTTAACTAGATTTGACTTCTTTTTCTTCGATAACACATTGCGTTTCTTCTTTGACGTTTTATTAGTTTCATTCAGTGAATGTAAATAGATTCTTTATTTCTATTGAGTGAATACGAGTAGTTATGCAGGACCGTTCAAGGGCTTGAACACAATTACAACACAACAACACAATGAGGAGAGCAACTAAACTTTAATCAAACAGTGAACTTGTTTAACCAAGGTGATACTAAGAACACAAGTAAAGTAAAGAGACATAACAAGAGAGTATGGGTTTCAAGGAGGCAGTATATAGCTTTCTCAAGTTCTTTTACAAGTGTTACAAAGCATTAAGAAAGATACAAGAACTTGAAATACTTATACTACAACCTACAGCCGGCTATACTTTGAAAGCCAGCTGGATACAATTGACTAGACACTAACAAAATCAATTGTAGGATCAAAAGGCATATCTGCCTTTTGACCTTGTGACTATGACATGCCATAGCTCACATCCTTATACATTACAAAAAGGATAAAGTACATAAAGTGGAAAGTTACAGACTCAAGACCTCAATGTACAGTTACCAAAAGCATGGACCTTTTCACCAACTCATGTAAGTTGGTGACTTTACAGAGATGCAGCGGAAAAGGTGCTTTATGGAACAGTACATCAGATAAAGCATGTGTACTAAAAGTCTTCGGAAGAAATCTATCTTCATAGGTTGAAGCTTCGGAAGACTTTGTCTTTGAGGCTTCGGAAGACTTCATGTTTGGCTTCGGAAGATATTGGTCTTGGCTACGGAAGATTTTACACTTAGAGTATTTTCTAGTGCATTGTGTAAAACTTCCGAAGCATTCTTCACTTCAGTACTTAGTGCATGTTGCAGAGACACTTTGGATGTTTTGGGTTGCATCAGACTTAAGGAATCCTTACAAACTCCCCCTAGGCTGATGCTACCAAAACACTTAGAAGATCTTCAGATGTTGGTAGTCTTCAGTACAATCATAACCATTCCTTTCTTCATTAGATGGTCAGGATCATCAAGACTCTCATAGTATCTTCTCATCTCAAAGAGATCATGCAGAGGTAAGTTGATTATGTCTTGCCAGGAGTAGACATTCTCAACACCTTGATCTCTGATAACATGCCATCTTTCTGGATTAGTAGAGTAAGTCCAGGACAAGATGGGTGTCTCAGTTGTTAGAGGAGCCACCTGCATAGGAGTTGATTGGGCTGCCTCATCATGCACTTCCTCAGGTTGATCTGATTCAGCCTGAGGTGTAGAGGTAGATGACTTAGGCTTCTTCTTCTTTGTCTTTGGTTTAGAAGCCATTCTTTTCTTCCTCTTAGATGACTTTAACTGAGAAGACTGGCCTGCAGCACCATGTTGATCATCACTGTCTTTCTCAGTTGGGTGTTCCTCCCTCACAGGTTCAGAAGGAGAGGGAGTTTGACCCTGCCTTGGATCAGAAGATGAAGCTTGCTGAGGCTCAACTGGAGGTTCTGGTTAAGGTGTCTCTGGTTGTTCAAACTTGACCTCCACTTCAGGTGGGACTTGACTTGGAAGAGAGTGCAAGTCAATCAGTTCTCCACTTTTAATCTTCTGCTTGATCACCCTTATATGCTCATCCATTGTAGATAGAGACATGGGGCCAAGTCTCCTTCCGGAGAATCCATATAGCTTCAAGAAGCTCATCATTCTTTGTCTGTCAGCAGACTTCTTTGCACTCTTTTGAATGATGGCTCTTGAATTTGCAGCTTCTTCCCTTAGCTTCCTTTTGGTTGTCTTTCTTTCTTTGACTAGCTCAAGCTCAAGTTGCTTTAGGTACTCAAACTCAATGAAGTCATAGGACAGGGGAAGAAGTGCATCTGCCTGATAGAAGCCTGTGGCACTCAGGTAGTTGATCATCTTGATCCTATCTTCTTCTTTATCTACCTGAGGTTCTTGTGGAGCCACATCTTCCTGTGCAGGACTTTCTTGAACTGGAGAGAGTGGGAGCATGCTTGTAGAGTCTTTTCTGTCTCTTCTCCTCTTTGAATTGGAGAAGTAGCCTTGCATCTTCTTTCTCCTTCATCTCTCTTGACACTTCCATATCAGCTAGTTCATTTAACTCTTCTAAGGGGAGGGAGATGATTTCATCAATATCATAGTTCCTGGTCTGTAAATAGGTAATCCTGACTGCCCTTAACTCATCATTTTGAGTATTTGGTCTGGGGGCAGCCCTGATTGCAGCTTGCATAAAGCTAGATGACCCAGAAGAACTTTCTCCCCTTAGCTTCCTTTTCCTCTCTCTCTCTTCCTCCTCAATTTCCTCAGGAGTCATTATCCTTTTCCCTTTGTCACCAATAGACCTTTGTGACTCAAGGTGGATAGAGGCTTGGCCTTCATTGCTTGGTGTAGCTTCCATGCTCTGGCCAGAGAGAGGCTGAGAAACACCTTCACCAGTAGGTGTCTCAGAAGGAGTTTGGACCTCTGCAGCAGTTGTTGATGATGAGACAGGGGTCTCAGGTTCTGCCACTGGGCCTTCAGTCAAGGTTTCCCCTATGAAACTAATTTTAGGGTCCACCTCAACATCTAGTTGACCGATGACATTGCCTGATTGCCTAAGTCTCCTTCTTAGAGAGAACTCTGCAAGGATCCTATCTTGGATTCTTTGAGCCAGCCTGTCAGCTTGTCTTGAATTGCTTGGATTGACAAGTGGCATGTTGACTAAATCCAAACTTTCATAGAAGTTCAGGCTTTGGAAATTAAACACTTCTTGTTGACCTTGAACTCTGTGAAGGATAAGGGCTTTTCTATCAGCATCATACCTCCACCTTATAATGTAGTTGCCAGTTCCTTGTGGTGGAGATGAGACAGCCCTTGGTATACCTTCCTCAAAGAGACTCCTGATGATTGAGTCTATAGAGTCCACATTAATGTGAACTTGAGGAAGTTGCTGAGAATGCACAACAGCAAGTGGGGATGGTGAGTCCTCTATGTCAATTCTCTGTGAAGAACTCCCAGGTTCTGTGGTTGTAATAACTTTCTCCCCCTTTTTGGTAGCATCATCCACTTGCATAGGTGAGCTAGAGGATAAGTCAATCACTTCCACAGGTTCTTGTGTTCCTGGTTGAGCTCTCCTTAAAGGTCTCCCAGCTAGTTTTTCCTTTAGATATGAAATCTGAAGTTGCTGATCATTGACCCTGTTGTGTAAGGTAGTCACCTGAGATTCCAAGTGACTAACCTTAGAGACTAAATAGGAGCATGTTTTTGACAAGTTTTGCACCTTTAGTCTCAAATTCCCCTCATCTTCATCAGAAGAATCATTGGGGGATGAGATGATTGGACCAAAGTCCTCTCTCTCACCACCAGCTTGAGGTTCTTGGCTACTGGTTTTCCTCTGCTCACTAGGAACCTCAGTTGAGATGCCAGTGGGCTGAGTTGCCATGGTTGAGGTCTTAATGATGTAATCACTTTCAAGAGTGAGAGCCTCTTCCATATGGACATCCTGAACATGTTCAGAAGTGTCCACCTTAGTAATAGGTGACTGATGTGGGATAGACTGAGGAGAGTCAGAGGTACTCATCTCTCTTTGAGTAGGGGAGGAGAAGAGAGACTCATGGTACTCACTGAATCCTAAGTCTTCATCAGTATAGAAGGATAGGTTGGGAATTGGTTGGTTGAGATCTAAAGGCTGGGGATGGTAACTGTCCCCTAAAGGTTGTTCACTTGAGTGTTGAGACTCAGAGTGAAGGCTTAAGGCTGTTGGGCTTGTGAGCTCATCAGGGTGAGCATGAGGAACCTCAGCCCTGATAGGTGAAGACATGGGAGTGGTTTGCTCCTCAGGAGAAGTGGGAGCTCTAGTGTCCACTTCCTCCTGTAAGGTTGAGTATATGGGGGCCTGCACAGACTCAATAGCCTGAGCAGGGGTTTGTTTGGATTTTCTTTGGTAGGTGAGGGTGATTTCTGGTCTTTTTAGAGGTAAGAATAAAAGAGGTGTGGGTTCAACACTAGCTTGTGTTGCTAGGTTGTCACCTTGAGCAATGAGCTCTAGCATTTTGGGGACTAGGGCTGTTTCTACCCCTGAGAAGCCTACAGTTGGCTTCTTCATTATTTTAAAGATGTCGGGCTTCATCTGTCCCAATTTAAGAATATTACTTGTTTCCCTCAACTGTGAGCCCAGTTCACAGTTGAGAATGTGTTGAACATATCTAGGAAACATGTAATACTCTAAGGAGTCTAAGTTTGCAAGTAAATTAGTATAAACAAATTGTGAATACCTGAACTTGACCCCCTGAACCATTCCATGAACTATAAAGAAGAGATCCTCAGGAATCTGGTCCCATCCACCATGCTTGTTTGATAAGCTATGGATAACCACATGGAGCAGGTATTTCCACTGGGATGAGACCTTCCCTTTCCTAAGGTCTTTACAGAGAAATCTCCTTCATAGCCCATCTGCTCAAAGGAATGATTAACAGCTTTCTTTGGGAAGGACACCTCACCTTCTTCATCATCCAGCTGCAAGTGTTGGTTAATGATGGCTGGAGTGATGAAGATTGTCCTCCCTTGCACTATGGCAGACAGTGCCTTCTCCCCATCCATAATGACCTCTTGGCAGGTCTTCTAGAATTCAAGCAAGTGATCCTCATATAGAGTAGGATCAATGGTCAGGGAGGTGAAATAGTTGGACAGAGTCAAGAATTGGCAAATCTCTGAGAAACTTGCATCTTTCTCAGAGCTTAACAGAGCAACTTGATTATGTTGCCTGTGAAGTTGCATGGAGAAATCTGGGTTGTTTCTGCGGTTTAGGTTGGCCATTTCAGAAGCTTAAGGATGAAGAAAGGTAGAAAGCAAAGGCGGTTTAGAGAATTAGGTTAGAGGAATAGTGGAATTGAGGAAGATAGTGGGAAAGAAGGGGAACCGTTGGGTATTTATGTGAAAAGGGATTTGAACCAAAGTTAATGAAAGAGAATAAACTTTGAAATCCGGAAGTCGGTCCCACCTCTGAAAAGGTAGTTTGCTTTTGCTCAAAAAGTAGTTTTCTTGGAATTCGAAAAGCTTCCGAAGGTAATTTGTCTTCGGAAGATTTAATTGAAAAAGCTTCTGAAGCTAAAATGGCTTCGGAAGATTTTCCTGAGAGTCTTGAAAATTTATGCTTCGGAAGAGAAATAAACCATTGGATGCTTTGTATAGAAATAAACAAAGCTTCCGAGAGTTAATTTTGATTCGGAAGGAAAAAGTCCTTAAAAATGAATAAGTGTCTGAGATAAGAATTTTAAGCTTCGGAAGATGAATTTTGACTTCTTCCGAAGGTAAAATCTCTTAGACAGTTATTTATTTTGAAGACATGTTTTTCTTCCGAAGATAAAACTTTATCTTCCGAAGTATCAGAAAATTTTTCAAGAATCTAAGGAAAGTCTTCAAAAAGAATTTTACATCCAAAGAAAACATGAGCTTATGTAAGTGATGAACTAGACAACTTAGGACACACATATTTTAAGAAGAAATAATTAGAATTAGTTTTAAGAAAAGTCTACTCAAAGTTAATCATCCCAATAGCTGATATCATATACTTAAATCTCTGTTCATCAAAAGCTTTTGTGAACAGATCAGCATATTGTTCATCTGTATGAACTTTGACTAGTTTAATTAACCCTTTTTCATAGTTATCTCTTATTAAATGATACCTGATGTTGATGTGTTTGGTCCTTGAGTGCTGCACAGGGTTCTCAGTGATAGAGATAGCACTATTGTTGTCTATGTGGATAGGAGTCTCTTTGAAGTTAAATCCATAGTCCAGCATCTGATTTTGAATCCAAAGCACTTGAGCACAGCAGCTTGCAGCAGCAATGTATTCAGCCTCAGCAGTTGATGCAGACACACAGGATTGTTTCTTGCATTGCCATGAGACAACCCTTCCACCAAGGAATTGACATCCCCCAGATGTAGACTTTGCAGTCATGTTGCAACCACCATAATCACTATCTGTATAGGCATACAAATTGAAATTTGGATTCTTTGGATACCATAGGCCAAGTGTTGAAGCACCTTTGAGGTATCTTAAACTCCTTTTCACAGTGATTAAGTGAGACATCTTAGGGTTGGCTTGATATCTTGCACAAATACATGTGGCAAACATGATATCAGGCCTGCTAGTTGTAAGATACATAAGAGACCCAATCATAGCCCTGTATAAATGTTATCTACACACTCCCCCTCAAGATCAGGACCAAGGGAGTGGTTTCTGGCTATGGGTGTCTTAGCAATCTTACAATCAGTCATGTTGAACCTCTTGAGTATGTCTTGAACATACTTTGACTGACTTATGAAGATGCCATCTTCAACCTGCTTCACTTGAATTCCCAGAAAGAAATTGAGTTCCCCCATTGAACTCATTTCAAATCTGTCTTTCATCAGCTTCTCAAAGTCTTTGCAGAGCTTTGGATTAGTTGAACCAAAGATGATGTCACCTACATATACTTGAACTAGCAATAAGTCATTTCCCTGTCCTTTGATGAAGAGAGTTCCATCTATAGTACCTCTCCTGTATCCATGTTTACAAAGATACTCAGATAGTGTCTCATACCACTTCCTGGGTGCCTGATGCAGCCCATAAAGAGCTTTGTCAAGCTTGCAGACATAATCAGGATGATCAGGGTCTACAAAACCAGGTGGTTGTTTGACATAAACCTCTTCATCAATCACTCCATATAAGAAAGCACACTTTACATCAAGTTGATAGACCTTGAAGTTCTTGGATGCAACAAATGCCAGGAATATCCTAACAGCTTCTAGTCTTGCTACAGGAGCAAAGACATCAGTGTAGTCAATCCCTTCTTCTTGTGTGTATCCTTGAACAACTAGTCTTGCCTTGTTCTTGATGATGATTCCTCTATCATCCTTCTTATTCCTAAAAACCCATTTGGTTCCAATGATAGTCTTCCCATGAGGAAGAGGACAAAGGTTCCAAACTTTCTGCCTTTTGAATTGAAGCAGCTCTTGTTGCATTGCTTCAACCCAACTTCCATCCTTTAGAGCTTCATCAACTTTCTTTGGCTCTATCTGAGATAAGAAACAAGAACGAAGAAAAACATTTGCTTCATGGGTTTGTCCTCTTGTTCTTACCCCTGTGACAACATCTCCAATGATGTTTGTGGTGGGGTGAGACTTGTGGATCCTTAGCTGAGGGATCACAGCAAGTTGCTGAGAAAGATCCAAATTTGAGAAATTTAGATCTGGCCTGGAAGATTCACCTTCCACATTATCACACTTATCAAGATTAACTTGATCCAATGAGTGTGTGACATCATTGATGTTGTCATCTATGGTATGGTTATTAGCATCAAGAAATTCCTGATCACTATCACCATCACCATTGTTGTCTTCTACAATTGAGGTGTCTTTATCTGGTTGAGAAGCCTCTGAGCTGGAATTTGAAGGCATACCAGATGTATCAGCAGAATTTGTCATTGTTGTGCTGATAGAAACCTCATTTGCTGAAGTAGTTCCAACTGGAGCTGAAGATGTATAAGTTGAAGATCTTCCTAGCTCAAATCTTGGATCAGGATCACCTGTATTTAAGTTTTCTGCAGATCCTAAACATGCTCACAAGATTTGTTAAAACAGTTGGTAACTAAATCAAGATCAAACAGCCAATCCGGACCAGAACCAGCCACACAGGGTGTGTGTTCATTGAAAGTCACATTGGCTGACTCCTCAACAATTCTAGTTCTGAGATTGTATACTCTATAAGCCTTAGCTTGGGAAGAGTATCCAATGAAGTGTCCATCATCTGATTTCTCAGCAAACTTGGCAATTTGATCTTTGGTATTCAAGATGGTGCAGGGACATCCAAATGACCTGAGAAAACCAATGAAAGGTTTCCTCTTGTGCTAAAGTTCATAAGGAGTCTTACCATGTGTCTTAACTACTAAAACTCTGTTTTGCACATAGCAAGCAGATTAACTGCCTCTGCCCAGAAAGTGATGGGCAGTTTATAGTCAGACAACATAGTTCTTGCAGCTTCAATAAGTGTCCTGTTTCTCTTCTCAGCAACTCCGTTTTGCTGAGGAGTCCTGGGAGCACTATATTGTCTTGTAATACCTTTTTCATCACAAAATGTATCAAGGATTTGGTTCTTGAATTCAGTTCCTTGATCACATCTTATGGTTTTGACCTTGTAATCACATTGATTCTCAACTTTTAAGATGAAATTCTTCAGAATCTCAGGGGTTTCATCCTTAGTTCTAAAAAAGAAAACCCAAGTGAATCTTGTAAAATCATCTGTGATCACCAAACAGTAAGAGGTCCTTCCTAGACTCATTACACTGGTGGGGCCAAAGAGATCCATATGTAATAAGTGTAGGGGAGTAGTGATGGAGTTCTTTTCCTTAGGCTTGTGAGATACCTTGTGTTGCTTCCCTTTCAGGCATGCAACACAATGATCATCACTTGTAAACTCTTTCTTTGGCATTCCAGTTACCAGATCATGTTTAATTAATTTATTCATGTTCTTAAAGTTTACATGGCACATTCTTTTATGCCATAGGAAAGACTCATCACTATTTGCTTTAGATAGAAAGCATGAAACTTCTCCAGAGGGAGATGTTTCTTGCAAATCCATCTTGTACGTGTTCCCTTTCCTGGGGGCTCTGAGCAGGATATGCTCATGAGGAATGACCACTCCAGGCTTGAGAACAATGCACTCATGCTCTGTAAAGAGCATGTTATGACTCTGATCACAAAATTGGGATACACTCAGAAGATTGTACCCAAGCTCCTTAACAAAGTTTACCTTCTCAATGCTGAGCTTACCATTTGTGACCTTGCCCCTTCCAGAAATGTAACCACCTTCATCTCCTCCGAAAGCAACTGGTCCTCCATCAATTCTCTCAAAATTATGGAGTAGAGACCTATTGCCTGTCATGTGCCTGGAACAGCCACTGTCGATTATCTAGACATTCCTGTTTGTCTTGAGCTGTTCCTACACAAAGAAGATGATTAGTTACATTTGGAAACCCAAGCCTTACTTGTCTTGGGCTCACTAAGTGTAATAGAAGGTAATGCAACAGTAATAGATCCTATAGTTGTACTATGGGGATCTTCAGCTGTTGTTGATGGAGAAACTTCAGTCATTTGGTCTTTCTTAGACTTCCACACCACCTTTGGAGTCTTGGACTTGACCTTCAAAACCTTAGAAGCTTTTGGGACTTCACAAGTTTTGATGACTGAACCTTCGGAAGAGTCTACAGTCACTGCAGCAGACTTTAGTGCTTCAGAAGAACTCCTTTCTTCCGAGACTCTTAGCTGAGGAGTCTTGGTTGATGTCTTCAGTCCTTACTACTTTGAAACCTGCAGAGATAAAAACTTGTTTCTGCTTAGCATCAAAAGTAGCCTTGATTTCTTGAGCCTTCTTTGCTTTTCTCTTGCTCTTCCTGATCAAGTTCTTTCTCTTGGACTTGGTCATCACAGTAGATTTCTTCTCCTCAGAAGGATAGTGGCCCTTAGAAGAATCCTCTTCTTCACTCTTCTCAGAGGAATTCTTCACTATCATTTCTTCATCATCCTCACTTATAGGATCTATGAGAGGAAGCTCATCTTCACAAGTTCCACACCTAGGAGATCTTATAGACAAGATTGTGTGTGGAGGAGCTATCTCATTTGATCCCAGTCCCTGTCTATTTTGATAGCACACTTTGTTGTGCAGGGATGATGATATCCTGTTCTTGAAGGTCTCTTCTTCAAGAACACTCTTCTCTACCTTGGCTTTGCTGATCAGAAGCTCAGCCTGGCATTCAGTCAACTTAGTTATGAGATCCTGGATCTGAGTTCTGAAATCTGTATGTTCATGTTTTAGTACTGAAATGGTTTTCTCCAAGTCCTCTATCTTTAACTTGTAATCATTTTCAAACTTTCTAAAATCAGATTTTAATATGTTTAATGACTCAAGATCAGATCTCATCTCTAAGTTGTAGGACCTGTATCTATTTACTTTAGCAATGCATTCAGGAGTATAGTGATGTTCCAATACCTTGGCTTCATCATGGTCAGCCATCAGTGCTTGGTTTTGAGAAGCATCTTCCACCTGAAAGCTCCAGTCAAAGCCTCCCTCTTCAACAGCAACAGCAGCATGTTGCTTTGGCTTCTCAGTCTGAGGGGCTTTGTCAGTGTAGTTTGGTCTGGGTTGTGTTTGGCCCCCATTTGCGTTAGGTGCCTTACACTCCCTAGCAAAGTGGCCCATAAGGTTACAGTTGTAACACTTAACTTTGCTTTTATCCAGCCCAAACTTCCCACTGGTAGCATTGCTTGGAAATCTTCTTCTTGTCCTCTTGTAGAACTTCTTGGCTCTGTGAGTGGGGAGAGCCATCTGCTGAACTATCTCTATGTATTCCAGGTCATCTGGATGGATACAGTCCAGGTCTTCAAGAGTGAAGAGAGAGTTCCCACAGCTTTCATCAGTAGACACAAAGGCTTGAGAAGAACTTGTCTCTTGGAATGGGCTTCCTTGAGTAAAGTTCTCCCTTGGTGTCTCCGGGAAGGTGATGAAAGGACCTTTTTGTGAGTTGTCAGGGTAGCATATGAGATGATGTTGGGGTTCTATGCTGTCCCTTTCAACCACATGAAGGGCTGAACCCATTTGATTGTTGGAGTTGCCAGATGAACCTTGCATGTTCATCTCCATCTGGTATCCACTGAGAATCCCATACAACTCTGTCAGAGTAAGAGTTTTAAGGTTCTCAGTCCTCTTGATCACCACACAGTAGTGTGTCCATTGCCTAGGAAGTGAGGACATGAACTTCCTTACAATGTCCCTGTTCTCAAGAGGAACTCCTCCATCCACTAGGGTATCCACAATCTCAACATACCTGAAGTATTGTTGAGTCATGGTTTCACCTGCTTTGAAGGTGAAATTTTCAAACTGCTGCTTTAGAAGATCCTTCTTGTTCTCCTTGGCTTCAGAGGAGCCTTCATACATCACCTTCAGTGCATCCCACAGCTGTTTAGCTGTTTTGCACTTCTTAAAACCTCTGTATACAGAGTTTGGGAGAGCAGTCTGAAGAGCACTCATGGCCTTCCTATCAATCTCTACTCTTTTTCTATCTTCATCTGAGTAGTTGGCCACATCTTTTGGAATCATACCAGCACCAGTAGCAGAGGGGGTGCTGGGTATGAAAGGTCCATTCTCAACAGATTCCCACATTCTTGAATCAAGAGACCTGATGAAGCCTTCCATCCTCATGCTCCAGGTGTCAAAATCATCAAGAGTTATCAGTGGGGATTTGTTCATGGTTCTAGTCTCCATATCAGTCTTTGAGATGGAAGCCATTTGAAAAGTTTAGTTTTTTTTTTGTGTGTGTGAGGGATCTTAAGATGGTTAGATCTTATATCAAGAGCCTGGAAAGCTCTGATACCAATTGCAGGACCGTTCAAGGGCTTGAACACAATTACAACACAACAACACAATGAGGAGAGCAACTAAACTTTAATCAAACAATGAACTGGTTTAACCAAGGTGATACTAAGAACACAAGTAAAGTAAAGAGACAGAACAAGAGAGTATGGGTTTCAAGGAGGCAGTATATTGCTTTCTCAAGTTCTTTTACAAGTGTTACAAAGCATTAAGAAAGATATAAGAACTTGAAATACTTATACTACAACCTACAGCTGGCTATACTTTGAAAGCCAGCTGGATACAATTGACTAGACACTAACAAAATCAATTGTAGGATCAAAAGGCATATCTGCCTTTTGACCTTGTGACTATGACATGCCATAGCTCACATCCTTATACATTACAAAAAGGATAAAGTACATAAAGTGGAAAGTTACAGACTCAAGACCTCAATGTACAGTTACCAAAAGCATGGACCTTTTCACCAACTCATGTAAGTTGGTGACTTTACAGAGATGCAGCGGAAAAGGTGCTTTATGGAACAGTACATCAGATAAAGCATGTGTACTAAAAGTCTTCGGAAGAAATCTGTCTTCATAGGTTGAAGTTTCGGAAGACTTTGTCTCTGAGGCTTCGGAAGACTTCATGTTTGGCTTCAAAAGATATTGGTCTTGGCTTCGAAGATTTTACACTTAGAGTATTTTCTAGTGCATTGTGTAAAACTTCCGAAGCATTCTTCACTTCAGTACTTAGTGCATGTTGCAGAGACACTTTGGATGTTTTGGGTTGCATCAGACTTAAGGAATCCTTACAAGTTAGTTGCTCCTTTATAACTATTATCCTTGCGTAGATACTGAATAAAGGATTCTATGGATGAACAATTGTCATTTCGATTGAATTCAGTGGATACTTTTGACAAGAGGGTTTGAACAATGTGATGGAGAGTTCTAGTTAAGATTAGGGCACGAGTGTATCGATTTGCAAGTGTCATTTGTATGGTTTCGTGTTCGGGTTGCATTCGTTTAAACAAGAGATCCAATGTTTCATTTGTGATTGATTAGTGTGATTTTAGTGATCATTATAACCGGATTTGATTAAATTAGATTAAGTGTGTATTGAAAGGTTTAAGAATCAAAACTTCATAGCATTATAGGTAGTTAGGAAAAACAAAAAACTATCTATACGAGAACTTTTGTTGTTTAGTGTTTTTTTACAAGTATTTCCTTACTCATGCATCTTATTAATCTTTTATGAATACATTAATGCACCATTCCATATTTGCATATTGTTTGTTGAATTAGAAGGAATATTATTAACTAGGACGTGTTAACTTGATTTGACCTCTTTTTCATCGATCACACATTGTGTCTTTTGGTTGACGTCTATTAGTTTCATACGGTAACTATAATTTTATTCTCGATTTCTATTCATTGAATACGAGTAGTTAGTTGCTCCTTAACAACTATTATCCTTGTGTTGTTGCTCTATAAAGGATTCCTTGAACCAACAATTGCCATTTCGATTGATTTTAGTGGATTTTTTAGGCAAGAGTGTTTGAAGATGATTTGGAGAGTTGTTGTTGAGTTTTGGGCAGGAGTTTATCAATTTTCAAGTGTCATTTGCATGGTTTCGTGTACGTGTTGCATTCAAGCAGTAGATCATATGTTCCATTTGTTATTGATTATTATGATTTTAGTAATCATTATAAACTGATTACATTAAATTAGATTACGAGTGTGTTTAAAAGGTTTGAGAATCAAAACGCCATAGCATTGGAGGTAGTTAGGGTAAACAAAAAACTATCAATGTGAGAACTCTTGTTGTTTATTTTATTTTTTATAAGTATTTCCTTTCTCATGTATCTTATTATTAATCTTTCGTGGATTCTTTAATGCACCATTCCATAGAAGCATAACGTTTATTGAAATACAAGGAAATATTATAAACTAGGACGTGTTAACTAGATTTGACTTCTTTTTCTTCAATAACACATTGTGTTTCTTCTTTGACATTGTATTAGTTTCTTTCGGTAAATGTAAATAGATTCTTGATTTCTATCGAGTGAATACGAGTAGTTAGTTGCTCCTTAACAACTATTATCCTTGCTTAGATACTCAATAAAGGATTTTGTGGATGAACAACTGTCATTTCGATTGAATTCAGTGGATACTTTAGACAAGAGGGTTTGAACATGATTATGGATAGATCTAGTTAAGTTTTGGGCATGAGTGTATCTATTTGCAAGTGTCATTTGTATGGTTTCGTGTTCGGGTTGCATTCGTTTAAAAAAGAGATCCAATGTTTCATTTGTGATTGATTAGTATAGTTTTAGTGATCATTATAACCGGATTTGATTAAATTAGATTAATAGTGAGTTGAAAAGGTTTGAGAATCAAAACTTCATAGCATTATACGTAGTTAGGGAAAACAAAAAAACTATCTATGCGAGAACTCTTGTTGTTTAGTGTTTTTTACGAGTATTTCCTTACTCATGCATCTTATTAATTTTGTTGAGTACATTAATGCACCATTCCATAGTTGCATATTGTTTGTTGAATTAGTAGGAATATTATTAACTAAGATGTGTTAACTTGATTTGACCTCTTTTTCATCGATCACACATTGTGTCTTTTGTTTGACGTTTATTAGTTTCATACAGTAACTTTAATTTGATTCTCGATTTCTATTCATTGAATACGAGTAGTTAGTTGCTCATTTACAACTATTATCCATTGCTGTTGCTCAATAAAGGATTCTTTGAACCAACAATTGCCATTTTGATTGATTTTAGTGGATTTTTTAGGCAAGAGTGTTTGAAGATGGTTTGGAGAGTTGTTGTTGAGTTTTGGGCAGGAGTTTAACAATTTTCAAGTGTCATTTCCATTTTTTCGTGTACGTGTTGCATTCGAGCAGTAGAACATATGTTCCATTTGTTATTGGTTATTGTGATTTTAGTGATCATTATAAACTGATTACATTAAATAAGATTACGAGTGTGCTTAAAAGGTTTGAGAATCAAAATGCCATAGCATTGGAGGTAGTTAGGGTAAACAAAAAACTATCAATGTGAGAACTCTTGTTGTTTATTTTGTTTTTTATAAATATTTGGTTTCTCATGTATTTTATTATTAATCTTTCGTGAATTCTTTAATGCACAATTCCATAGTTGCATAACGTTTATTGAAATACAAGGAAATATTATAAACTAGGACGTGTTATCTAGATTTGACTTCTTTTACTTCGATAACACATTGCGTTTGTTCTTTGATGTTTTATTAGTTTCATTCGGTAAATGTAAATAGATTCTCGATTTCTATTGAGTAAATACGAGTAGTTAGTTGCTCCTTTACAACTATTATCCTTGCGTAGTTACTGAATAAAGGATTCTGTGGATGAACAATTGTCATTTCGATTGAATTCAGTGGATACTTTTGACAAGAGGGTTTGAACAATGTTATGGAGAGTTCTAGTTATGATTTGGGCACGAGTGTATCGATTTGCAAGTGTCATTTGTATGTTTTCGTGTTCGGGTTGCATTCATTTAAACAAGAGATCTAATGTTTCATTTGTGATTGATTAGTGTGATTTTAGTGATCATTATAACCGGATTCGATTAAATTAGATTAAGAGTGTGTTGAAAGGTTTAAGAATCAAAACTTCATAGCATTATAGGTAGTTAGGAAAAACAAAAAACTATCTATGCGAGAACTTTTGTTGTTTAGTGTTTTTTTACGACTATTTCCTTACTCATGCATCTTATTAATCTTTTATGAATACATTAATGCACCATTCCATATTTGCATATTGTTTGTTGAATTAGAAGGAATATTATTAACTAGGACGTGTTAACTTGATTTGACCTCTTTTTCATCGATCACACATTGTGTCTTTTGTTTGACGTCTATTAGTTTCATACGGTAACTATAATTTTATTCTCGATTTCTATTCATTGAATACGAGTAGTTAGTTGCTCCTTTACAACTATTATCCTTGTGTTGTTGCTCTATAAAGGATTCCTTGAACCAACAATTGCCATTTCGATTGATTTTAGTGGATTTTTTAGGCAAGAGTGTTTGAAGATGATTTGGAGAGTTGTTGTTGAGTTTTGGGCAGGAGTTTATCAATTTTCAAGTGTCATTTGCATGGTTTCGTGTACGTGTTGCATTCAAGCAGTAGATCATATGTTCCATTTGTTATTGATTATTATGATTTTAGTAATCATTATAAACTGATTACATTAAATTAGATTACGAGTGTGTTTAAAAGGTTTGAGAATCAAAACGCCATAGCATTGGAGGTAGTTAGGGTAAACAAAAAGCTATCAATGTGAGAACTCTTGTTGTTTATTTTATTTTTTATAAGTATTTCCTTTCTCATGTATCTTATTATTAATCTTTCGTGGATTCTTTAATGTACCATTCCATAGAAGCATAACGTTTATTGAAATACAAGGAAATATTATAAACTAGGACGTGTTAACTAGATTTGACTTCTTTTTCTTCGATAACACATTACATTGTATTAGTTTCATTCGGTAAATGTAAATAGATTCTTGATTTCTATCGAGTGAATACGAGTAGTTAGTTGCTCCTTAACAACTATTATCCTTGCTTAGATACTCAATAAAGGATTTTGTGGATGAACAACTGTCATTTCGATTGAATTCAGTGGATACTTTAGACAAGAGGGTTTGAACACGATTATGGATAGATCTAGTTAAGTTTTGGGCATGAGTGTATCTATTTGCAAGTGTCATTTGTATGGTTTCGTGTTCGGGTTGCATTCGTTTAAATAAGAGATCCAATGTTTCATTTGTGATTGATTAGTATAGTTTTAGTGATCATTATAACCGGATTTGATTAAATTAGATTAATAGTGAGTTGAAAAGGTTTGAGAATCAAAACTTCATAGCATTATAGGTAGTTAGCGAAAACAAAAAAACTATCTATGCGAGAACTCTTGTTGTTTAGTGTTTTTTACGAGTATTTCCTTACTCATGCATCTTATTAATTTTGTTGAGTACATTAATGCACCATTCCATAGTTGCATATTGTTTGTTGAATTATTAGGAATATTATTAACTAAGATGTGTTAACTTGATTTGACCTCTTTTTCATCGATCACACATTGTGTCTTTTGTTTGACGTTTATTAGTTTCATACAGTAACTTTAATTTGATTCTCGATTTCTATTCATTGAATACGAGTAGTTAGTTGCTCATTTACAACTATTATCCTGTGTTGTTGCTCAATAAAGGATTCTTTGAAGCAACAATTGCCATTTTGATTGATTTTAGTGGATTTTTTAGGCAAGAGTGTTTGAAGATGGTTTGGAGAGTTGTTGTTGAGTTTTGGGCAGGAGTTTAACAATTTTCAAGTGTCATTTCCATGGTTTCGTGTACGTGTTGCATTCGAGCAGTAGATCATATGTTCCATTTGTTATTGGTTAATGTGATTTTAGTGATCATTATAAACTGATTACATTAAATAAGATTACGAGTGTGCTTAAAAGGTTTGAGAATCAAAACGCCATAGCATTGGAGGTAGTTAGGGTAAACAAAAAACTATCAATGTGAGAACTCTTGTTGTTTATTTTGTTTTTTATATGAATTTGGTTTCTCATGTATCTTATTATTAATCTTTCGTGAATTCTTTAATGCACAATTCCGTAGTTGCATAACGTTTATTGAAATACAAGGAAATATTATAAACTAGGACGTGTTAACTAGATTTGACTTCTTTTTCTTCGATAACACATTGCGTTTCTTCTTTGACGTTTTATTAGTTTCATTCGGTAAATGTAAATAGATTCTTGATTTTTATTGAGTGAATACGAGTAGTTAGTTGCTCCTTTACAACTATTATCCTTGCGTAGATACTGAATAAAGGATTCTATGGATGAACAATAGTCATTTCGATTGAATTCAGTGGATACTTTTGACAAGAGGGTTTGAACAATGTTATGGAGAGTTCTAGTTATGATTTGGGCATGAGTGTATCGATTTGCAAGTGTCATTTCTATGGTTTCGTGTTCGGGTTGCATTCGTGTAAACAAGAGATCCAATGTTTCATTTGTGATTGATTAGTGTGATTTTAGTGATCATTATAACCGGATTTGATTAAATTAGATTAAGAGTGTGTTGAAAGGTTTAAGAATCAAAACTTCATAGCATTATAGGTAGTTAGGAAAAACAAAAAACTATCTATGCGAGAACTTTTGTTGTTTAGTGTTTTTTTACGAGTATTTCCTTACTAATGCATCTTATTAATCTTTTATGAATACATTAATGCACCATTCCATATTTGCATATTGTTTGTTGAATTAGAAGGAATATTATTAACTAGGACGTGTTAACTTGATTTGACCTCTTTTTCATCGATCACACATTGTGTCTTTTGTTTGACGTCTATTAGTTTCATACGGTAACTATAATTTTATTCTCGATTTCTATTCATTGAATACGAGTAGTTAGTTGCTCCTTTAAAACAATTATCCTTGTGTTGTTGCTTAATAAAGGATTCCTTGAACCAACAATTGCCATTTCGATTGATTTTAGTGGATTTTTTAGGCAAGAGTGTTTGAAGATGATTTGGAGAGTTGTTGTTGAGTTTTGGGCAGGAGTTTATCAATTTTCAAGTGTCATTTGCATGGTTTCGTGTACGTGTTGCATTCAAGCAGTAGATCATATGTTCCGTTTGTTATTGATTAGTGTGATTTTAGTGATCATTATAAACTGATTTCATGAAATTAGATTACGAGTGTGTTTAAAAGGTTTGAGAATCAAAACGCCATAGCATTGGAGGTAGTTAGGGTAAACAAAAAACTATCAATGTGAGAACTCTTGTTGTTTATTTTATTTTTTATAAGTATTTCCTTTCTCATGTATCTTATTATTAATATTTCGTGAATTCTTTAATGCCCCATTCCATAGAAGCATAACGTTTATTGAAATACAAGGAAATATTATAAACTAGGACGTGTTAACTAGATTTGACTTCTTTTTCTTCGATAACACATTGCGTTTCTTCTTTGACGTTTTATTAGTTTCATTCGGTAAATGTAAATAGATTCTTGATTTCTATTGAGTGAATACGAGTAGTTAGTTGCTCCTTAACAACTATTATCCTTGCTTAGATACTCAATAAAGGATTCTGTGGATGAACAATTGTCATTTCGATTGAATTCAGTGGATACTTTTGACAAGAGGGTTTGAACAATGTTATGGAGAGTTCTAGTTATGATTTGGGCACGAGTGTATCGATTTGCAAGTGTCATTTGTATGGTTTCGTGTTCGGGTTGCATTCGTTTAAACAAGAGATCCAATGTTTCATTTGTGATTGATTAGTGTGATTTTAGTGATCATTATAACCGGATTTGATTAAATTAGATTAAGAGTGTGTTGAAAGGTTTAAGAATCAAAACTTCATAGCATTATAGGTAGTTAGGAAAAACAAAAAACTATCTATGCGAGAACTTTTGTTGTTTAGTGTTTTTTTACGAGTATTTCCTTACTCATGCATCTTATTAATCTTTTATGAATACATTAATGCACCATTCCATATTTGCATATTGTTTGTTGAATTAGAAGGAATATTATTAACTCGGACGTGTTAACTTGATTTGACCTCTTTTTAATCGATCACACATTGTGTCTTTTGTTTGACGTCTATTAGTTTCATACGGTAACTATAATTTCATTCTCGATTTCTATTCTTTGAATACAAGTAGTTAGTTTCTCCTTTACAACTATTATCTTTGTGTTGTTGCTCAATAAAGGATTCCTTGAACAAACAATTGCCATTTTGATTGATTTTAGTGGATTTTTTAGGCAAGAGTGTTTGAAGATGGTTTGGAGAGTTGTTGTTGAGTTTTGGGCAGGAGTTTATCAATTTTCAAGTGTCATTTTCATGGTTTCGTGTACGTGTTGCATTCAAGCAGTAGATCATATGTTCCATTTGTTATTGATTAGTGTGATTTTAGTGATCATTATAAACTGATTTCATTAAATTAGATTACGAGTGTGCTTAAAAGGTTTGAGAATCAAAACGCTATAGCATTGGAGGTAGTTAGGGTAAACAAAAAACTATCAATGTGAGAACTCTTGTTGTTTATTTTGTTTTTTATAAGTATTTGGTTTCTCATGTTACTTATTATTAATCTTTCGTGAATTCTTTAATGCACAATTCCAATGTTTCATAACGTTTATTGAAATACAAGGAAATATTATAAACTAGGACGTGTTAACTAGATTTGACTTCTTTTTCTTCGATAACACATTGCGTTTCTTCTTTGACGTTTTATTAGTTTCATTCGGTAAATGTAAATAGATTCTTGATTTCTATTGAGTGAATACGAGTAGTTAGTTGCTCCTTTACAACTATTATCCTTGCGTAGTTACTGAATAAAGGATTCTGTGGATGAACGATTGTCATTTCGATAGAATTCAGTGGATACTTTTGACAAGAGGGTTTGAACAATGTTATGGAGAGTTCTAGTTAAGATTTGGGCACGAGTGTATCGATTTGCAAGTGTCATTTGTATGGTTTCGTGTTCGGGTTGCATTCGTTTAAACAAAAGATCCAATGTTTCATGTGTGATTGATTAGTGTGATTTTAGTGATCATTATAAACGGATTTGATTAAATTACATTAAGAGTGTGTTGAAAAGGTTTAAGAATCAAAACTTCATAGCATTATAGGTAGTTAGGAAAAACAAAAAACTATCTATGTGAGAACTTTTGTTGTTTAGTGTTTTTTTACGAGTATTACCTTACTCATGCATATTTTTAATCTTTTATGAATACATTAATGCACCATTCCATAGTTGCATATTATTTGTTGAATTAGAAGGAATATTATTAACTAGGACGTGTTAACTTGTTTTGACCTCTTTTTCATCGATCACACATTGTGTCTTTGGTTTGACGTTTATTAGTTTCATACGGTAACTTTAATTTGATTCTCGATTTCTATTCATTGAATACGAGTAGTTAGTTACTCCTTTACAACTATTATCCTTGTGTTGTTGCTCAATAAAGGATTCCTTAAACCAACAATTGCCATTTTGATTAATTTTAGTGGATTTTTTAGGCAAGAGTGTTTGAAGATGGTTTGGAGAGTTGTTGTTGAGTTTTGGGCAGGAGTTTATCAATTTTCAAGTGTCATTTTCATGGTTTCGTTTACGTGTTGCATTCGAGCAGTAGATCATATGTTCCATTTGTTATCGATTAGTGTGATTTTAGTGATCATTATAAACTGATTTCATTAAATTAGATTACGAGTGTGTTTAAAAGGTTTGAGAATCAAAACGCCATAGCATTGGAGGTAGTTAGGGTAAACAAAAAACTATCAATGTGAGAACTCTTGTTGTTTATTTTATTTTTTATAAGTATTTCCTTTCTCATGTATCTTATTATTAATCTTTCGTGAAATCTTTAATGCACCATTCCATAGAAGCATAACGTTTATTGAAATACAAGGAAATATTATAAACTAGGACGTGTTAACTAGATTTGACTTCTTTTTCTTCGATAACACATTGTCTTTCTTCTTTGACATTGTATTAGTTTCATTCGGTAAATGTAAATAGATTTTTGATTTCTATTGAGTGAATACGAGTAGTTAGTTGCTCCTTTACAACTATTATCCTTGCTTAGATACTCAATAAAGGATTCTGTGGATGAACAACTGTCATTTCGATTGAATTCAGTGGATACTTTAGACAAGAGGGTTTGAACATGGTTATAGAGAGATCTAGTTAAGTTTTGGGCATGAGTGTATCTATTTGCAAGTGTCATTTGTATGGTTTCGTGTTCGGGTTGCATTTGTTTAAACAAGAGATCCAATGTTTCATTTGTGATTGATGGGTATAGTTTTAGTGATCATTATAACCGGATTTGATTAAATTAGATTAATAGTGAGTTGAAAAGGTTTGAGAATCAAAACTTCATAGCATTATAGATAGTTAGGGAAAACAAAAAAACTATCTATGCGAGAACTCTTGTTGTTTAGTGTTTTTTACGAGTATTTCCTTACTCATGCATCTTATTAATTTTGTTGAGTACATTAATGCACCATTCCATAGTTGCATATTGTTTGTTGAATTAGTAAGAATATTATTAACTAAGATGTGTTAACTTGATTTGACCTCTTTTTCATCGATCACACATTGTGTCTTTTGTTTGACGTTTATTAGTTTCATACAGTAACTTTAATTTGATTCTCGATTTCTATTCATTGAATACGAGTAGTTAGTTGCTCCTTTACAACAATTATCCTGTGTTGTTGCTCAATAAAGGATTCCTTGAACCAACAATTGCCATTTTGATAGATTTTAGTGGATTTTTTAGGCAAGAGTGTTTGAAGATGGTTTGGAGAGTTATTGTTGAGTTTTGGGCAGGAGTTTATCAATTTTCAAGTGTCATTTGCATGGTTTCGTGTACGTGTTGCATTCGAGCAGTAGATCATATGTTCCATTTGTTATTGGTTATTGTGATTTTAGTGATCATTATAAACTGATTACATTAAATAAGATTACGAGTGTGTTTAAAAGGTTTGAGAATCAAAACGCCATAGCATTGGAGGTAGTTAGGGTAAACAAAAAACTATCAATGTGAGAACTCATGTAGTTTATTTTGTTTTTTATAAGTATTTGGTTTCTCATGTATCTTATTATTAATCTTTCGTGAATCTTTAATGCACAATTCCATAGTTGCATAACGTTTATTAAAATACAAGGAAATATTATAAACTAGGACATGTTAACTAGATTTGATTTCTTTTTCTTCGATAACACACTGCGTTTCTTCTTTGACGTTTTATTAGTTTCATTCAGTAAATGTAAATAGATTCTTGATTTCTATTGAGTGAATACGAGTAGTTAGTTGCTCCTTTACAACTATTATCCTTGCGTAGATACTGAATAAAGGATTCTATGGATGAACAATTGTCATTTCGATTGAATTCAGTGGATACTTTTGACAAGAGGGTTTGAACAATGTTATGGAGAGTTCTAGTTAAGATTTGGGCACGAGTGTATCGACTTGCAAGTGTCATTTGTATGGTTTCGTGTTCGGGTTGCATTCGTTTAAACAAGAGATCTAATGTTTCATTTGTGATTGATTAGTGTGATTTTAGTGATCATTATAACCGGATTTGATTAAATTAGATTAAGAGTGTGTTGAAAGGTTTAAGAATCAAAACTTCATAGCATTATAGGTAGTTAGGAAAAACAAAAAACTATCTATGCGAGAACTTTTGTTGTTTAGTGTTTTTTTACGAGTATTTCCTTACTCATGCATCTTATTAATCTTTTATGAATACATTAATGCACCATTCCATATTTGCATATTGTTTGTTGAATTAGAAGGAATATTTTTAACTAGGACGTGTTAACTTGATTTGACCTCTTTTTCATCGATCACACATTGTGTCTTTTGTTTGACGTCTATTAGTTTCATACGGTAACTATAATTTTATTCTCGATTTCTATTCATTGAATACGAGTAGTTAGTTGCTCCTTTACAACTATTATCCTTGTGTTGTTGCTCAATAAAGTATTACTTGAACCAACAATTGCCATTTCGATTGATTTTAGTGGATTTTTTTAGGCAAGAGTGTTTGAAGATGATTTGGAGAGTTGTTGTTGAGTTTTGGGCAGGAGTTTATCAATTTTCAAGTGTCATTTGCATGGTTTCGTGTACGTGTTGCATTCAAGTAGTAGATCATATGTTCCATTTGTTATTGATTACTGTGATTTTAGTAATCATTATAACTGATTACATTAAATTATATTACGAGTGTGTTTAAAAGGTTTGAGAATCAAAACGCCATAGCATTGGAGGTAGTTAGGGTAAACAAAAAACTATCAATGTGAGAACTCTTGTTGTTTATTTTGTTTTTTATAAGTATTTGGTTTCTCATGTATCTTATTATTAATCTTTCGTGAATCTTTAATGCACAATTCCATAGTTGCATAACGTTTATTAAAATACAAGGAAATATTATAAACTAGGACATGTTAACTAGATTTGACTTCTTTTTCTTTGATAACACATTGCGTTTCTTCTTTGACGTTTTATTAGTTTCATTCAGTAAATGTAAATAGATTCTTGATTTCTATTGAGTGAATACGAGTAGTTAGTTGCTCCTTTACAACTATTATCCTTGCGTAGATACTGAATAAAGGATTCTATGGATGAACAATTGTCATTTCGATTGAATTCAGTGGATACTTTTGACAAGAGGGTTTGAACAATGTTATGGAAAGTTCTAGTTAAGATTTGGGCACGAGTGTATCGATTTGCAAGTGTCATTTGTATGGTTTCGTGTTCGGGTTGCATTCGTTTAAACAAGAGATCTAATGTTTCATTTGTGATTGATTAGTGTGATTTTAGTGATCATTATAACCGGATTTGATTAAATAGATTAAGAGTGTGTTGAAAGGTTTAAGAATCAAAACTTCATAGCATTATAGGTAGTTAGGAAAAACAAAAAACTATCTATGCGAGAACTTTTGTTGTTTAGTGTTTTTTTACGAGTATTTCCTTACTCATGCATCTTAGTAATCTTTTATGAATACATTAATGCACCATTCCATATTTGCATATTGTTTGTTGAATTAGAAGGAATATTTTTAACTAGGACGTGTTAACTTGATTTGACCTCTTTTTCATCGATCACACATTGTGTCTTTTGTTTGACGTCTATTAGTTTCATACGGTAACTATAATTTTATTCTCGATTTCTATTCATTGAATACGAGTAGTTAGTTGCTCCTTTACAACTATTATCCTTGTGTTGTTGCTCAATAAAGTATTCCTTGAACCAACAATTGCCATTTCGATTGATTTTAGTGGATTTTTTTAGGCAAGAGTGTTTGAAGATGATTTGGAGAGTTGTTGTTGAGTTTTGGGCAGGAGTTTATCAATTTTCAAGTGTCATTTGCATGGTTTCGTGTACGTGTTGCATTCAAGCAGTAGATCATATGTTCCATTTGTTATTGATTATTGTGATTTTAGTAATCATTATAAACTGATTACATTAAATTATATTACGAGTGTGTTTAAAAGGTTTGAGAATCAAAACGCTATAATATTGGAGGTAGTTAGGGTAAACAACAAACTATCAATGTGAGAACTCTTGTTGTTTATTTTGTTTTTTATAAGTATTTCCTTTCTCATGTATCTTATTATTAATCTTTCGTGAATCTTTAATGCACAATTCCATAGTTGCATAACGTTTATTAAAATACAAGGAAATATTATAAACTAGGACATGTTAACTAGATTTGACTTCTTTTTCTTCGATAACACATTGCGTTTCTTCTTTGACGTTTTATTAGTTTCATTCAGTAAATGTAAATAGATTCTTGATTTCTATTGAGTGAATACGAGTAGTTAGTTGCTCCTTTACAACTATTATCCTTGCGTAGATACTGAATAAAGGATTCTATGGATGAACAATTGTCGTTTCGATTGAATTCAGTGGATACTTTTGACAAGAGGGTTTGAACAATGTTATGGAGAGTTCTAGTTAAGATTTGGGCACGAGTGTATCGATTTGCAAGTGTCATTTGTATGGTTTCGTGTTCGGGTTGCATTCGTTTAAACAAGAGATCTAATGTTTCATTTGTGATTGATTAGTGTGATTTTAGTGATCATTATAACCGGATTTGATTAAATTAGATTAAGAGTGTGTTGAAAGGTTTAAGAATCAAAACTTCATAACATTATAGGTAGTTAGGAAAAACAAAAAACTATCTATGCGAGAACTTTTGTTGTTTAGTGTTTTTTTACGAGTATTTCCTTACTCATGCATCTTATTAATCTTTTATGAATACATTAATGCACCATTCCATATTTGCACATTGTTTGTTGAATTAGAAGGAATATTATTAACTAGGACGTGTTAACTTGATTTGACCTCTTTTTCATCGATCACACATTGTGTCTTTTGTTTGACGTCTATTAGTTTCATACGGTAACTATAATTTTATTCTCGATTTCTGTTCTTTGAATACGAGTAGTTAGTTGCTCCTTTACAACTATTATCCTTGTGTTGTTGCTCAATAAAGGATTCCTTGAACCAACAATTGCCATTTTGATTGATTTTAGTGGATTTTTTAGGCAAGAGTGTTTCAAGATGGTTTGGAGAGTTGTTGTTGAGTTTTGGGCAGGAGTTTATCAATTTTCAAGTGTCATTTGCATGGTTTCGTGTACGTATTGCATTCGAGCAGTAGATCATATGTTCCATTTGTTATTGGTTATTGTGATTTTAGGGATCATTATAAACTGATTACATTAAATTAGATTACGAGTGTGTTTAAAAGGTTTGAGAATCAAAACGCCATAGCATTGGAGGTAGTTAGGGTAAACAAAAAACTATCAATGTGAGAACTCTTGTTGTTTATTTTGTTTTTTATAAGTATTTGGTTTCTCATGTATCTTATTATTAATTTTTCGTGAATTCTTTAATGCACAATTCCATAGTTGCATAACGTTTATTGAAATACAAGGAAATATTATAAACTAGGACGTGTTATGTAAGGCCCCGTTCCCGGGACGCCTACAGTTGGTCATTCATCGCACTCAAAACATATATTTACATTTTTCCTTTCATAAATAGTTGCAGCGGAAACATTAAAAACATAATTTCATTCCATCAAAATACTTTTGCACATTAGTACAATCGTTCCTTTAACACTATCAGGTTACATTTATTACAAAAGCATTAAACATAAAGATGCCATCCAAAATACGCTGAGTAGCCGCCCTGTGCCATCCTCAGCAACATACCTGCCAACTGGAAACACATCAAAGTCAGCGTTGCTGAGTGAGTTCTAGTTTTTTAATAAAACTTACTTTTCTTTCGTAAAACCGTTCTTTACTTTCTTTAACAAAACATTCTTACATACATGCGTTCACACATCATACGTACATACAGATAATGTCATTATTATCTTCATCATTACGTTTATTACATTCATGATTTATCATACGTCATTATCTTTCACTTCATTCTAGATCCTGTCAGACTTTACCCTCTTCATGGCACACAGCCACGATTGCTGAGGTCGAATGACAAGGATCCCATTTCATACATTATTAGGATCATTCGTTAACGTTCATTTCATACATTCATTCTTTCAATCATTACTTGCTCATCATTCTTCATTACTCGAATCTTGTCTCATGCAATATCTCCGACTCATGCTCGAAAGCTGATGTTGTGCTGGGACCCGCTCACAAGCCCCCGACTCATGTCCGAAGACTGACACAACACCGGGATACGCGACAAAGATCCCATACAAGTCAATCACAGGGATTGAACTCCATCCGACGCTGTTGCAACACCAAGTCGCTCACCTCAATAGCCATCTCAATGATTGCATGCTATCCGAGTCTTTCGCACCCCAAGGGTTGCTCACCTCATTGCCCATCACGATAGCAAGCTATCCGAGTCTTTTGCAACAACAGGTTGCTCACCCCAAGGCAACATCACGATAGCACGTACTTGAGTCTTTTGCAACGACCGGGTTGCTCACCTCATACATATGCATGGCTTCATGCTACACCCCCGGAGTTATGCGTAACCCGGGTAACCATCATACATTACACCCCCAACATTATGGGTACTACACCCCCACCGAAGTGGGTACATCACCCCCACCGAAGTGGGTACATCACCCCCATCAACATGGGTACATCACCCCCATCAACATGGGTACATCACCCCCATCAACATGGGTACATCATCGAAGGTCAGTAACAAAGACTGGAACCCTTGCGTGCACACTATAGACTAGCTGAACCTCTCACGGTTGAGCCTAAGGCATTAGAGCCGTGCACTTCACTTTGCTTCACATACATACCTCACACAATTTCATTCATTCATTAATGCATGCATTCATTCATTACGTTCCTCTTTTCTTTATCTTCCACTTTACGTTACATAATACTTTCATTACATTCATTAGCGTTCAACGCAAAGCCATAGAAAGATAAACATACCAAGCAAGGAACATAAACATAAACCTAAACATACAACATCATCATACATACGCATCAATCATGCATCACATCACGCACACCATACATACTACGCATCACACGCACCGCCGTGCCTAACATAACACATAACATCATGCATATTACCATCATCTCCATCAACATTATCATCATAATCTCATCATCCTGAGTCACCCTATACCGTCCATGCCCATCACATCGTCGAAGAGTTTCATCCCGGCTATCATCTCTGAACACTTAGGCGAGTGGGTAACTATGCGAATGGACCCTATGCGAATGGACTATGGGCGAATGGACCTCTATGCGAATGGACTCCAAGTCGCGTAACTTTCATGCGTATGGCCTTCAGTCGCATGACTTCAGGCGTATGGGCTTCAGTCGCATACTCTTCATGCGAATGAACCTCAGTCGCATGGCCTCCAGGCGCATGGACTTCAGTCGCATGACCCCCGTGCGAATGAACCTCAGTCGCATCATCTCTCAATCGCATGACTCCCAAGCTCATGAACTTCTATCGCATGACCATCATGCGTATGTACCTCAGTCGCATAGCAAACGTGCGTATGGACCTCAGTCGCACTTCAATCGGCCGAATGGCCTCCAGTCGCCCTCCAGTCGGTCGCTTAGCCCTAGCTGGTGCAGAGTGCAGTTAGGTCGACTGCAGCCGCGGGTTTTCGACCTCCAACCCCTTCCAAACCTCTTTTAAGCTCAAATCAACCCTTCTAAAGGTTAGGGAAACATACCATGACCTCATACAAGCATAACCAAGCAAGAAATCGAGCCTCAAACGCATCATACACATACATACATACATCAAAACGGGTTTTCACCCAAAAACTCGAAAATAGGTTTTTGGATGTGTTCCAGCCCCAAAATCAGTTGAAAACGTGTAAAAGAGGGGTCCTAGAACTCACCTTAATGATCCCGTCGAGTAGAGCTTCGATTTGACTCGCTTCTCGTCGATTTTGGCTACTCGAACCAACCCGGGCCAACACTTCCTCTCTTTTCTCTTCTCCTCCCTTGGCTTAAAAATGGGGAGAATGGGAGTGTTTTCCCCCTTTTATACTCCCGTGCATCAAAGTTTCTCTTGTTGGCGGGTTTGGTCCCTCGACTCTGGACTTTATTTCTTTTTCTTCTCTCGTCGGCTACAAAGGAAATTTCCGGGTGTTACAAGTCCACCCCCCTTAAATGGGTTTCGTCCCCGTAACCTGTTGTTCCTTGAACCATTGCTGACAATTCTGTCTCATCTCTTTTCCAGTCTACCACCTGGAGTTCAATCGCTCCACGTCGTTTATAAGCATACGACTTCTGGTTTACCTCTTGTTACTTCCTCCCAGGGCTCTGATCCTTTCGGGCTTCTCAGTCGTTGCCTCGGTCGCCTCAATATTTCCCAAACGTCGTTTGGTGCTTGGCCTTTACTTGTAGACAAGTAAGGCATCTACTCACTTACTCCATCATTTCACGCTTCATGCACCTTCCCGCCATTGCCATCGAAATCACCTTCGGAATCGTCGTGACTCAATCACCTTCAGCCATTACCATGATCCCCTCATGCGCTGTTAACCGTATCATCTCTTTGCGACACCTAGTGTTCGCTCCGTAGTCCGTCAAACAATCTATTCTTAGGGCTACATCGAATGGCGTATCTATATTCTTACCACTAACAGGCAGTTTTGCACAGAAAGCAGCAGGAATAAAACTTTTTACTAACGCCAACATTAAATACACAAGCTAAAGATCTATTTACTAGGAACATACCTGACACAACATCAAAGTCCGTCCTAGCTTCCTCCGATCTTCTTCACTCCCAAACCTCCGGCCCTTTGCTTCTTACAGTCCCTGCTCTTATGACCTTCCTCACCACAAGAATAACACTTCCACATACCACAGTTCTTCGCTACATGTCTGGTCCTTCCACAACGAAAGCATGCATCAGTTCCCAATCTACATTCCCCGGGGTGCCTGTGTCCACACTTGTCACACCTTTCCGAACCCACATCATCCATGACCACTCGCTGGTCATCCACCCGTGCACCTTTGCCACTTGGAGCGACTCCGCCGTGTCCCAATCGCTTCCCATTCCAATCTCGATCACCATCTCCTTTCTTGCTACCTTCTGTCACCACCATCAATTTTTCGTCGTACAATCTCCCCGCCAAATCAACCGCCGACCTAAACGTGCTTGGTCGGGCAGCGATCATATGCCTACGAATGTCTACTGGCAGGCCATGGATATAACTCTTGATCTTTCGTGAGAGGGGTGTCACCTGATCCGGCACCAGTCGTGCCATTTCGTTGAACTTGGTGCTGTATTGCTGATGCGTCATTGTTCCCGCCTCCAGCTGCAGGAACTCTCTTTCAACTTTATCCATCTCACGGTGAGGACAGAACTCCTCAATCACCAACCTCTTCAACTCTGGCCATCTCATCCTTCCGATAGCTCTGCTTCCCTCCACTTGGACTATGTTGTCCCACCAGCACAAAGCTGAGTCCACGAAAGAGTGGGTAGCAAACTTTACTTTCTGATCTTCTCGGCACTCGCTGATATTTAAAACAGCTTCCATCTCTCTCACCCATCGATGAGCAGCAGCAGCAGTGCCATTACCATCAAAAGTAGGGGGCTTGCATCGCTGAAACGCCCCATAGTTACAGCCTCGTGCCGCCTCCGGCATAGGCTCTTCCTCTTCTTCTTCCTCTTCGTCATCAGAGAGAACCGTTTCAGTCTCGGGTCGTCTCCTTTCGTCCGAAGGTCTACCCCTTTCCCTTCTCTCCTCATCTCTAACAGCTTTTATAACTTCGGTCACCACAGACGGTAGAATCGTCTGCATGACCTGATGCACTTCCTCCACGACCGCCTCTCTCATCGAGGCCCTCTGATTAGCATTCTCGTCACCGCCCTCAGGGTGAGGGGTCTCGGGTTCCTCATGAACTACCCTTTCGGCTCTGGCCCTTCCTCTCGTGACTCGTGGTTCAGCACCACGTCCACCGTCACCTCCACCACGAGGAGCTTTTGAAGATCTTCCACCGGCCATTCTCTAAACACACTGAAAGATTCAAACACTAACACGGTCATTCAAGGAACAGCTCAGCTTATGTCAAGTATAGTAAGTCCCTAATTATAGTGGCCAATTGTGATTAGCCACCTACTTTACTCTTCATACCCCAAGCATTACCTGTCCTGACTATATCAGTATCTAAATCTACCAGCAACACATAAACCATATAACATGCGCACATAAACCGGTTAACTTTACAAAAACATACCTGATGGCACGCAACTACTCAGATTGGCATCCCATTCCCTTTTCGTCCCATTCTCAGTTTAAGATTAGGTTTTTGAAAATATTTACCCAGTTCACTTAAACTTTGGCTCTGATACCAACTTGTAAGGCCCCGTTCCCGGGACGCCTACAGTTGGTCATTCATCGCACTCAAAACATATATTTACATTTTTCCTTTCATAAATAGTTGCAGCGGAAACATTAAAAACATAATTTCATTCCATCAAAATACTTTTGCACATTAGTACAATCGTTCCTTTAACACTATCAGGTTACATTTATTACAAAAGCATTAAACATAAAGATGCCATCCAAAATACGCTGAGTAGCCGCCCCGTGCCATCCTCAGCAACATACCTGCCAACTGGAAACACATCAAAGTCAGCGTTGCTGAGTGAGTTCTAGTTTTGTAATAAAACTTACTTTTCTTTCGTAAAACCGTTCTTTACTTTCTTTAACAAAACATTCTTACATACATGCGTTCACACATCATACGTACATACAGATAATGTCATTATTATCTTCATCATTACGTTTATTACATTCATGATTTATCATACGTCATTATCTTTCACTTCATTCTAGATCCTGTCAGACTTTACCCTCTTCATGGCACACAGCCACGATTGCTGAGGTCGAATGACAAGGATCCCATTTCATACATTATTAGGATCATTCGTTAACGTTCATTTCATACATTCATTCTTTCAATCATTACTTGCTCATCATTCTTCATTACTCGAATCTTGTCTCATGCAATATCCCCGACTCATGCTCGAAAGCTGATGTTGTGCTGGGACCCGCTCACAAGCCCCCGACTCATGTCCGAAGACTGACACAACACCGGGATACGCGACAAAGATTCCATACAAGTCAATCACAGGGATTGAACTCCATCCGAGGCTGTTGCAACACCAAGTCGCTCACCTCAATAGCCATCTCAATGATTGCATGCTATCCGAGTCTTTCGCACCCCAAGGGTTGCTCACCTCATTGCCCATCACGATAGCAAGCTATCCGAGTCTTTTGCAACAACAAGGTTGCTCACCCCAAGGCAGCATCACGATAGCACGTACTCGAGTCTTTTGCAACGACCGGGTTGCTCACCTCATACATATGCATGGCTTCATGCTACACCCCCGGAGTTATGCGTAACCCGGGTAACCATCATACATTACACCCCCAACATTATGGGTACTACACCCCCACCGAAGTGGGTACATCACCCCCACCGAAGTGGGTACATCACCCCCTTCAACATGGGTACATCACCCCCATCAACATGGGTACATCACCACCATCAACATGGGTACATCATCGAAGGTCAGTCACAAAGACTGGAACCCTTGCGTGCACACTATAGACTAGCTGAACCTCTCACGGTTGAGCCTAAGGCATTAGAGCCGTGCACTTCACTTTGCTTCACATACATACCTCACACGATTTCATTCATTCATTAATGCATGCATTCCTTCATTACGTTCCTCTTTTCTTTATCTTCCACTTTACGTCACATAATACTTTCATTACATTCATTAGCGTTCAACGCAAAGCCATAGAAAGATAAACATACCAAGCAAGGAACATAAACATAAACCTAAACATACAACATCATCATACATATGCATCAATCATGCATCACAACACGCACACCATACATACTACGCATCACATGCACCGCCGTGCCTAACATAACACATAACATCATGCATATTACCATCATCTCCATCAACATTATCATCATAATCTCATCATCCTGAGTCACCCTATTGTGATTTTAGTGATCATTATAAACTGATTACATTAAATTAGATTACGAGTGTGTTTAAAAGGTTTGAGAATCAAAACGCCATAGCATTGGAGGTAGTTAGGGTAAACAAAAAACTATCAATGTGAGAACTCTTGTTGTTTATTATTTTTTTATAAGTATTTCCTTTCTCATGTATCTTATTATTAATCTTTCATGAATTCTTTAATGCACCATCCATAGAAGCATAACGTTTATTGAAATACAAGGAAATATTATAAACTAGGACGTGTTAATTAGATTTGACTTCTTTTCTTCGATAACACATTGCGTGTCTTCTTTGACGTTTTATTAGTTTAATTCGCTAAATGTAAATAGATTCTTGATTTCTATTGAGTGAATACGAGTAGTTAGTTGCTCATTTACAACTATTATCCTTGCGTAGATACTGAATAAAGGATTCTGTGGATGAACAATTGTCATTTCGATTGAATTCAGTGGATACTTTTGACAAGAGGGTTTGAACAATGTTATGGAGAGTTCTAGTTAAATTTTGGGCACGAGTGTATCGATTTGCAAGTGTCATTTATATGGGTTTGTGTTCGGGTTGCATTCGTTTAAACAACAGATCCAATGTTTCATGTGTGATTGATTAGTGTGATTTTAGTGATCATTATAACCGGATTTGATTAAATTAGATTAAGAGTGTGTTGAAAAGGTTTAAGAATCAAAACTTCATAGCATTATAGGTAGTTAGGAAAAACAAAAAACTATCTATGTGAGAACTTTTGCTGTTTAGTGTTTTTTACGAGTATTACCTTACTTATGCATATTATTAATCTTTTATGAATACATTAATGCACCATTCCATAGTTGCATATTGTTTGTTGAATTAGAAGGAATATTATTAACTAGGACGTGTTAACTTGATTTGACCTCTTTTTCATCGATCACACATTGTGTCTTTGGTTTGATGTTTATTAGTTTCATACGGTAACTTTAATTTGATTCTCGATTTCTATTCATTGAATACGAGTAGTTAGTTACTCCTTTACAACTATTATCCTTGTGTTGTTGCTCAATAAAGGATTCCTTAAACCAACAATTGCCATTTCGATTGATTTTAGTGGATTTTTTAGGCAAGAGTGTTTGAAGATGGTTTGGAGAGTTGTTGTTGAGTTTTGGGCAGGAGTTTATCAATTTTCAAGTGTCATTTTCATGGTTTTGTTTACGTGTTGCATTCGAGTAGTAGATCATATGTTCCATTTGTTATTGATTAGTGTGATTTTAGTGATCATTATAAACTGATTTCATTAAATTTGATTACGAGTGTGTTTAAAAGGTTTGAGAATCAAAACGCCATAGCATTGGAGGTAGTAAGGGTAAACAAAAAACTATCAATGTGAGAACTCTTGTTGTTTATTTTATTTTTTATAAGTATTTCCTTTCTCATGTATCTTATTATTAATCTTTCGTGAATTCTTTAATGCACCATTCCATAGAAGCATAACGTTTATTGAAATACAAGGAAATATTATAAACTAGGACGTGTTAACTAAATTTGACTCTTTTTCTTCGATAACACAATGTGTTTCTTCTTTGACATTGTATTAGTTTCATTCGGTAAATGTAAATAGATTTTCTTGATTTCTATTGAGTGAATACGAGTAGTTAGTTGCTCCTTTACAACTATTATCCTTGCTTAGATACTCAATAAAAGATTCTGTGGATGAACAACTGTCATTTCGATTGAATTCAGTGGATACTTTAGACAAGAGGGTTTGAACATGGTTATGGAGAGATTTAGTTAAGTTTTGGGCATGAGTGTATCTATTTGCAAGTGTCATTTGTATGGTTTCGTGTTCGGGTTGCATTCGTTTAAACAAGAGATCCAATGTTTCATTTGTGATTGATTAGTATAGTTTTAGTGATCATTATAACCGGATTTGATTAAATTAGATTAATAGTGAGTTGAAAAGGTTTGAGAATCAAAACTTCATAGCATTATAGGTAGTTAGGGAAAACAAAAAAACTATCTATGCGAGAACTCTTGTTGTTTAGTGTTTTTTACGAGTATTTCCTTACTCATGCATCTTATTAATTTTTTGAGTACATTAATGCACCATTCCATAGTTGCATATTGTTTGTTGAATTAGTAGGAATATTATTAACTAAAATGTGTTAACTTGATTTGACCTCTTTTTCATCTATCACACATTGTGTCTTTTGTTTGACGTTTATTAGTTTCATACAGTAACTTTAATTTGATTCTCGATTTCTATTCATTGAATACGAGTAGTTAGTTGCTCCTTTACAACTATTATCCTGTGTTGTTGCTCAATAATGGATTCCTTGAACCAACAATTGCCATTTTGATTGATTTTAGTGGATTTTTTAGGCAAGAGTGTTTGAAGATGGTTTGGAGAGTTGTTGTTGAGTTTTGGGCAGAAGTTTATCAATTTTCAAGTGTCATTTGCATGTACGTGTTGCATTCGAGCAGTAGATCGTATGTTCCATTTGTTATTGGTTATTGTGATTTTAGTGATCATTATAAACTGATTACATTAAATTACATTACGAGTGTGTTTAAAAGGTTTGAGAATCAAAACGCCATAGCATTGGAGGTAGTTAGGGTAAACAAAAAACTATCAATGTGAGAACTCTTGTTGTTTATTATTTTTTTATAAGTATTTCCTTTCTTATGTATCTTATTATTAATCTTTCATGAATTCTTTAATGCACCATCCATAGAAGCATAACGTTTATTGAAATACAAGGAAATATTATAAACTAGGACGTGTTAACTAGATTTGACTTCTTTTCTTCGATAACACATTGCGTTTCTTCTTTGACGTTTTATTAGTTTAATTCGCTAAATGTAAATAGATTCTTGATTTCTATTGAGTGAATACGAGTAGTTAGTTGCTCATTTACAACTATTATCCTTGCGTAGATACTGAATAAAGGATTTCGTGGATGAATAATTGTCATTTTGATTGAATTCAGTGGATACTTTTGACAAGAGGGTTTGAACAATGTTATGGAGAGTTCTAGTTAAATTTTGGGCACGAGTGTATCGATTTGCAAGTGTCATTTATATGGTTTCGTGTTCGGGTTGCATTCGTTTAAACAAGAGATCCAATGTTTCATGTGTGATTGATTAGTGTCATTTTAGTGATCATTATAACCGGATTTGATTAAATTAGATTAAGAGTGTGTTGAAAAGGTTTAAGAATCAAAACTTCATAGCATTATAGGTAGTTAGGAAAAACAAAAAACTATCTATTGGAGAACTTTTGTTGTTTAGTGTTTTTTTACGAGTATTACCTTACTCATGCATATTATTAATCTTTTATGAATATATTAATGCACCATTCCATAGTTGCATATTGTTTGTTGAATTAGAAGGAATATTATTAACTAGGACGTGTTAACTTGATTTGACCTCTTTTTCATCGATCACACATTGTGTCTTTGGTTTGACGTCTATTAGTTTCATACGGTAACTTTAATTTGATTCTCGATTTCTATTCATTGAATACGAGTAGTTAGTTACTCTTTTACAACTTTTATCCTTGTGTTGTTGCTCAATAAAGGATTCCTTAAACCAAAAATTGCCATTTCGATTGATTTTAGTGGATTTTTTAGGCAAGAGTGTTTGAAGATGGTTTGGAGAGTTGTTGTTGAGTTTTGGGCAAGAGTTTATCAATTTTCAAGTGTCATTTTCATGGTTTCGTTTACGTGTTGCATTCGAGCGGTAGATCATATGTTCCATTTGTTATTTATTAGTGTGATTTTAGTGATCATTATAAACTGATTTCATTTAATTAGATTACGAGTGTGTTTAAAAGGTTTGAGAATCAAAACGCCATAGCATTGGAGGTAGTTAGGGTAAACAAAAAACTATCAATGTGAGAACTCTTGTTGTTTATTTTATTTTTTATAAGTATTTCCTTTCTCATGTATCTTATTATTAATCTTTCGTGAATTCTTTAATGCACCATTCCATAGAAGCATAACGTTATTGTAATACAAGGAAATATTATAAACTAGGATGTGTTAACTAGATTTGACTTCTTTTTCTTCGATAATACATTGTGTTTCTTCTTTGACATTGTATTAGTTTCATTCGGTAAATGTAAATAGATTCTTGATTTCTATTGAGTGAATACGAGTAGTTAGTTGCTCCTTTACAACTATTGTCCTTGCTTAGATGAACAACTGTCATTTCGATTGAATTCAGTGGATACTTTAGACAAGAGGGTTTGAACATGGTTATGGAGAGATCTAGTTAAATTTTGGGCATGAGTGTATCTATTTGCAAGTGTCATATGTATGGTTTCGTGTTCGGGTTGCATTCGTTTAAACAAGAGATCCAATGTTTCATTTGTGATTGATTAGTATAGTTTTATTGATCATTATAACCGGATTTGATTAAATTAGATTAATAGTGAGTTGAAAAGGTTTGAGAATCAAAACTTCATAGCATTATAGGTAGTTACGGAAAACAAAAAAACTATCTATGCGAGAACTCTTGTTGTTTAGTGTTTTTTACGAGTATTTCCTTACTCATGCATCTTATTAATTTTTTTGAGTACATTAATGCACCATTCCATAGTTGCATATTGTTTGTTGAATTAGTAGGAATATTATTAACTAAGATGTGTTAACTTGATTTGACCTCTTTTTCATCGATCACACATTGTGTCTTTTGTTTGACGTTTATTAGTTTCATACAGTAACTTTAATTTGATTCTCGATTTCTATTCATTGAATACGAGTAGTTAGTTGCTCCTTTACAACTATTATCCTGTGTTGTTGCTCAATAAAGGATTCCTTGAACCAACAATTGCCATTTTGATTGATTTTAGTGGATTTTTTAGGCAAGAGTGTTTGAAGATGGTTTGGAGAGTTGTTGTTGAGTTTTGGGCAGGAGTTTATCAATTTTCAAGTGTCATTTGCATGGTTTCGTGTACGTGTTGCATTCGAGCAGTAGATCATATGTTCCATTTGTTATTGGTAATTGTGATTTTAGTGATCATTATAAACTGATTACATTAAATAAGATTACGAGTGTGTTTAAAAGGTTTGAGAATCAAAACGCCATAGCATTGGAGGTAGTTAGGGTAAACAAAAAACTATCAATGTGAGAACTCTTGTTGTTTATTTTGTTTTTTATAAGTATTTGGTTTCTCATGTATCTTATTATTAATCTTTCGTGAATTCTTTAATGCACAATTCCCTAGTTGCATAACGTTTATTAAAATACAAGGAAATATTATAAACTAGGACGTGTTAACTAGATTTGACTTCTTTTTCTTCGATAACACATTGCGTTTCTTCTTTGATGTTTTATTAGTTTCATTCAGTGAATGTAAATAGATTCTTTATTTCTATTGAGTGAATACGAGTAGTTATGCAGGACCGTTCAAGGGCTTGAACACAATTACAACACAACAACACAATGAGGAGAGCAACTAAACTTTAATCAAACAGTGAACTGGTTTAACCAAGGTGATACTAAGAACACAAGTAAAGTAAAGAGACAGAACAAGAGAGTATGGGTTTCAAGGAGGCAGTATATAGCTTTCTCAAGTTCTTTTACAAGTGTTACAAAGCATTAAGAAAGATACAAGAACTTGAAATACTTATACTACAACCTACAGCCGGCTATACTTTGAAAGCCAGCTGGATACAATTGACTAGACACTAACAAAATCAATTGTAGGATCAAAAGGCATATCTGCCTTTTGACCTTGTGACTATGACATGCCATAGCTCACATCCTTATACATTACAAAAAGGATAAAGTACATAAAGTGGAAAGTTACAGACTCAAGACCTCAATGTACAGTTACCAAAAGCATGGACCTTTTCACCAACTCATGTAAGTTGGTGACTTTACAGAGATGCAGCGGAAAAGGTGCTTTATGGAACAGTACATCAGATAAAGCATGTGTACTAAAAGTCTTCGGAAGAAATCTGTCTTCATAGGTTGAAGCTTCGGAAGACTTTGTCTCTGAGGCTTCGAAAGACTTCATGTTTGGCTTCGGAAGATATTGGTCTTGGCTACGGAAGATTTTACACTTAGAGTATTTTCTAGTGCATTGTGTAAAACTTCCGAAGCATTCTTCACTTCAGTACTTAGTGCATGTTGCAGAGACACTTTGGATGTTTTGGGTTGCATCAGACTTAAGGAATCCTTACAAACTCCCCCTAGGCTGATGCTACCAAAACACTTAGAAGATCTTCAGATGTTGGTAGTCTTCAGTACAATCATAACCATTCCTTTCTTCATTAGATGGTCAGGATCATCAAGACTCTCATAGTATCTTCTCATCTCAAAGAGATCATGCAGAGGTAAGTTGATTATGTCTTGCCAGGAGTAGACATTCTCAACACCTTGATCTCTGATAACATGCCATCTTTCTGGATTAGTAGAGTAAGTCCAGGACAAGATGGGTGTCTCAGTTGTTAGAGGAGCCACCTGCATAGGAGTTGATTGGGCTGCCTCATCATGCACTTCCTCAGGTTGATCTGATTCAGCCTGAGGTGTAGAGGTAGATGACTTAGGCTTCTTCTTCTTTGTCTTTGGTTTAGAAGCCATTCTCTTCTTCCTCTTAGATGACTTTAACTGAGAAGACTGGCCTGCAGCACCATGTTGATCATCACTGTCTTTCTCAGTTGGGTGTTCCTCCCTCACAGGTTCAGAAGGAGAGGGAGTTTGACCTTGCCTTGGATCAGAAGATGAAGCTTGCTGAGGCTCAACTGGAGGTTCTGGTTAAGGTGTCTCTGGTTGTTCAAACTTGACCTCCACTTCAGGTGGGACTTGACTTGGAAGAGAGTGCAAGTCAATCAGTTCTCCACTTTTAATCTTCTGCTTGATCACCCTTATATGCTCATCCATTGTAGATAGAGACATGGGGCCAAGTCTCCTTCCGGAGAATCCATATAGCTTCAAGAAGCTCATCATTCTTTGTCTGTCAGCAGACTTCTTTGCACTCTTTTGAATGATGGCTCTTGAATTTGCAGCTTCTTCCCTTAGCTTCCTTTTGGTTGTCTTTCTTTCTTTGACTAGCTCAAGCTCAAGTTGCTTTAGGTACTCAAACTCAATGAAGTCATAGGACAGGGGAAGAAGTGCATCTGCCTGATAGAAGCCTGTGGCACTCAGGTAGTTGATCATCTTGATCCTATCTTCTTCTTTATCTACCTGAGGTTCTTGTGGAGCCACATCTTCCTGTGCAGGACTTTCTTGAACCGGAGAGAGTGGGAGCATGCTTGTAGAGTCTTTTCTGTCTCTTCTCCTCTTTGAATTGGAGAAGTAGCCTTGCATCTTCTTTCTCCTTCATCTCTCTTGACACTTCCATATCAGCTAGTTCATTTAACTCTTCTAAGGGGAGGGAGATGATTTCATCAATATCATAGTTCCTGGTCTGTAAATAGGTAATCCTGACTGCCCTTAACTCATCATTTTGAGTATTTGGTCTGGGGGCAGCCCTGATTGCAGCTTGCATAAAGCTAGATGACCCAGAAGAACTTTCTCCCCTTAGCTTCCTTTTCCTCTCTCTCTCTTCCTCCTCAATTTCCTCAGGAGTCATTATCCTTTTCCCTTTGTCACCAACAGACCTTTGTGACTCAAGGTGGATAGAGGCTTGGCCTTCATTGCTTGGTGTAGCTTCCATGCTCTGGCCAGAGAGAGGCTGAGAAACACCTTCACCAGTAGGTGTCTCAGAAGGAGTTTGGACCTCTGCAGCAGTTGTTGATGATGAGACAGGGGTCTCAGGTTCTGCCACTGGGCCTTCAGTCAAGGTTTCCCCTATGAAACTAATTTTAGGGTCCACCTCAACATCTAGTTGACCGATGACATTGCCTGATTGCCTAAGTCTCCTTCTTAGAGAGAACTCTGCAAGGATCCTATCTTGGATTCTTTGAGCCAGCCTGTCAGCTTGTCTTGAATTGCTTGGATTGACAAGTGGCATGTTGACTAAATCCAAACTTTCATAGAAGTTCAGGCTTTGGAAATTAAACACTTCTTGTTGACCTTGAACTCTGTGAAGGATAAGGGCTTTTCTATCAGCATCATACCTCCACCTTATAATGTAGTTGCCAGTTCCTTGTGGTGGAGATGAGACAGCCCTTGGTATACCTTCCTCAAAGAGACTCCTGATGATTGAGTCTATAGAGTCCACATTAATGTGAACTTGAGGAAGTTGCTGAGAATGCACAACAGCAAGTGGGGATGGTGAGTCCTCTATGTCAATTCTCTGTGAAGAACTCCCAGGTTCTGTGGTTGTAATAACTTTCTCCCCCTTTTTGGTAGCATCATCCACTTGCATAGGTGAGCTAGAGGATAAGTCAATCACTTCCACAGGTTCTTGTGTTCCTGGTTGAGCTCTCCTTAAAGGTCTCCCAGCTAGTTTTTCCTTTAGATATGAAATCTGAAGTTGCTGATCATTGACCCTGTTGTGTAAGGTAGTCACCTGAGATTCCAAGTGACTAACCTTAGAGACTAAATAGGAGCATGTTTTTGACAAGTTTTGCACCTTTAGTCTCAAATTCCCCTCATCTTCATCAGAAGAATCATTGGGGGATGAGATGATTGGACCAAAGTCTCTCTCTCACCACCAGCTTGAGGTTCTTGGCTACTGGTTTTCCTCTGCTCACTAGGAACCTCAGTTGAGATGCCAGTGGGCTGAGTTGCCATGGTTGAGGTCTTAATGATGTAATCACTTTCAAGAGTGAGAGCCTCTTCCATATGGACATCCTGAACATGTTCAGAAGTGTCCACCTTAGTAATAGGTGACTGATGTGGGATAGACTGAGGAGAGTCAGAGGTACTCATCTCTCTTTGAGTAGGGGAGGAGAAGAGAGACTCATGGTACTCACTGAATCCTAAGTCTTCATCAGTATAGAAGGATAGGTTGGGAATTGGTTGGTTGAGATCTAAAGGCTGGGGATGGTAACTGTCCCCTAAAGGTTGTTCACTTGAGTGTTGAGACTCAGAGTGAAGGCTTAAGGCTGTTGGGCTTGTGAGCTCATCAGGGTGAGCATGAGGAACCTCAGCCCTGATAGGTGAAGACATGGGAGTGGTTTGCTCCTCAGGAGAAGTGGGAGCTCTAGTGTCCACTTCCTCCTGTAAGGTTGAGTATATGGGGGCCTGCACAGACTCAATAGCCTGAGCAGGGGTTCGTTTGGATTTTCTTTGGTAGGTGAGGGTGATTTCTGGTCTTTTTAGAGGTAAGAATAAAAGAGGTGTGGGTTCAACACTAGCTTGTGTTGCTAGGTTGTCACCTTGAGCAATGAGCTCTAGCATTTTGGGGACTAGGGCTGTTTCTACCCCTGAGAAGCCTACAGTTGGCTTCTTCATTATTTTAAAGATGTCGGGCTTCATCTGTCCCAATTTAAGAATATTACTTGTTTCCCTCAACTGTGAGCCCAGTTCACAGTTGAGAATGTGTTGAACATATCTAGGAAACATGTAATACTCTAAGGAGTCTAAGTTTGCAAGTAAATTAGTATAAACAAATTGTGAATACCTGAACTTGACCCCCTGAACCATTCCATGAACTATAAAGAAGAGATCCTCAGGAATCTGGTCCCATCCACCATGCTTGTTTGATAAGCTATGGATAACCACATGGAGCAGGTATTTCCACTAGGATGAGACCTTCCCTTTCCTGAAGGTCTTTACAGAGAAATCTCCTTCATAGCCCATCTGCTCAAAGGAATGATTAACAGCTTTCTTTGGGAAGGACACCTCACCTTCTTCATCATCCAGCTGCAAGTGTTGGTTAATGATGGCTGGAGTGATGAAGATTGTCCTCCCTTGCACTGTGGCAGACAGTGCCTTCTCCCCATCCATAATGACCTCTTGGCAGGTCTTCTAGAATTCAAGCAAGTGATCCTCATATAGAGTAGGATCAATGGTCAGGGAGGTGAAATAGTTGGACAGAGTCAAGAATTGGCAAATCTCTGAGAAACTTGCATCTTTCTCAGAGCTTAACAGAGCAACTTGATTATGTTGCCTGTGAAGTTGCATGGAGAAATCTGGGTTGTTTCTGCGGTTTAGGTTGGCCATTTCAGAAGCTTAAGGATGAAGAAAGGTAGAAAGCAAAGGCGGTTTAGAGAATTAGGTTAGAGGAATAGTGGAATTGAGGAAGATAGTGGGAAAGAAGGGGAACCGTTGGGTATTTATGTGAAAAGGGATTTGAACCAAAGTTAATGAAAGAGAATAAACTTTGAAATCCGGAAGTCGGTCCCACCTCTGAAAAGGTAGTTTGCTTTTGCTCAAAAAGTAGTTTTCTTGGAATTCGAAAAGCTTCCGAAGGTAATTTGTCTTCGGAAGATTTAATTGAAAAAGCTTCTGAAGCTAAAATGGCTTCGGAAGATTTTCTGAGAGTCTTGAAAATTTATGCTTCGGAAGAGAAATAAACCATTGGATGCTTTGTATAGAAATAAACAAAGCTTCCGAGAGTTAATTTTGATTCGGAAGGAAAAAGTCCTTAAAAATGAATAAGTGTCTGAGATAAGAATTTTAAGCTTCGGAAGATGAATTTTGACTTCTTCCGAAGGTAAAATCTCTTAGACAGTTATTTATTTTGAAGACATGTTTTTCTTCCGAAGATAAAACTTTATCTTCCGAAGTATCAGAAAATTTTTCAAGAATCTAAGGAAAGTCTTCAAAAAGAATTTTACATCCAAAGAAAACATGAGCTTATGTAAGTGATGAACTAGACAACTTAGGACACACATATTTTAAGAAGAAATAATTAGAATTAGTTTTAAGAAAAGTCTACTCAAAGTTAATCATCCCAATAGCTGATATCATATACTTAAATCTCTGTTCATCAAAAGCTTTTGTGAACAGATCAGCATATTGTTCATCTGTATGAACTTTGACTAGTTTAATTAACCCTTTTTCATAGTTATCTCTTATTAAATGATACCTGATGTTGATGTGTTTGGTCCTTGAGTGCTGCACAGGGTTCTCAGTGATAGAGATAGCACTATTGTTGTCTATGTGGATAGGAGTCTCTTTGAAGTTAAATCCATAGTTCAGCATCTGATTTTGAATCCAAAGCACTTGAGCACAGCAGCTTGCAGCAGCAATGTATTCAGCCTCAGCAGTTGATGCAGACACACAGGATTGTTTCTTGCATTGCCATGAGACAACCCTTCCACCAAGGAATTGACATCCCCCAGATGTAGACTTTGCAGTCATGTTGCAACCACCATAATCACTATCTGTATAGGCATACAAATTGAAATTTGGATTCTTTGGATACCATAGGCCAAGTGTTGAAGCACCTTTGAGGTATCTTAAACTCCTTTTCACAGTGATTAAGTGAGACATCTTAGGGTTGGCTTGATATCTTGCACAAATACATGTGGCAAACATGATATCAGGCCTGCTAGTTGTAAGATACATAAGAGACCCAATCATAGCCCTGTATAAATGTTCATCTACACACTCCCCCTCAAGATCAGGACCAAGGGAGTGGTTTCTGGCTATGGGTGTCTTAGCAATCTTACAATCAGTCATGTTGAACCTCTTGAGTATGTCTTGAACATACTTTGACTGACTTATGAAGATGCCATCTTCAACCTGCTTCACTTGAATTCCCAGAAAGAAATTGAGTTCCCCCATTGAACTCATTTCAAATCTGTCTTTCATCAGCTTCTCAAAGTCTTTGCAGAGCTTTGGATTAGTTGAACCAAAGATGATGTCACCTACATATACTTGAACTAGCAATAAGTCATTTCCCTGTCCTTTGATGAAGAGAGTTCCATCTATAGTACCTCTCCTGTATCCATGTTTACAAAGATACTCAGATAGTGTCTCATACCACTTCCTGGGTGCCTGATGCAGCCCATAAAGAGCTTTGTCAAGCTTGCAGACATAATCAGGATGATCAGGGTCTACAAAACCAGGTGGTTGTTTGACATAAACCTCTTCATCAATCACTCCATATAAGAAAGCACACTTTACATCAAGTTGATAGACCTTGAAGTTCTTGGATGCAACAAATGCCAGGAATATCCTAACAGCTTCTAGTCTTGCTACAGGAGCAAAGACATCAGTGTAGTCAATCCCTTCTTCTTGTGTGTATCCTTGAACAACTAGTCTTGCCTTGTTCTTGATGATGATTCCTCTATCATCCTTCTTATTCCTAAAAACCCATTTGGTTCCAATGATAGTCTTCCCATGAGGAAGAGGACAAAGGTTCCAAACTTTCTGCCTTTTGAATTGAAGCAGCTCTTGTTGCATTGCTTCAACCCAACTTCCATCCTTTAGAGCTTCATCAACTTTCTTTGGCTCTATCTGAGATAAGAAACAAGAACGAAGAAAAACATTTGCTTCATGGGTTTGTCCTCTTGTTCTTACCCCTGTGACAACATCTCCAATGATGTTTGTGGTGGGGTGAGACTTGTGGATCCTTAGCTGAGGGATCACAGCAAGTTGCTGAGAAAGATCCAAATTTGAGAAATTTAGATCTGGCCTGGAAGATTCACCTTCCACATTATCACACTTATCAAGATTAACTTGATCCAATGAGTGTGTGACATCATTGATGTTGTCATCTATGGTATGGTTATTAGCATCAAGAAATTCCTGATCACTATCACCATCACCATTGTTGTCTTCTACAATTGAGGTGTCTTTATCTGGTTGAGAAGCCTCTGAGCTGGAATTTGAAGGCATACCAGATGTATCAGCAGAATTTGTCATTGTTGTGCTGATAGAAACCTCATTTGCTGAAGTAGTTCCAACTGGAGCTGAAGATGTATAAGTTGAAGATCTTCCTAGCTCAAATCTTGGATCAGGATCACCTGTATTTAAGTTTTCTGCAGATCCTGAAACATGCTCACAAGATTTGTTAAAACAGTTGGTAACTAAATCAAGATCAAACAGCCAATCCGGACCAGAACCAGCCACACAGGGTGTGTGTTCATTGAAAGTCACATTGGCTGACTCCTCAACAATTCTAGTTCTGAGATTGTATACTTTATAAGCCTTAGCTTGGGAAGAGTATCCAATGAAGTGTCCATCATCTGATTTCTCAGCAAACTTGGCAATTTGATCTTTGGTATTCAAGATGGTGCAGGGACATCCAAATGACCTGAGAAAACCAATGAAAGGTTTCCTCTTGTGCTAAAGTTCATAAGGAGTCTTACCATGTGTCTTAACTACTAAAACTCTGTTTTGCACATAGCAAGCAGTATTAACTGCCTCTGCCCAGAAAGTGATGGGCAGTTTATAGTCAGACAACATAGTTCTTGCAGCTTCAATAAGTGTCCTGTTTCTCTTCTCAGCAACTCCGTTTTGCTGAGGAGTCCTGGGAGCACTATATTGTCTTGTAATACCTTTTTCATCACAAAATGTATCAAGGATTTGGTTCTTGAATTCAGTTCCTTGATCACATCTTATGGTTTTGACCTTGTGATCACATTGATTCTCAACTTTTAAGATGAAATTCTTCAGAATCTCAGGGGTTTCATCCTTAGTTCTAAGAAAGAAAACCCAAGTGAATCTTGTAAAATCATCTGTGATCACCAAACAGTAAGAGGTCCTTCCTAGACTCATTACACTGGTGGGGCCAAAGAGATCCATATGTAATAAGTGTAGGGGAGTAGTGATGGAGTTCTTTTCCTTAGGCTTGTGAGATACCTTGTGTTGCTTCCCTTTCAGGCATGCAACACAATGATCATCACTTGTAAACTCTTTCTTTGGCATTCCAGTTACCAGATCATGTTTAATTAATTTATTCATGTTCTTAAAGTTTACATGGCACATTCTTTTATGCCATAGGAAAGACTCATCACTATTTGCTTTAGATAGAAAGCATGAAACTTCTCCAGAGGGAGATGTTTCTTGCAAATCCATCTTGTACGTGTTCCCTTTCCTGGGGGCTCTGAGCAGGATATGCTCATGAGGAATGACCACTCCAGGCTTGAGAACAATGCACTCATGCTCAGTAAAGAGCATGTTATGACTCTGATCACAAAATTGGGATACACTCAGAAGATTGTACCCAAGCTCCTTAACAAAGTTTACCTTCTCAATGCTGAGCTTACCATTTGTGACCTTGCCCCTTCCAGAAATGTAACCACCTTCATCTCCTCCAAAAGCAACTGGTCCTCCATCAATTCTCTCAAAATTATGGAGTAGAGACCTATTGCCTGTCATGTGCCTGGAACAGCCACTGTCGATTATCTAGACATTCCTGTTTGTCTTGAGCTGTTCCTACACAAAGAAGATGATTAGTTACATTTGGAAACCCAAGCCTTACTTGTCCTGGGCTCACTAAGTGTAATAGAAGGTAATGCAACAGTAATAGATCCTATAGTTGTACTATGGGGATCTTCAGCTGTTGTTGATGGAGAAACTTCAGTCATTTGGTCTTTCTTAGACTTCCACACCACCTTTGGAGTCTTGGACTTGACCTTCAAAACCTTAGAAGCTTTTGGGACTTCACAAGTTTTGATGACTGAACCTTCGGAAGAGTCTACAGTCACTGCAGCAGACTTCAGTGCTTCAGAAGAACTCCTTTCTTCCGAGACTCTTAGCTGAGGAGTCTTGGTTGATGTCTTCAGTCCTTACTACTTTGAAACCTGCAGAGATAAAAACTTGTTTCTGCTTAGCATCAAAAGTAGCCTTGATTTCTTGAGCCTTCTTTGCTTTTCTCTTGCTCTTCCTGATCAAGTTCTTTCTCTTGGACTTGGTCATCACAGTAGATTTCTTCTCCTCAGAAGGATAGTGGCCCTTAGAAGAATCCTCTTCTTCACTCTTCTCAGAGGAATTCTTCACTATCACTTCTTCATCATCCTCACTTATAGGATCTATGAGAGGAAGCTCATCTTCACAAGTTCCACACCTAGGAGATCTTATAGACAAGATTGTGTGTGGAGGAGCTATCTCATTTGATCCCAGTCCCTGTCTATTTTGATAGCACACTTTGTTGTGCAGGGATGATGATATCCTGTTCTTGAAGGTCTCTTCTTCAAGAACACTCTTCTCTACCTTGGCTTTGCTGATCAGAAGCTCAGCCTGGCATTCAGTCAACTTAGTTATGAGATCCTGGATCTGAGTTCTGAAATCTGTATGTTCATGTTTTAGTACTGAAATGGTTTTCTCCAAGTCCTCTATCTTTAACTTGTAATCATTTTCAAACTTTCTAAAATCAGATTTTAATATGTTTAATGACTCAAGATCAGATCTCATCTCTAAGTTGTAGGACCTGTATCTATTTACTTTAGCAATGCATTCAGGAGTACAGAGATGTTCCAATACCTTGGCTTCATCATGGTCAGCCATCAGTGCTTGGTTTTGAGAAGCATCTTCCACCTGAAAGCTCCAGTCAAAGCCTCCCTCTTCAACAGCAACAGCAGCATGTTGCTTTGGCTTCTCAGTCTGAGGGGCTTTGTCAGTGTAGTTTGGTCTGGGTTGTGTTTGGCCCCCATTTGCTTTAGGTGCCTTACACTCCCTAGCAAAGTGGCCCATAAGGTTACAGTTGTAACACTTAACTTTGCTTTTATCCAGCCCAAACTTCCCACTGGTAGCATTGCTTGGAAATCTTCTTCTTGTCCTCTTGTAGAACTTCTTGGCTCTGTGAGTGGGGAGAGCCATCTGCTGAACTATCTCCATGTATTCCAGGTCATCTGGATGGATACAGTCCAGGTCTTCAAGAGTGAAGAGAGAGTTCCCACAGCTTTCATCAGTAGACACAAAGGCTTGAGAAGAACTTGTCTCTTGGAATGGGCTTCCTTGAGTAAAGTTCTCCCTTGGTGTCTCCGGGAAGGTGATGAAAGGACCTTTTTGTGAGTTGTCAGGGTAGCATATGAGATGATGTTGGGGTTCTATGCTGTCCCTTTCAACCACATGAAGGGCTGAACCCATTTGATTGTTGGAGTTGCCAGATGAACCTTGCATGTTCATCTCCATCTGGTATCCACTGAGAATCCCATACAACTCTGTCAGAGTAAGAGTTTTAAGGTTCTCAGTCCTCTTGATCACCACACAGTAGTGTGTCCATTGCCTAGGAAGTGAGGACATGAACTTCCTTACAATGTCCCTGTTCTCAAGAGGAACTCCTCCATCCACTAGGGTATCCACAATCTCAACATACCTGAAGTATTGTTGAGTCATGGTTTCACCTGCTTTGAAGGTGAAATTTTCAAACTGCTGCTTTAGAAGATCCTTCTTGTTCTCCTTGGCTTCAGAGGAGCCTTCATACATCACCTTCAGTGCATCCCACAGCTGTTTAGCTGTTTTGCACTTCTTAAAACCTCTGTATACAGAGTTTGGGAGAGCAGTCTGAAGAGCACTCATGGCCTTCCTATCAATCTCTACTCTTTTTCTATCTTCATCTGAGTAGTTGGCCACATCTTTTGGAATCATACCAGCACCAGTAGCAGAGGGGGTGCTGGGTATGAAAGGTCCATTCTCAACAGATTCCCACATTCTTGAATCAAGAGACCTGATGAAGCCTTCCATCCTCATGCTCCAGGTGTCAAAATCATCAAGAGTGATCAGTGGGGATTTGTTCATGGTTCCAGTCTCCATATCAGTCTTTGAGATGGAAGCCATTTGAAAAGTTTAGTTTTTTTTTGTGTGTGTGAGGGATCTTAAGATGGTTAGATCTTATATCAAGAGCCTGGAAAGCTCTGATACCAATTGCAGGACCGTTCAAGGGCTTGAACACAATTACAACACAACAACACAATGAGGAGAGCAACTAAACTTTAATCAAACAATGAACTGGTTTAACCAAGGTGATACTAAGAACACAAGTAAAGTAAAGAGACAGAACAAGAGAGTATGGGTTTCAAGGAGGCAGTATATTGCTTTCTCAAGTTCTTTTACAAGTGTTACAAAGCATTAAGAAAGATATAAGAACTTGAAATACTTATACTACAACCTACAACTGGCTATACTTTGAAAGCCAGCTGGATACAATTGACTAGACACTAACAAAATCAATTGTAGGATCAAAAGGCATATCTGCCTTTTGACCTTGTGACTATGACATGCCATAGCTCACATCCTTATACATTACAAAAAGGATAAAGTACATAAAGTGGAAAGTTACAGACTCAAGACCTCAATGTACAGTTACCAAAAGCATGGACCTTTTCACCAACTCATGTAAGTTGGTGACTTTACAGAGATGCAGCGGAAAAGGTGCTTTATGGAACAGTACATCAGATAAAGCATGTGTACTAAAAGTCTTCGGAAGAAATCTGTCTTCATAGGTTGAAGTTTCGGAAGACTTTGTCTCTGAGGCTTCGGAAGACTTCATGTTTGGCTTCGAAAGATATTGGTCTTGGCTTCGAAGATTTTACACTTAGAGTATTTTCTAGTGCATTGTGTAAAACTTCCGAAGCATTCTTCTCTTCAGTACTTAGTGCATGTTGCAGAGACACTTTGGATGTTTTGGGTTGCATCAGACTTAAGGAATCCTTACAAGTTAGTTGCTCCTTTATAACTATTATCCTTGCGTAGATACTGAATAAAGGATTCTATGGATGAACAATTGTCATTTCGATTGAATTCAGTGGATACTTTTGACAAGAGGGTTTGAACAATGTGATGGAGAGTTCTAGTTAAGATTAGGGCACGAGTATATCGATTTGCAAGTGTCATTTGTATGGTTTCGTGTTCGGGTTGCATTCGTTTAAACAAGAGATCCAATGTTTCATTTGTGATTGATTAGTGTGATTTTAGTGATCATTATAACCGGATTTGATTAAATTAGATTAAGTGTGTGTTGAAAGGTTTAAGAATCAAAACTTCATAGCATTATAGGTAGTTAGGAAAAACAAAAAACTATCTATACGAGAACTTTTGTTGTTTAGTGTTTTTTTACAAGTATTTCCTTACTCATGCATCTTATTAATCTTTTATGAATACATTAATGCACCATTCCATATTTGCATATTGTTTGTTGAATTAGAAGGAATATTATTAACTAGGACGTGTTAACTTGATTTGACCTCTTTTTCATCGATCACACATTGTGTCTTTTGGTTGACGTCTATTAGTTTCATACGGTAACTATAATTTTATTCTCGATTTCTATTCATTGAATACGAGTAGTTAGTTGCTCCTTAACAACTATTATCCTTGTGTTGTTGCTCTATAAAGGATTCCTTGAACCAACAATTGCCATTTCGATTGATTTTAGTGGATTTTTTAGGCAAGAGTGTTTGAAGATGATTTGGAGAGTTGTTGTTGAGTTTTGGGCAGGAGTTTATCAATTTTCAAGTGTCATTTGCATGGTTTCGTGTACGTGTTGCATTCAAGCAGTAGATCATATGTTCCATTTGTTATTGATTATTATGATTTTAGTAATCATTATAAACTGATTACATTAAATTAGATTACGAGTGTGTTTAAAAGGTTTGAGAATCAAAACGCCATAGCATTGGAGGTAGTTAGGGTAAACAAAAAACTATCAATGTGAGAACTCTTGTTGTTTATTTTATTTTTTATAAGTATTTCCTTTCTCATGTATCTTATTATTAATCTTTCGTGGATTCTTTAATGCACCATTCCATAGAAGCATAACGTTTATTGAAATACAAGGAAATATTATAAACTAGGACGTGTTAACTAGATTTGACTTCTTTTTCTTCAATAACACATTGTGTTTCTTCTTTGACATTGTATTAGTTTCTTTCGGTAAATTTAATAGATTCTTGATTTCTATCGAGTGAATACGAGTAGTTAGTTGCTCCTTAACAACTATTATCCTTGCTTAGATACTCAATAAAGGATTTTGTGGATGAACAACTGTCATTTCGATTGAATTCAGTGGATACTTTAGACAAGAGGGTTTGAACATGATTATGGATAGATCTAGTTAAGTTTTGGGCATGAGTGTATCTATTTGCAAGTGTCATTTGTATGGTTTCGTGTCCGGGTTGCATTCGTTTAAACAAGAGATCCAATGTTTCATTTGTGATTGATTAGTATAGTTTTAGTGATCATTATAACCGGATTTGATTAAATTAGATTAATAGTGAGTTGAAAAGGTTTGAGAATCAAAACTTCATAGCATTATACGTAGTTAGGGAAAACAAAAAAACTATCTATGCGAGAACTCTTGTTGTTTAGTGTTTTTTACGAGTATTTCCTTACTCATGCATCTTATTAATTTTGTTGAGTACATTAATGCACCATTCCATAGTTGCATATTGTTTGTTGAATTAGTAGGAATATTATTAACTAAGATGTGTTAACTTGATTTGACCTCTTTTTCATCGATCACACATTGTGTCTTTTGTTTGACGTTTATTAGTTTCATACAGTAACTTTAATTTGATTCTCGATTTCTATTCATTGAATACGAGTAGTTAGTTGCTCATTTACAACTATTATCCTGTGTTGTTGCTCAATAAAGGATTCTTTGAACCAACAATTGCCATTTTGATTGATTTTAGTGGATTTTTGTAACACCCGGAAATTTATTATTTTGAAGCCGGCGAAGAAAGAAAAAGAAATAAAGTCCAAAGTCGAGGGACCAAACTCGCCAACGAAGAAAAGTTGGGATATGTGGTGGTTTATGTAGGGAGAGGGCAGCCCACTCTCCCCACACTTCACACATTTCATCCACCAAAGAAGAGAGAAGAGAGAAAGAAGAGAAAAAGGGAGAAAAGGGTTGATTCGGGTGATTCGAGTGTCCAAATCCGTCGAGTGGCAAGCCAAATCGAAGCTCTTGTCTTTGTGCTCGATTGTGTGAGTTCTAGGACCCCACTTTTACTCGTTTTCAACTGATTTTGGGGCTGGAAAGTGTGCAAAACCCGTTTTTATGTGTGTGTGTGTTTGACCCATTTGGGTGTGATGTGTATGTTGTGTTTAGAGTTGGATTTCGGGCTTGGGTATGCTTGTATGGTGTTAAGGTATACATTCCTAAGGTCCAGGAGGGTTAATTTAGGCTTAGAATGGGTTTGGATGAGCTTGGAGGCCGAAAATGGCAGATTGGGTTCGGGATGAACTCCATTCTGCACCAGCTAGGGCTAGGCGACCGAATGAAGGCCATACGGCCGAATGAGGGCGATTGAAGGTTCATTCGCACGATTGGGACTCAGTCGCACGACTGGGAGTCCAGTCGCATGAGGGATGTGCGACTGAGGGTTCAGTCGCATAGATGCTTAGTCGCATGAGTCCATACGCATGAGGTTAGTCGCATAGGCGCCCATTCGCAGTAATCCCATTCGCACAAGGTCCATACGCACGATTGGATGTTCATTCGCATAGATGACCATTCGCATGGGTCCAGTCGCATGATGTTCAGTCGCATGGAGGCCATGCGACTGAAGAGTGTCCATACGCCCGAATAGGGCTGTTACACTCGAAGGAATGTGTAGATTGACTTCTGGCCTTCGGGGGAAAGGTGCAGATGTAAGTGTTGACGTAAAGTAACCCGTAAGAGCATGTAAGAGGATGATTATGGCCTTAGAGAGCATGTAGGGCATGATGATAATGATGATGATGATGATGATGATGATGTTGCATGTTTATGCATATTATGAATGTATGATGTTGCCCTGTATGATGATGATGGATGTGTATGAATGTTCCTTATATGATGTATGCTTATCTTTCTTGTGGCTTTACATGTCATGCTAATGAATGAATGAATGAATGAATGAAGTATTATGTAATGTAAAGCGAAAGAAAATGAAAGAGGAACATGAAGTAAGAATGCATGCATTAATGAACGATGAATGAACGAATGAAAGGCTTGCAAGCATATTTATTGGGGTGAGCGACTTTGTGTTGCAAAAGACTCGGATGAAGTGCAATCATTAGATTGCCTATGAGGTGAGCAACCTTGTTGTTGCAAAAGACTCGAGTAAGAGCTATCGTGACGTTGCCTTGGGGTGAGCAACCTTGTTGTTGCAAAAGACTCGGATAGCTTGCTATCGTGATGGGCAATTGGGGTGAGCAACCTTAGGGGTGCAAAAGACTCGGATAGCGAGCAATCATTGAGATTGCCATTGAGGTGAGCGACCATGTTGTCGCAAAAGACTCGGAAGACAGAATGAACGAAAGAATGGAAGATAATGAATGTGATGAAAGATAATAATGAAATTATCTGTGTATACGTATGTTGCATGATCGCATGATAAAGGAATGGTTTTTAATGAAAGTAAAGTATGTTTTATTATTAAAACTAGAACTCACTCAGCAACGCTGACTTTTATTGCATTTTCCAGTTGGCAGGTAAATGATTGCTGAGGATGGCACGGCGAAGCTACTCAGCTCTTTTGGGATGGCATCCAATTATATAGCTTTTGTGATGTAATGCAAACACGAATTTTGTAACCGGATAATGATGTATTATTTGGCAAAAGTAATTATAATGAAACGTGATGTCATTTTGAATGTTTCCGCTGCAATGATTTCTTAATGTAATGTAATTATATGTTTTATGTGCGATGAATGACCAACTGTAAGCGTCCCGGGAACGGGGCCTTACAAGTTGGTATCAGAGCCAAAGTTTAAGTGAAATGGGTAAATTTTCAAAATAAACCTTAACTTAAACTGAAAATGGGACGAATGGGGAATGGGATGCCAAACTGAGTAGCTGCGTGCCATCAGGTATTTTCTTAAGGTTAACCGGTTTATGTGCGCATGGTATATGTTATGTGTTGCATGTAGATTTGAATACTGATGTAGTCAGGACAGGTAATACTTGGGGTATGAAGAGTACAGTAAGTGGCTAATCACAACTGGCCACTGTAATTAGGGACTTACTATACTTGACATAAACTGAGTTGTTTCCTCGAATGACCGTGTTGGTGTTTGAATCTTTCAGTGTGTTAGAGAATGGCTGGTGGTAGATCTTCTAGAGCTTCTAGGGGTGGAGGCCGTGATGGCCCTGTTGCTGAACCACGCCCTAAAAGAGGAAGGCCTAGAGCTGAGAAAGAGGTTCCTGCAGAACCTGAGACTCCTCATCCAGAAGCTGGGGATGAGAGTGCGAACTTAAGGGCCTCGGTGAAGGAGGCTGTTGTGGAGGAAGTACATCAAGTCATGCAGACAATCTTACCGTCTGTGGTGACCGAAGTCATCAAAGCTGTGAAGGAAGGGGAACGAAAGGAGAGAAACCGGGCCTCGGGGGAGCAACCGGAGCCTGAAACTATTTTCTCCGATAATGAGGAGGAAGAGGAAGAGGAGCCTGTGCGGGAGGTGACACGAGGCTGCAACTACGGGGTGTTTATGAGATGCAAGCCCCCTACTTTTGACGGTAATGGCAATGCTGCCGCTGCTCACCGATGGGTGAGAGAAATGGAGGCTGTTCTCGACATCAGCGAGTGCCGAGAAGATCAGAAAGTCAAGTTTGCCACCCACTCCTTCGTGGACTCGGCACTATGCTGGTGGGACAACATTGTCCAGGCAGAGGGTAGTCGGGCGATCGGGCGAATGAGGTGGCCCGAACTGAAGAAGATGGTGATCGAGGAGTTTTGTCCTCATCGGGAAATGGATAAGGTCGAGAGGGAGTTTCTGCAACTGGAGGCGGGAACCATGACACACCAACAGTACACCACGAAGTTCAACGAGATGGCACGTCTGGTGCCGGATCAAGTGACACCTCTGTCCCGAAAGATCAAGAGGTATATACAAGGTTTGCCAGCGGATATTCGCAGGCACATGATCGCCGCCCGGCCGAGCACGTTTAGGTCGGCGGTGGATTTGGCGGGAAGATTGTATGATGAGAGGACGGTGGTGGTGACTGATGGTGGCAGAAAGAGCGGTGGTGAACGAGGCTGGCAAGGGAAGAGATTTGGTCGGGGCAACGCCTCGATGGGTAATAAGAAGGCACGGATGGATGATCGCCGTGTGGTTATGACAGGTGCGGGATCGAGAAGGTGTGGTAGATGTGGACGGGAGCATAGCGGGGAGTGCAGGTTTGGGTCGAACTTGTGCTTCAGGTGTGGAAAGGCGGGGCACATGGCAAAGGACTGTCGCGCGGTCCGATGCTTTAACTGTGGTGAAGAGGGTCACGTGCTCAAGGATTGTAAGAAGCCGAGGGCTGAGAGTTCAGGGGCAAAGAGGACGGGAGGTGATGGACCGAGGGCGAGCGCCAGGGCATTCACCATGACACAGGAGGAAGCTAGAACGGACCCTGATGTCGTGTCCGGTACGTTTCTGGTGAACCAAACTTTAGCTTCTGTGTTATTTGATTCTGGTGCTAGTAAGAGTTTTATTTCTGCTGCTTTCTGTGCTAAGCTGCCTGTTAGTAGTAGATGTGTTGATGCGCCCTTCGATGTAGAAACTGCCATAGGTAAGTCTACCAGGATTTCTGAGATGATAGAGAATTGTGATGTGGAGCTCGAAGGTCATAAGTTTCCTGTTAGGCCGTTTGTGATGACCTTAGGTGGTTTTGATTTGGTTCTTGGGATGGATTGGTTAGCGGACTTCGAGGCGAACATTGTGTGTCGCAAGAAGATGATTCGGTTGTTGGCGCCTGATGGTAGTTCAGTGACGATATATGGTGATAGGGTTACTACGATTCCGAAGGTGATCTCAATGGCAGTGGCGGGAAAGTGTATGAGGCGTGGATGTAGTGCCTACTTGGCCTATGTAAAGGATGTGGATACGCCAACACCACAACTAGCCGATGTACCAGTTGTGTGTGACTTTCCAGATGTATTCCCAGAAGACTTATCAGGAGTGCCACCTGACAGAGAGATCGAGTTTCAGATTGATCTGATACCGGGTGCCCAACCTGTCGCCAAGGCACCGTATCGGTTGGCTCCGACCGAGATGAAAGAATTGATGGATCAGTTGCAAGAGCTACTTGATAAGGGGTTCATTAGACCGAGTATCTCTCCTTGGGGTGCTCCGGTCCTGTTTGTAAAGAAGAAGGACGGTAGTATGAGGATGTGCATCGACTACCGCGAGCTGAACAAGTTGACAGTGAAGAACCGATACCCCTTACCGAGGATTGATGATTTGTTCGATCAGCTTCAGGGTGCCAGTTGGTTTTCAAGGATAGATCTTCGATCTGGTTACCATCAGTTGAAGGTGAAGGAGCAAGACATTCCTAAAACAGCTTTCCGTACGCGCTATGGTCACTACGAGTTTCTTGTCATGTCCTTTGGCTTGACCAACGCGCCAGCTGCTTTTATGGATTTGATGAACCGTGTGTGTCGGCCTATGTTGGATAAATCAGTGATCGTGTTCATTGATGATATCCTGATTTATTCGAGGAGCGAAGCAGAGCATGCCGGTCACATTCGGGAGGTACTAGAGACGCTGAGGAGGGAGAAGTTGTATGCAAAATTCTCCAAGTGCGCGTTCTGGTTGCGCGAAGTTCAGTTCTTGGGTCACGTGGTGAATCCCGATGGGATTATGGTGGACCCGGCAAAAGTGGAGGCGGTTATGCAATGGAAGTCGCCAAAGACGCCATCCGAGATTCGTAGCTTCTTGGGTTTGGCGGGCTACTATAGAAGATTCATCCAAGACTTTTCTAAGATTGCTTCCCCACTGACTAAGCTGACCCGAAAAGATGTGAAGTTCGTATGGGGTCAAGCTCAAGAGAAGGCATTTGATGAATTGAAGGCGAGATTGACTCAAGCTCCTGTTCTGTCATTACCCGATGGAAGTGAAGACTTGGTGGTTTATTCCGATGCTTCCTACTCGGGATTGGGGTGTGTGTTAATGCAGAGAGGAAAGGTTATAGCCTATGCATCCCGACAGTTGAAGGTTCATGAGGTCAATTATCCTACTCATGACTTGGAGCTAGCAGCTGTGGTCTTTGCATTGAAGATTTGGAGGCACTATCTGTACGGGACTAAGTGCACCATTTTCACTGACCACAAGAGTCTGAAGTACTTCTTCGAGCAGAAGGATTTGAACATGAGGCAGAGGCGGTGGTTGGAACTTATAAAGGATTATGATTGTGAGATCCACTACCATCCGGGCAAGGCCAACGTGGTGGCTGATGCCCTTAGCCGGAAGGAGAGGCCCGAGCCGATTCGGGTGAAAGCCTATCAGTTGATCATGACCTCTGATGTAATGAAACAGGTTAAAGAGTTTCAAGATGAGGCACTGAAAGAAGATCATCTTAACTCTGAAAGGATGAGAGGTCTGGTTGGGGAATTGGGTGAAAACACGCTCGGTGTTAGAACCCGATTTGATCGTGTGTGGATTCCTCGTTTTGGGGATCTACGGGGGAAGATAATGGATGAAGCTCACAAGACTCGGTACTCCATTCATCCTGGTGCCACGAAGATGTACCATGATATGAAGAAAGATTATTGGTGGCCGGGTATGAAGCGCGACGTGGTGGAGTATGTGAGTAAGTGCCTTACTTGCTTACAGGTGAAGGCCGAGCATCAAAAGCCGTATGGGAAGATACAACCTTTGGATATACCGGAATGGAAGTGGGAGCACATCACCATGGATTTCATTACCAAGCTGCCGCGTACCCCGAAAGGGTATGATGCCATATGGGTGATAGTTGATCGTTTGACGAAGAGTGCTCACTTCCTACCGATCCGCGAGACATATTCATCTGAGAGGTTGGCTGATCTGTTTATCAAAGAGATTGTGACTCGTCATGGTGTGCCGGTGTCTATTGTGTCGGATCGCGACACCCGGTTTACATCTAAATTCTGGAAGAAGTTCCACGATGCTATGGGGACGAGGTTACATATCAGCACGGCTTATCATCCCCAGACTGATGGTCAGTCAGAAAGGACCATACAGACGCTGGAAGACATGCTTCGGGCATGTGTGATTGATTTTGGTGGAAGTTGGGATGACCACCTACCGTTAGCCGAATTCTCATACAACAACAGTTATCACGCCAGCATTGGCATGCCTCCATATGAGATGCTATACGGTAGGAGATGCAGAACACCCGTTTGTTGGGGTGATATTGGTCAGAAGGAATTGGGAAGCGTCGAGGTAATCGAGGCTACGACTGAGACGCTTGAGAAGATTAAGGCCTTCATGAAGGCAGCCAAAGACAGACAGAAGTCGTATGCTGATAAACGACGCAGGCCGATTGAGTTCCAGGTGGGTGACCGGGTTATGTTGAAGGTCTCACCTTGGAAGGGTATCATTCGCTTCCGAAAGCGGGGCAAGTTGAGCCCAAGGTATATAGGCCCTTTCCGAATCATTGCTCGAGTAGGAGAGGTGGCCTATAGACTGGAGTTACCAGATGAGTTAAGTGGAATTCACCCGACATTCCATGTATCTCATCTAAGAAAGTGCTTAGCAGATGAAGATATGATTGTCCCATTGGAAGATATCGAAGTAGATGAACGGCTCAATTATGTGGAGCAACCAGTGGCAATCATCGATCGAAAGGAGAAAAGGCTAAGGAATAAAGTGGTTCCTCTTGTGCGTGTACAGTGGAAGCACAGGAAGGGATCCGAGTCAACGTGGGAGACTGAGGAAGAAATGAGACAGCATTATCCACGTTTGTTCGAGGAATGACAGGTTTCGGGGACGAAACCTATTTAAGGGGGGTGGACTTGTAACACCCGGAAATTTATTATTTTGAAGCCGGCGAAGAGAAAAAAAGAAATAAAGTCCAAAGTCGAGGGACCAAACTCGCCAACGAAGAAAAGTTGGGATATGTGGTGGTTTATGTAGGGAGAGGGCAGCCCACTCTCCCCACACTTCACACATTTCATCCACCAAAGAAGAGAGAAGAGAGAAAGAAGAGAAAAAGGGAGAAAAGGGTTGATTCGGGTGATTCGAGTGTCCAAATCCGTCGAGTGGCAAGCCAAATCGAAGCTCTTGTCTTTGTGCTCGATTGTGTGAGTTCTAGGACCCCACTTTTACTCGTTTTCAACTGATTTTGGGGCTGGAAAGTGTGCAAAACCCGTTTTTATGTGTGTGTGTGTTTGACCCATTTGGGTGTGATGTGTATGTTGTGTTTAGAGTTGGATTTCGGGCTTGGGTATGCTTGTATGGTGTTAAGGTATACATTCCTAAGGTCCAGGAGGGTTAATTTAGGCTTAGAATGGGTTTGGATGAGCTTGGAGGCCGAAAATGGCAGATTGGGTTCGGGATGAACTCCATTCTGCACCAGCTAGGGCTAGGCGACCGAATGAAGGCCATACGGCCGAATGAGGGCGATTGAAGGTTCATTCGCACGATTGGGACTCAGTCGCACGACTGGGAGTCCAGTCGCATGAGGGATGTGCGACTGAGGGTTCAGTCGCATAGATGCTTAGTCGCATGAGTCCATACGCATGAGGTTAGTCGCATAGGCGCCCATTCGCAGTAATCCCATTCGCACAAGGTCCATACGCACGATTGGATGTTCATTCGCATAGATGACCATTCGCATGGGTCCAGTCGCATGATGTTCAGTCGCATGGAGGCCATGCGACTGAAGAGTGTCCATACGCCCGAATAGGGCTGTTACACTCGAAGGAATGTGTAGATTGACTTCTGGCCTTCGGGGGAAAGGTGCAGATGTAAGTGTTGACGTAAAGTAACCCGTAAGAGCATGTAAGAGGATGATTATGGCCTTAGAGAGCATGTAGGGCATGATGATAATGATGATGATGATGATGATGATGATGTTGCATGTTTATGCATATTATGAATGTATGATGTTGCCCTGTATGATGATGATGGATGTGTATGAATGTTCCTTATATTATGTATGCTTATCTTTCTTGTGGCTTTACATGTCATGCTAATGAATGAATGAATGAATGAATGAAGTATTATGTAATGTAAAGCGAAAGAAAATGAAAGAGGAACATGAAGTAAGAATGCATGCATTAATGAACGATGAATGAACGAATGAAAGGCTTGCAAGCATATTTATTGGGGTGAGCGACTTTGTGTTGCAAAAGACTCGGATGAAGTGCAATCATTAGATTGCCTATGAGGTGAGCAACCTTGTTGTTGCAAAAGACTCGAGTAAGAGCTATCGTGACGTTGCCTTGGGGTGAGCAACCTTGTTGTTGCAAAAGACTCGGATAGCTTGCTATCGTGATGGGCAATTGGGGTGAGCAACCTTAGGGGTGCAAAAGACTCGGATAGCGAGCAATCATTGAGATTGCCATTGAGGTGAGCGACCATGTTGTCGCAAAAGACTCGGAAGACAGAATGAACGAAAGAATGGAAGATAATGAATGTGATGAAAGATAATAATGAAATTATCTGTGTATACGTATGTTGCATGATCGCATGATAAAGGAATGGTTTTTAATGAAAGTAAAGTATGTTTTATTATTAAAACTAGAACTCACTCAGCAACGCTGACTTTTATTGCATTTTCCAGTTGGCAGGTAAATGATTGCTGAGGATGGCACGGCGAAGCTACTCAGCTCTTTTGGGATGGCATCCAATTATATAGCTTTTGTGATGTAATGCAAACACGAATTTTGTAACCGGATAATGATGTATTATTTGGCAAAAGTAATTATAATGAAACGTGATGTCATTTTGAATGTTTCCGCTGCAATGATTTCTTAATGTAATGTAATTATATGTTTTATGTGCGATGAATGACCAACTGTAAGCGTCCCGGGAACGGGGCCTTACAATTTTTTAGGCAAGAGTGTTTGAAGATGGTTTGGAGAGTTGTTGTTGAGTTTTGGGCAGGAGTTTAACAATTTTCAAGTGTCATTTCCATGGTTTCGTGTACGTGTTGCATTCGAGCAGTAGATCATATGTTCCATTTGTTATTGGTTATTGTGATTTTAGTGATCATTATAAACTGATTACATTAAATAAGATTACGAGTGTGCTTAAAAGGTTTGAGAATCAAAATGCCATAGCATTGGAGGTAGTTAGGGTAAACAAAAACTATCAATGTGAGAACTCTTGTTGTTTATTTTGTTTTTTATAAATATTTGGTTTCTCATGTATTTTATTATTAATCTTTCGTGAATTCTTTAATGCACAATTCCATAGTTGCATAACGTTTATTGAAATACAAGGAAATATTATAAACTAGGACGTGTTATCTAGATTTGACTTCTTTTACTTCGATAACACATTGCGTTTGTTCTTTGATGTTTTATTAGTTTCATTCGGTAAATGTAAATAGATTCTCGATTTCTATTGAGTGAATACGAGTAGTTAGTTGCTCCTTTACAACTATTATCCTTGCGTAGTTACTGAATAAAGGATTCTGTGGATGAACAATTGTCATTTCGATTGAATTCAGTGGATACTTTTGACAAGAGGGTTTGAACAATGTTATGGAGAGTTCTAGTTATGATTTGGGCACGAGTGTATCGATTTGCAAGTGTCATTTGTATGGTTTCGTGTTCGGGTTGCATTCATTTAAACAAGAGATCTAATGTTTCATTTGTGATTGATTAGTGTGATTTTAGTGATCATTATAACCGGATTCGATTAAATTAGATTAAGAGTGTGTTGAAAGGTTTAAGAATCAAAACTTCATAGCATTATAGGTAGTTAGGAAAAACAAAAAACTATCTATGCGAGAACTTTTGTTGTTTAGTGTTTTTTTACGACTATTTCCTTACTCATGCATCTTATTAATCTTTTATGAATACATTAATGCACCATTCCATATTTGCATATTGTTTGTTGAATTAGAAGGAATATTATTAACTAGGACGTGTTAACTTGATTTGACCTCTTTTTCATCGATCACACATTGTGTCTTTTGTTTGACGTCTATTAGTTTCATACGGTAACTATAATTTTATTCTCGATTTCTATTCATTGAATACGAGTAGTTAGTTGCTCCTTTACAACTATTATCCTTGTGTTGTTGCTCTATAAAGGATTCCTTGAACCAACAATTGCCATTTCGATTGATTTTAGTGGATTTTTTAGGCAAGAGTGTTTGAAGATGATTTGGAGAGTTGTTGTTGAGTTTTGGGCAGGAGTTTATCAATTTTCAAGTGTCATTTGCATGGTTTCGTGTACGTGTTGCATTCAAGCAGTAGATCATATGTTCCATTTGTTATTGATTATTATGATTTTAGTAATCATTATAAACTGATTACATTAAATTAGATTACGAGTGTGTTTAAAAGGTTTGAGAATCAAAACGCCATAGCATTGGAGGTAGTTAGGGTAAACAAAAAGCTATCAATGTGAGAACTCTTGTTGTTTATTTTATTTTTTATAAGTATTTCCTTTCTCATGTATCTTATTATTAATCTTTCGTGGATTCTTTAATGCACCATTCCATAGAAGCATAACGTTTATTGAAATACAAGGAAATATTATAAACTAGGACGTGTTAACTAGATTTGACTTCTTTTTCTTCGATAACACATTACATTGTATTAGTTTCATTCGGTAAATGTAAATAGATTCTTGATTTCTATCGAGTGAATACGAGTAGTTAGTTGCTCCTTAACAACTATTATCCTTGCTTAGATACTCAATAAAGGATTTTGTGGATGAACAACTGTCATTTCGATTGAATTCAGTGGATACTTTAGACAAGAGGGTTTGAACACGATTATGGATAGATCTAGTTAAGTTTTGGGCATGAGTGTATCTATTTGCAAGTGTCATTTGTATGGTTTCGTGTTCGGGTTGCATTCGTTTAAACAAGAGATCCAATGTTTCATTTGTGATTGATTAGTATAGTTTTAGTGATCATTATAACCGGATTTGATTAAATTAGATTAATAGTGAGTTGAAAAGGTTTGAGAATCAAAACTTCATAGCATTATAGGTAGTTAGCGAAAACAAAAAAACTATCTATGCGAGAACTCTTGTTGTTTAGTGTTTTTTACGAGTATTTCCTTACTCATGCATCTTATTAATTTTGTTGAGTACATTAATGCACCATTCCATAGTTGCATATTGTTTGTTGAATTAGTAGGAATATTATTAACTAAGATGTATTAACTTGATTTGACCTCTTTTTCATCGATCACACATTGTGTCTTTTGTTTGACGTTTATTAGTTTCATACAGTAACTTTAATTTGATTCTCGATTTCTATTCATTGAATACGAGTAGTTAGTTGCTCATTTACAACTATTATCCTGTGTTGTTGCTCAATAAAGGATTCTTTGAAGCAACAATTGCCATTTTGATTGATTTTAGTGGATTTTTTAGGCAAGAGTGTTTGAAGATGGTTTGGAGAGTTGTTGTTGAGTTTTGGGCAGGAGTTTAACAATTTTCAAGTGTCATTTCCATGGTTTCGTGTACGTGTTGCATTCGAGCAGTAGATCATATGTTCCATTTGTTATTGGTTAATGTGATTTTAGTGATCATTATAAACTGATTACATTAAATAAGATTACGAGTGTGCTTAAAAGGTTTGAGAATCAAAACGCCATAGCATTGGAGGTAGTTAGGGTAAACAAAAAACTATCAATGTGAGAACTCTTGTTGTTTATTTTGTTTTTTATATGAATTTGGTTTCTCATGTATCTTATTATTAATCTTTCGTGAATTCTTTAATGCACAATTCCGTAGTTGCATAACGTTTATTGAAATACAAGGAAATATTATAAACTAGGACGTGTTAACTAGATTTGACTTCTTTTTCTTCGATAACACATTGCGTTTCTTCTTTGACGTTTTATTAGTTTCATTCGGTAAATGTAAATAGATTCTTGATTTTTATTGAGTGAATACGAGTAGTTAGTTGCTCCTTTACAACTATTATCCTTGCGTAGATACTGAATAAAGGATTCTATGGATGAACAATAGTCATTTCGATTGAATTCAGTGGATACTTTTGACAAGAGGGTTTGAACAATGTTATGGAGAGTTCTAGTTATGATTTGGGCATGAGTGTATCGATTTGCAAGTGTCATTTGTATGGTTTCGTGTTCGGGTTGCATTCGTGTAAACAAGAGATCCAATGTTTCATTTGTGATTGATTAGTGTGATTTTAGTGATCATTATAACCGGATTTGATTAAATTAGATTAAGAGTGTGTTGAAAGGTTTAAGAATCAAAACTTCATAGCATTATAGGTAGTTAGGAAAAACAAAAAACTATCTATGCGAGAACTTTTGTTGTTTAGTGTTTTTTTACGAGTATTTCCTTACTAATGCATCTTATTAATCTTTTATGAATACATTAATGCACCATTCCATATTTGCATATTGTTTGTTGAATTAGAAGGAATATTATTAACTAGGACGTGTTAACTTGATTTGACCTCTTTTTCATCGATCACACATTGTGTCTTTTGTTTGACGTCTATTAGTTTCATACGGTAACTATAATTTTATTCTCGATTTCTATTCATTGAATACGAGTAGTTAGTTGCTCCTTTAAAACAATTATCCTTGTGTTGTTGCTCAATAAAGGATTCCTTGAACCAACAATTGCCATTTCGATTGATTTTAGTGGATTTTTTAGGCAAGAGTGTTTGAAGATGATTTGGAGAGTTGTTGTTGAGTTTTGGGCAGGAGTTTATCAATTTTCAAGTGTCATTTGCATGGTTTCGTGTACGTGTTGCATTCAAGCAGTAGATCATATGTTCCATTTGTTATTGATTAGTGTGATTTTAGTGATCATTATAAACTGATTTCATGAAATTAGATTACGAGTGTGTTTAAAAGGTTTGAGAATCAAAACGCCATAGCATTGGAGGTAGTTAGGGTAAACAAAAAACTATCAATGTGAGAACTCTTGTTGTTTATTTTATTTTTTATAAGTATTTCCTTTCTCATGTATCTTATTATTAATATTTCGTGAATTCTTTAATGCCCCATTCCATAGAAGCATAACGTTTATTGAAATACAAGGAAATATTATAAACTAGGACGTGTTAACTAGATTTGACTTCTTTTTCTTCGATAACACATTGCGTTTCTTCTTTGACGTTTTATTAGTTTCATTCGGTAAATGTAAATAGATTCTTGATTTCTATTGAGTGAATACGAGTAGTTAGTTGCTCCTTAACAACTATTATCCTTGCTTAGATACTCAATAAAGGATTCTGTGGATGAACAACTGTCATTTCGATTGAATTCAGTGGATACTTTAGACAAGAGGGTTTGAACATGGTTATGGAGAGATCTAGTTAAGTTTTAGGCATGAGTGTATTTATTTGCAAGTGTCATTTGTATGGTTTCGTGTTCGGGTTGCATTCGTTTAAACAAGAGATCCAATGTTTCATTTGTGATTGATTAGTATAGTTTTAGTGATCATTATAACCGGATTTGATTAAATTAGATTAATAGTGAGTTGAAAAGGTTTGAGAATCAAAACTTCATAGCATTATAGGTAGTTAGGGAAAACAAAAAAAACTATCTATGCGAGAACTCTTGTTGTTTAGTGTTTTTTACAAGTATTTCCTTACTCATGCATCTTATTAATTTTTTTGAGTACATTAATGCACCATTCTATAGTTGCATATTGTTTGTTGAATTAGTAGGAATATTATTAACTAAGATATGTTTGTTGGATTCTTTATGCCCAAGACACATAGAACATTGAGGTGGTTAGTACGTTATGATCCAAGTCGGGTCATACCCAATAACAAGCTTAGCAAACACCAATTAATATTTAATTGATGATATGATCATGCAATTAAATAAATACACCAATTTAGAAAATGGGTTTTCTAAATAAGTTTCATATGAGATTGAACAACTTATATGGATATTTTGTTCATGGATATTATTTGTAATGTTGTTTAATTTAGTTAAATAACATCAAATAATAAAAGTGTGTGTATGTTATATAATTAAAAGGTTAATTATATATATATATCTTTATTAATCTTTAGTTTGACAAAAGATTAATATGTAAGGACCTATTGGAAAAATAATAGAAGTTGAACAACCCTAAGAAGGGTTTTCGGCCGCCCCCCCTTTAGTGCAGCCATTCTTTTGTTTTTCTTGGTTCTCTCTTGGGTTTTTCTCTCTAAAAACACACACACATCTTCATCCTCTCATCTCACACACATATGGAATGACCAAAGGAGAGAATGGTTCTCTCCCTTTTGAAGAAACTCTCGGCTGAAACATGTTCCAGCAGCATCTTCATGCTTGATTCGGTGCTGGAAGGATGTTCCAGCAGCATCTTCATGGTCGTGTTGGTGTCAAACCCTAGCAAAAATGGTGTTTCTTGAAGGCTTGTGGGTATGAGCACTTGAGGACTTCTATCCTTGAAGTCTTGGCCATTTTTCAGACTCATTTCAGCCCCTTTCAAGTCGGTTTTGACAGCTTCTGGAAGGTAGTTCCATTGTGTTGTTTTGGTTGTTTTGTTTCATCTTGATAACTAGTTCAAACACATATATATGATCCTATGGTTTTGGGTTTGTTGAAACAAAGTTATGAGCTTTAATTTTTCAGATTACAACATGATATTAAGTTCATATTCCGCTGCGTTTTTCTAAGTTTAAATGGTTAAACTAGTTTGTTAAAGGTCCAACAAACCCAACATTGGCATCTAGAGCCGGATATGTGGATGACTAGTTTCATGTGTTCTTGTAATATTGGTTTTATGAGGCTTGAACAACCATATTAGGGCTGTTTTGAGATGATATGATGATACCCCAACCTTTCAAGGTTATATCTTGCATGCCTTTGATTAAATCTTGAAAGGAAAGATACCAAAATGGTTGATTGTGTTTTGTTTGGACAAAAGACCCTAAATTCTTGGTTTATGTTGGCTGAAAATTTAGGGTCAAATGGGGTTAATTTTGGTTCTTGAAATGATGTATATGGATACATGTTTTAGTGCATAACATAGCCTTGACCATGTGTGTTTTGGATTTGGTTGATTGTAATCTTGTCATGTTGGTTGTATTCATTCTTTATGGGTTGTAATAATTTCTTTTGTGTTTCTATTTGGATTGTAATTTGTTTATTCATTTGGCAATGTAATAAATAGATTAGGAGTATTTTTCTTTTACTAGAAAATATGTATTAGGATATATATTTTGTAAAAGAAGATGCTCGGGAAGGAAGCACAAAAGGAAGACACAAAGGATGGACTTGAAGCATTTGGATGCAAGTTCAAGTGGGGGTCTTTGGAGATCTCATCATTTGTGTTGTGTTGAACCTTTAGGAAAAGACCTTATGACAACACTTGTGATGGCAAACAAGTGTAGTCAACTTAGTGGCTATGGTTATGCACATATGTTTGTATGATTATGCTTGTTTGTTTTATGTTGATTGTTTGATATATGAATATGCTTAACAATCTAAATAAATTATGATAACAAGCTGAATTTTATGGTTCTAAATCATTAAGTAATTAATAAAAGGTTATTAAGAGGATTAATGATTTCAAAAATAAAAGAGGTTTTATTAAAAGAGAACCATAGGGTACCATGTATTTGAAAGCATGCAATTACAAGGTACATAGTGTTTTCAAAGTCTAAAATTAATGGAAACTTAAAACCCTTTGGTAACAAGTCTAACACCATCCTTTTACACGACACTCGAATCACTTGGGAACTACTTGTGGGATAAAGGTCACCTAACCACTTGTAGGGAACTTGTGTCCTTGAGGTGAGTCTAACATACTTGTGGGATAAAGGTCACCTAACCGCTTATATGTAAAAACTCACACGTGTGTGTAAGTAGGACGACTTGAATTGGAAACCATGTGCTTAGGGTCACCGAAGCATGGCGTACAATGGTGTTGATGGGATTAAACATGCCGACTAAACATATGATGTTTAACCGATCCCATAAGACTAGAAGTTGCAATAGGTTGCAATTGTCAACTGTTGACTACCTTGTTAATTTAAATAATGGGATAAAGGTCACCTAACCATCATTTAAATGTAACGTTGGATTCTAGATTTTAATTGTTAATTGTCTATGAGACATTTAAGGGTATTAACGATTAAAATAAATTTATGAGAAATACTAAAATGAACTTTGTCAATTTTGTAATAATGACCTCTAACTATAATGCTACCACCCCGATCGTCCCTTCCCTATCACTGAGACCTATTCTCGAGAGGGATAGTCCTAACCATAATTATCTTATGGACTCATTTTGAAACTTGAGAATCGTTCTCAAGAATGAGTAAAGGTCTATGTCCTTGACGATCCCATACCTCACCAACCCACGCTGTTGATGTTATGGCCTTTTGACGATTGAGTTAAGCACACTTAGGATTCTGTGCAAGCATCCGATCTCATGTTGGGAATATGATTCCCAGACTCCAAAAGGGTTTGGAGCCTCATGGGGCACATGACATGTTAATCTAAAAGGGAAATGTTCCTTCAACAAACTTTAGTAGATTGCTAGAAACGGTTCGAGCACTTTATACATGTCACATGGAAGAAACCCAATCGATATCATCTTATATATTTTAAGATGAAAAGCCACATTGATAGCCTCAAGATGCTTAACTGTCCTGTCTCAAAGTAGTTGGCCAAGGATTTGATCCTTGATTGCCTAACTAAAGGTTTGAGACATTCATAATAAACTGTAATATGAATGGGTGGGACAAGAGCATTGGTGAACATCACGCAATGCTCAAAGCAACCGAGGCAGGGATGGGTAGAGAGGTTCTACCTATTCTCTCAATCAATGAGGAAGGCTATAATAAATGGCCAATCCCGATCCTAAGGCAATTATTGCCAAAGGAAAGGAATACATCAAAGCAAAGGTTAATGCGAAACCTCGAAAAGCCTAAGCTTATGAAGCCTAAGGTAACGAAGAACGTTCCATGCTTTGAGTATGGAGAGATAGGATAATGAAAAAGAATTGTCCCTCCTATCTCAAGGAGTTGAAAGACAAGAGGGATGTTGAGCAAACCTCAAATACAATTTCCATGATTCACACATTGTATTGAATGTCATTTCTTCAAACACATGGGTATTGGATACCGGATGTGAAACTCATTCTTGCAATTGTTGCAAAGGGGTTCAAAAGAAATGTGCGCTTCAAGGAAGGAAACTCTATTTTGAGACTTTCAAATTGTTTGGAAGTTGTTCTCAAAACCTTTTGTATGCACCTAGTTTGACTAGGAACATGATTAATGTTTCCTTTTTAAAACAATATGATCATGATTCAAAATTTGTAAATAATGGTATTGAGTTTTGAATGATGTATATCATTTTAAGGATATGCCTTTTAATGACATCCATGAATTGGTTCATGGTAGATCATCCTATTATAACTCATTGATACACATTTAGCACAAAGAAACTTAAAATAGGTTTAAGTTATTATTATCTTTGACATTATCGTATTAGTCACATAAACAAGAACTGGATTCAAACACTTCAAAAGAATGGTCTTTTGGAAACAAATGAAAATGTTTCATTTGATAAGTGTGAACCAAAAGACTTACTAGGAATGATACATTTGGATGTATGTAGTCCTTTTATGAAAATGACAAAGATTGGTGAAAGATACTTCATTATTTTACCGACGATTACAGTCGCTATTATTGTGTGCACTTGATGACACATAAGTATGAAGCTTTTGAAATGTTCAAAATCTTCAATAATGAAGTAGAATATCAACTCCAAATAACTATCTGTGTTCTTCATTCTGATAAAGAAGAAACTGAACCTTATTTGGATATGGTTCAATTTATTATGGCTATGAGCTTACCATCTTTATCATTTTGGTTTTTCGCATTGCTCTCTAAGGCTCATATTATGAATATGACCCGGACAAAGAAAGTGTATAAAAGTTGAGAATCCACAGAGACTGTATGAAATACTGTTTCTTTGACTCAACAGAGCAAAAGTATTTATTGCTCGAAAGGCTAAGTTCTTGGAAACCGAGTTCTTTATGGAAGGAATGACGTATAGAACTATGGAACTTGATAAGGATCAAAATCCACAAGCCGGTACACTTTTGGTTGACACTAGCTACCAACAAGAGGTTGTTGATGATAATCAAGAGGTTGATAAATATACTCAAAACGTTCACAAATCTGGTAGAGTTAGTATTCCATCTAAGTAATATGAATATTCCAAGAATGGATGCTATATGGTTGACCCCTGTAGGCTAACCATATACCAAGATGCTATGTCCAATTTGGATTGGGACAAATGGCTAGAAGCCATGAACGTAAGGATGCAATCCATGTATAACAACCAAGTTTGAGAATTGGTTGACCCTCCACTTAACTCCAAACCGGTTGGATACAAGTGGGTTTTCAAGACGAAAACGGATATGCATGGAGACCTGAATACTTATAAGTCAAGACTTATAGCATAAAGTTTCCATCAAACTCAATTGGTTGAATATGATGAAACTCTCACGCCCGTGGCAATGCTAAAGTCGATTAGGATATCATGTGCCATAACTTCATATTTTGAATATGAGTTTTGGCAAATGGATGTCAAAACCGCTTTTCTTAATGAACATCTCGAAGAGACTGTCCATACAGTTTAGCATGATGGTTTTGTCGATCCATGACATCCTAATAATGCATATAAGTTAAAGTGATCAATCTATGGATTGAAACAAGCATCGAGAAGGTTATGTATATATATATATATGAAGGCTAGTGGGAGCATAATTGTATTCTTAGTGTTGTATGTTGATGACACACTACTATTTGAAAATAATATTCCAACCTTGGAAGGTGTTAAAACCTAGCTTGGAAGATGTTTTTCATATAAGATCTCGTTTAAGCCACCCATATTTTGGAATAAAAATCTATAAGGATAGATCGAGGTGGTTGATAGGGTTAAACCAAAGTGCATATATATTGATAAAAATCTTGAAAAGGTTCAAGATGAAAGACTCTTAGAAAGGTATGGTACCTATTCAAGGAGGGACAGTGTTGACTACGTCTCAATGTCCAAGCTCATAGGATGAGCAAAATCAAATGAATGATATCCCATACGCATCTGCTATAGGATCCATCATTTGTGTGATGATATGCACTAGACCGGACGAGTCATGCCTATTAAGTATGACAAAGTAGATACCAATAGAAATAACCATTGAATGGTTGTTAAAAGTATGTTGATGCACCTTAGTAAGACTAAGGATATGTTTCTAATATACGGATCTGTTGAAGTGAAAATCTGTGTAAAGGGTTGCACAGATGAGGACTTCCAAAACAGATCGATACAACTCTCGATCATAATCAGGTGTACTTCCATTATGAATGGAGGTGTGGTATCCTTGAAGTGTTCAAAGCAGGACACGGTAGCATTATTCAGTCTAAAATCCGAATACATAGCCGCTTCATTGGCAGCTTTGGAAGCTGCATGGATAAGCTTGTCCATTGCTTATCTAGGGGTGGTCTCTACCATTCAAGACTCCCTAAAGATCTTTGGTAATTACGTGGGTGGGATTGCTCAAATCAAGGAACCCCGTACTCATCAAAGACTAAGCACCTTGAGCGGAGATTCAACATCATAAGGGATGGAGTTGAAAAGGGTAAAGATATGTATTCATAAAGTTCATAAAAGATCAAAACATTACGGATCCACTCACGAAGCTCCTTGCGAAGGCAAAGTATGAGGGTCATACTTGTGCCTTAGGACTTCGATATTCTAGTGATTGGAATTGATCTGTTTAGTATTTAATGTATGGAACAGTTGTAATTTTGACCTTTTGAGTCATGTTCCCTTTTAGCATGTTTACATCCATGAATATGTTTATTATTCTAAATGTCCGTAGTCGGTCATATTTGTGGGAACAGATATGAATGTAAGACTATTATGAACATGGATTGGTAGATATTTATATGGTATGAATATAGAGCAATTGGTTGCTACCAAGGTTCATAGATATTTGTGGGATACAAATATTGGACTGACCCGCGTCTCAATTTTACTACATGGAATCTTTAGATTGATCATAAGTAAATTTGAGTAAAGGCGAATATCATTTGGTATCCTCTGACCTGAGATACATATTGGGTTTTGATATTCACCAAGTGTTATACCTTGAGCTAGTTCTTCGCTGCTCTGAAATAATGGTCAGTACATAAGGCTATGTTTGGGTACAACATAAGGTGATTGTGAGAAACGTATGTAGTCAAGATGGAATTTGTTCCTCTTATTCGTTGAGAGCATGATGTCTAAGGCCTGATTAAGTTAAATCAACAAGGAATGATCATTCTGTGTCCTTGGATTTAACATGACATCTGTAACAAAAGGATAGATGATTGATTCACCTAAATCATTTCAAGTTTGGAACTTGAAGGGGATGATGTTATTGAATGGCTTATAGTCATGCGTATTAAGGGTAGTAAACCGTTGTTAGGCGGTATTTACTGCTTGCATCAATCTTCTATGTATCTTGTGCAAGTGGGAGATTGTTGGATTCTTTATGCCCAAGACACATAGAACATTGATGTGGTTAGTACGTTATGATCCAAGTCGGGTCATACCCAATAACAAGCTTAGCAAACACCAATTAATATTTAATTGATGATATGATCATGCAATTAAATAAATACACCAATTTAGAAAATGGGTTTTCAAAATAAGTTTCATATGAGATTGAACAACTTATATGGATATTTTGTTCATGGATATTATTTGTAATGTTGTTTAATTTAGTTAAATAACATCAAATAATAAAAGTGTGTGTATGTTATATAATTAAAAGGTTAATTATATATATATATCTTTATTAATCTTTAGTTTGACAAAAGATTAATATGTAAGGACCTATTGGAAAAATAATAGAAGTTGAATAACCCTAAGAAGGGTTTTCGGCCGCCCCCCCTTTAGTGCAGCCATTCTTTTGTTTTTCTTGGTTCTCTCTTGGGTTTTTCTCTCTAAAAACACACACACATCTTCATCCTCTCATCTCACACACATATGGAATGACCAAAGGAGAGAATGGTTCTCTCCCTTTTGAAGAAACTCTCGGCTGAAACATGTTCCAGCAGCATCTTCATGCTTGAATCGGTGCTGGAAGGATGTTCCAACAGCATCTTCATGGTCGTGTTGGTGTCAAACCCTAGCAAAAATGGTGTTTCTTGAAGGCTTGTGGGTATGAGCACTTGAGGACTTCTATCCTTGAAGTCTTGGCCATTTTTCAGACTCATTTCAGCCCCTTTCAAGTCGGTTTTGACAGCTTCTGGAAGGTAGTTCCATTGTGTTGTTTTGGTTGTTTTGTTTCATCTTGATAACTAGTTCAAACACATATATATGATCCTATGGTTTTGGGTTTGTTGAAACAAAGTTATGAGCTTTAATTTTTCAGATTACAACATGATATTAAGTTCATATTCCGCTGCGTTTTTCTAAGTTTAAATGGTTAAACTAGTTTGTTAAAGGTCCAACAAACCCAACAATGTTAACTTGATTTGACCTCTTTTTCATCGATCACACATTGTGTCTTTTGTTTGACGTTTATTAGTTTCATACAGTAACTTTAATTTGATTCTCGATTTCTATTCATTGAATAGGAGTAGTTAGTTGCTCCTTTACAACTATTATCTTGTGTTGTTGCTCAATAAAGGATTCTTTGAACCAACAATTGCCATTTTGATTGATTTTAGTCGATTTTTTAGGCAAGTGTGTTTGAAGATGGTTTGGAGAGTTGTTGTTGAGTTTTGGGCAGGAGTTTAACAATTTTCAAGTGTCATTTGCATGGTTTCGTGTACGTGTTGCATTCGAGCAGTAGATCATATGTTCCCATTGTTATTGGTTATTGTGATTTTAGTGATCATTATAAACTGATTACATTAAATAAGATTACGAGTGTGTTTAAAAGGTTTGAGAATCAAAACGCCATAGCATTGGAGGTAGTTAGGGTAAACAAAAAACTATCAATGTGAGACACTTGTTGTTTATTTTGTTTTTTATAAGTATTTGGTTTCTCATGTATCTTATTATTAATCTTTCGTGAATTCTTTAATGCACAATTCCATAGTTGCATAACGTTTATTGAAATACAAGGAAATATTATAAACTAGGACGTGTTAACTAGATTTGACTTCTTTTTCTTCGATAACACATTGCGTTTCTTCTTTGACGTTTTATTAGTTTCATTCGGTAAATGTAAATAGATTATTGATTTCTATTGAGTGAATACGAGTAGTTAGTTGCTCCTTTACAACTATTATCCTTGCGTAGTTACTGAATAAAGGATTCTGTGGATGAACAATTGTCATTTCGATTGAATTCAGTGGATACTTTTGACAAGAGGGTTTGAACAATGTTATGGAGAGTTCTAGTTATGATTTGGGCACGAGTGTATCGATTCGCAAGTGTCATTTGTATGGTTTCGTGTTCGGGTTGCATTCGTTTAAACAAGAGATCCAATGTTTCATTTGTGATTGATTAGTGTGATTTTAGTGATCATTATAACCGGATTTGATTAAATTAGATTAAGAGTGTGTTGAAAGGTTTAAGAATCAAAACTTCATAGCATTATAGGTAGTTAGGAAAAACAAAAAACTATCTATGCGAGAACTTTTGTTGTTTAGTGTTTTTTTACGAGTATTTCCTTACTCATGCATCTTATTAATCTTTTATGAATACATTAATGCACCATTCCATATTTGCATATTGTTTGTTGAATTAGAAGGAATATTATTAACTCGGACGTGTTAACTTGATTTGACCTCTTTTTCATCGATCACACATTGTGTCTTTTGTTTGACGTCTATTAGTTTCATACGGTAACTATAATTTCATTCTCGATTTCTATTCTTTGAATACAAGTAGTTAGTTTCTCCTTTACGACTATTATCCTTGTGTTGTTGCTCAATAAAGGATTCCTTGAACAAACAATTGCCATTTTGATTGATTTTAGTGGATTTTTTAGGCAAGAGTGTTTGAAGATGGTTTGGAGAGTTGTTGTTGAGTTTTGGGCAGGAGTTTATCAATTTTCAAGTGTCATTTTCATGGTTTTGTTATTGATTAGTGTGATTTTAGTGATCATTATAAACTGATTTCATTAAATTAGATTACGAGTGTGTTTAAAAGGTTTGAGAATCAAAACGCCATAGCATTGGAGGTAGTTAGGGTAAACAAAAAACTATCAATGTGAGAACACTTGTTGTTTATTTTATTTTTTATAAGTATTTCCTTTCTCATGTATCTTATTATTAATCTTTCGTGAATTCTTTAATGCACAATTCCATAGTTGCATAACGTTTATTGAAATACAAGGAAATATTATAAACTAGGACGTGTTAACTAGATTTGACTTCTTTTTCTTTGATAACACATTGACTTTCTTCTTTGACATTGTATTAGTTTCATTTGGTAAATGTAAATAGATTTTTGATTTCTATTGAGTGAATACGAGTAGTTAGTTGCTCCTTTACAACTATTATCCTTGCTTAGATACTCAATAAAGGATTCTGTGGATGAACAACTGTCATTTCGATTGAATTCAGTGGATACTTTAGACAAGAGGGTTTGAACATGGTTATGGAGAGATCTAGTTAAGTTTTGGGCATGAGTGTATCTATTTGCAAGTGTCATTTGTATGGTTTCGTGTTCGGGTTGCATTCGTTTAAACAAGAGATCCAATGTTTCATTTGTGATTGATTAGTATGATTTTAGTGATCATTATAACCGGATTTGATTAAATTTGATTAAGAGTGTGTTGAAAGGTTTAAGAATCAAAACTTCATAGCATTATAGGTAGTTAGGAAAAACAAAAAACTATCTATGCGAGAACTTTTGTTGTTTAGTGTTTTTTTACGAGTATTTCCTTACTCATGCATCTTATTAATCTTTTATGAATACATTAGTGCACCATTCCATATTGCATATTGTTTGTTGAATTAGAAGGAATATTATTAACTAGGACGTGTTAACTTGATTTGACCTCTTTTTCATCGATCACACATTGTGTCTTTTGTTTGACGTCTATTATTTTCATACGGTAACTATAATTTTATTCTTGATTTCTATTCTTTGAATACGAGTAGTTAGTTGCTCCTTTACAACTATTATCCTTGTGTTGTTGCTCAATAAAGGATTCCTTGAACCAACAATTGCAATTTTGATTGATTTTAGTGGATTTTTTAGGCAAGAGTGTTTGAAGATGGTTTGAAGAGTTGTTGTTGAGTTTTGGGCAGGAGTTTATCAATTTTCAAGTGTCATTTGCATGGTTTCGTGTACGTGTTGCATTCGAGCAGTAGATCATATGTTCCATTTGTTATTGGTTATTGTTATTTTAGTGATCATTATAAATTGATTACATTAAATTAGATTACGAGTGTGTTTAAAAGGTTTGAGAATCAAAACGCCATAGCATTGGAGGTAGTTAGGGTAAACAAAAAACTATCAATGTGAGAACTCTTGTTGTTTATTTTGTTTTTTATAAGTATTTGGTTTCTCATGTTACTTATTATTAATCTTTCGTGAATTCTTTAATGCACAATTCCAATGTTTCATAACGTTTATTGAAATACAAGGAAATATTATAAACTAGGACGTGTTAACTAGATTTGACTTCTTTTTCTTCGATAACACATTGCGTTTCTTCTTTGACGTTTTATTAGTTTCATTCGGTAAATGTAAATAGATTCTTGATTTCTATTGAGTGAATACGAGTAGTTAGTTGCTCCTTTACAACTATTATCCTTGCGTAGTTACTGAATAAAGGATTCTGTGGATGAACGATTGTCATTTCGATAGAATTCAGTGGATACTTTTGACAAGAGGGTTTGAACAATGTTATGGAGAGTTCTAGTTAAGATTTGGGCACGAGTGTATCGATTTGCAAGTGTCATTTGTATGGTTTCGTGTTCGGGTTGCATTCGTTTAAACAAAAGATCCAATGTTTCATGTGTGATTGATTAGTGTGATTTTAGTGATCATTATAAACGGATTTGATTAAATTACATTAAGAGTGTGTTGAAAAGGTTTAAGAATCAAAACTTCATAGCATTATAGGTAGTTAGGAAAAACAAAAAACTATCTATGTGAGAACTTTTGTTGTTTAGTGTTTTTTTACGAGTATTACCTTACTCATGCATATTTTTAATCTTTTATGAATACATTAATGCACCATTCCATAGTTGCATATTATTTGTTGAATTAGAAGGAATATTATTAACTAGGACGTGTTAACTTGTTTTGACCTCTTTTTCATCGATCACACATTGTGTCTTTGGTTTGACGTTTATTAGTTTCATACGGTAACTTTAATTTGATTCTCGATTTCTATTCATTGAATACGAGTAGTTAGTTACTCCTTTACAACTATTATCCTTGTGTTGTTGCTCAATAAAGGATTCCTTAACCAACAATTGCCATTTTGATTATTTTAGTGGATTTTTTAGGCAAGAGTGTTTGAAGATGGTTTGGAGAGTTGTTGTTGAGTTTTGGGCAGGAGTTTATCAATTTTCAAGTGTCATTTTCATGGTTTCGTTTACGTGTTGCATTCGAGCAGTAGATCATATGTTCCATTTGTTATCGATTAGTGTGATTTTAGTGATCATTATAAACTGATTTCATTAAATTAGATTACGAGTGTGTTTAAAAGGTTTGAGAATCAAAACGCCATAGCTTTGGAGGTAGTTAGGGTAAACAAAAAACTATCAATGTGAGAACTCTTGTTGTTTATTTTTTTTTTATAAGTATTTCCTTTCTCATGTATCTTATTATTAATCTTTCGTGAAATCTTTAATGCACCATTCAATAGAAGCATAACGTTTATTGAAATACAAGGAAATATTATAAACTAGGACGTGTTAACTAGATTTGACTTCTTTTTCTTCGATAACACATTGTCTTTCTTCTTTGACATTGTATTAGTTTCATTCGGTAAATGTAAATAGATTTTTGATTTCTATTGAGTGAATACGAGTAGTTAGTTGCTCCTTTACAACTATTATCCTTGCTTAGATACTCAATAAAGGATTCTGTGGATGAACAACTGTCATTTCGATTGAATTCAGTGGATACTTTAGACAAGAGGGTTTGAACATGGTTATGGAGAGATCTAGTTAAGTTTTGGGCATGAGTGTATCTATTTGCAAGTGTCATTTGTATGGTTTCGTGTTCGGGTTGCATTCGTTTAAACAAGAGATCCAATGTTTCATTTGTGATTGATTAGTGTGATTTTAGTGATCATTATAACCGGATTTGATTAAATTGATTAAGAGTGTGTTGAAAGGTTTAAGAATCAAAACTTCATAGCATTATAGGTAGTTAGGAAAAACAAAAAACTATCTATGCGAGAACTTTTGTTGTTTAGTGTTTTTTTACGAGTATTTCCTTACTCATGCATCTTATTAATCTTTTATGAATACATTAGTGCACCATTCCATATTTGCATATTGTTTGTTGAATTAGAAGGAATATTATTAACTAGGACGTGTTAACTTGATTTGACCTCTTTTTCATCGATCACACATTGTGTCTTTTGTTTGACGTCTATTAGTTTCATACGGTAACTATAATTTTATTCTCGATTTCTATTCTTTGAATACGAGTAGTTAGTTGCTCCTTTACAACTATTATCCTTGTGTTGTTGCTCAATAAAGGATTCCTTGAACCAACAATTGCAATTTTGATTGATTTTAGTGGATTTTTTAGGCAAGAGTGTTTGAAGATGGTTTGAAGAGTTGTTGTTGAGTTTTGGGCAGGAGTTTATCAATTTTCAAGTGTCATTTGCATGGTTTCGTGTACGTGTTGCATTCGAGCAGTAGATCATATGTTCCATTTGTTATTGGTTATTGTGATTTTAGTGATCATTATAAATTGATTACATTAAATTAGATTACGAGTGTGTTTAAAAGGTTTGAGAATCAAAACGCCATAGCATTGGAGGTAGTTAGGGTAAACAAAAAACTATCAATGTGAGAACTCTTGTTGTTTATTTTGTTTTTTATAAGTATTTGGTTTCTCATGTTACTTATTATTAATCTTTCGTGAATTCTTTAATGCACAATTCCAATGTTTCATAACGTTTATTGAAATACAAGGAAATATTATAAACTAGGACGTGTTAACTAGATTTGACTTCTTTTTCTTCGATAACACATTGCGTTTCTTCTTTGACGTTTTATTAGTTTCATTCGGTAAATGTAAATAGATTCTTGATTTCTATTGAGTGAATACGAGTAGTTAGTTGCTCCTTTACAACTATTATCCTTGCGTAGATACTGAATAAAGGATTCTGTGGATGAACAATTGTCATTTCGATTGAATTCAGTGGATACTTTTGACAAGAGGGTTTGAACAATGTTATGGAGAGTTCTAGTTAAGATTTGGGCACGAGTGTATCGATTTGCAAGTGTCATTTGTATGGTTTCGTGTTCGGGTTGCATTCGTTTAAACAAAGATCCAATGTTTCATTGTGATTGATTAGTGTGATTTTAGTGATCATTATAACGGATTTGATTAAATTAGATTAAGAGTGTGTTGAAAAGGTTTAAGAATCAAAACTTCATAGCATTATAGGTAGTTAGGAAAAACAAAAAACTATCTATGCGAGAACTTTTGTTGTTTAGTGTTTTTTTACGAGTATTTCCTTACTCATGCATCTTTTAATCTTTTATGAATACATTAATGCACCATTCCATAGTTGCATATTGTTTGTTGAATTAGAAGGAATATTATTAACTAGGACGTGTTAACTTGATTTGACCTCTTTTTCATCGATCACACATTGTGTCTTTGTTTGACGTTTATTAGTTTCATACGGTAACTTTAATTTGATTCTCGATTTCTATTCATTGAATACGAGTAGTTAGTTGCTCCTTTACAACTATTATCCTTGTGTTGTTGCTCAATAAAGGATTCCTTAACCAACAATTGCCATTTTGATTGATTTTAGTGGATTTTTTAGGCAAGAGTGTTTGAAGATGGTTTGGAGAGTTGTTGTTGAGTTTTGGGCAGGAGTTTATCAATTTTCAAGTGTCATTTTCATGGTTTCGTGTACGTGTTGCATTCGAGCAGTAGATCATATGTTCCATTTGTTATTGATTAGTGTGATTTTAGTGATCATTATAAACTGATTTCATTAAATTAGATTACGAGTGTGTTTAAAAGGTTTGAGAATCAAAACGCCATAGCATTGGAGGTAGTTAGGGTAAACAAAAAACTATCAATGTGAGAACTCTTGTTGTTTATTTTATTTTTTATAAGTATTTCCTTTCTCATGTATCTTATTATTAATCTTTCGTGAATCTTTAATGCACCATTCATAGAAGCATAACGTTTATTGAAATACAAGGAAATATTATAAACTAGGACGTGTTAACTAGATTTGACTTCTTTTTCTTCGATAACACATTGTCTTTCTTCTTTGACGTTGTATTAGTTTCATTCGGTAAATGTAAATAGATTTTGATTTCTATTGAGTGAATACGAGTAGTTAGTTGCTCCTTTACAACTATTATCCTTGCTTAGATACTCAATAAAGGATTCTGTGGATGAACAATGTCATTTCGATTGAATTCAGTGGATACTTTAGACAAGAGGGTTTGAACATGTTATGGAGAGTTCTAGTTAAGTTTTGGGCACGAGTGTATCTATTTGCAAGTGTCATTTGTATGGTTTCGTGTTCGGGTTGCATTCGTTTAAACAAGAGATCCAATGTTTCATTTGTGATTGATGAGTATGTTTTAGTGATCATTATAACCGGATTTGATTAAATTAGATTAAGAGTGTGTTGAAAAGGTTTGAGAATCAAAACTTCATAGCATTATAGGTAGTTAGGAAAACAAAAAACTATCTATGCGAGAACTCTTGTTGTTTAGTGTTTTTTACGAGTATTTCCTTACTCATGCATCTTATTAATTTTGTTGAATACATTAATGCACCATTCCATAGTTGCATATTGTTTGTTGAATTAGAAGAATATTATTAACTAGGACGTGTTAACTTGATTTGACCTCTTTTTCATCGATCACACATTGTGTCTTTGTTTGACGTTTATTAGTTTCATACGGTAACTTTAATTTGATTCTCGATTTCTATTCATTGAATACGAGTAGTTAGTTGCTCCTTTACAACTATTATCCTGTGTTGTTGCTCAATAAAGGATTCCTTGAACCAACAATTGCCATTTTGATAGATTTTAGTGGATTTTTTAGGCAAGAGTGTTTGAAGATGGTTTGGAGAGTTGTTGTTGAGTTTTGGGCAGGAGTTTATCAATTTTCAAGTGTCATTTGCATGGTTTCGTGTACGTGTTGCATTCGAGCAGTAGATCATATGTTCCATTTGTTATTGGTTATTGTGATTTTAGTGATCATTATAAACTGATTACATTAAATTAGATTACGAGTGTGTTTAAAAGGTTTGAGAATCAAAACGCCATAGCATTGGAGGTAGTTAGGGTAAACAAAAAACTATCAATGTGAGAACTCTTGTTGTTTATTTTGTTTTTTATAAGTATTTGGTTTCTCATGTATCTTATTATTAATCTTTCGTGAATCTTTAATGCACAATTCCATAGTTGCATAACGTTTATTAAAATACAAGGAAATATTATAAACTAGGACGTGTTAACTAGATTTGACTTTCTTTTTCTTCGATAACACATGCGTTTCTTCTTTGACGTTTTATTAGTTTCATTCGGTAAATGTAAATAGATTCTTGATTTCTATTGAGTGAATACGAGTAGTTAGTTGCTCCTTTACAACTATTATCCTTGCGTAGATACTGAATAAAGGATTCTATGGATGAACAATTGTCATTTCGATTGAATTCAGTGGATACTTTTGACAAGAGGGTTTGAACAATGTTATGGAGAGTTCTAGTTAAGATTTGGGCACGAGTGTATCGATTTGCAAGTGTCATTTGTATGGTTTCGTGTTCGGGTTGCATTCGTTTAAACAAGAGATCTAATGTTTCATTTGTGATTGATTAGTGTGATTTTAGTGATCATTATAACCGGATTTGATTAAATTAGATTAAGAGTGTGTTGAAAGGTTTAAGAATCAAAACTTCATAGCATTATAGGTAGTTAGGAAAAACAAAAAACTATCTATGCGAGAACTTTTGTTGTTTAGTGTTTTTTTACGAGTATTTCCTTACTCATGCATCTTATTAATCTTTTATGAATACATTAATGCACCATTCCATATTGCATATTGTTTGTTGAATTAGAAGGAATATTTTAACTAGGACGTGTTAACTTGATTTGACCTCTTTTTCATCGATCACACATTGTGTCTTTTGTTTGACGTCTATTAGTTTCATACGGTAACTATAATTTTATTCTCGATTTCTATTCATTGAATACGAGTAGTTAGTTGCTCCTTTACAACTATTATCCTTGTGTTGTTGCTCAATAAAGGATTCCTTGAACCAACAATTGCCATTTCGATTGATTTTAGTGGATTTTTTAGGCAAGAGTGTTTGAAGATGATTTGGAGAGTTGTTGTTGAGTTTTGGGCGGGAGTTTATCAATTTTCAAGTGTCATTTGCATGGTTTCGTGTACGTGTTGCATTCGAGCAGTAGATCATATGTTCCATTTGTTATTGATTATGTGATTTTAGTAATCATTATAACTGATTACATTAAATTAGATTACGAGTGTGTTTAAAAGGTTTGAGAATCAAAACGCCATAGCATTGGAGGTAGTTAGGGTAAACAAAAAACTATCAATGTGAGAACTCTTGTTGTTTATTTTGTTTTTTATAAGTATTTGGTTTCTCATGTATCTTATTATTAATCTTTCGTGAATCTTTAATGCACAATTCCATAGTTGCATAACGTTTATTAAAATACAAGGAAATATTATAAACTAGGACATGTTAACTAGATTTGACTTCTTTTTCTTTGATAACACATTGCGTTTCTTCTTTGACGTTTTATTAGTTTCATTCAGTAAATGTAAATAGATTCTTGATTTCTATTGAGTGAATACGAGTAGTTAGTTGCTCCTTTACAACTATTATCCTTGCGTAGATACTGAATAAAGGATTCTATGGATGAACAATTGTCATTTCGATTGAATTCAGTGGATACTTTTGACAAGAGGGTTTGAACAATGTTATGGAGAGTTCTAGTTAAGATTTGGGCACGAGTGTATCGATTTGCAAGTGTCATTTGTATGGTTTCGTGTTCGGGTTGCATTCGTTTAAACAAGAGATCTAATGTTTCATTTGTGATTGATTAGTGTGATTTTAGTGATCATTATAACCGGATTTGATTAAATAGATTAAGAGTGTGTTGAAAGGTTTAAGAATCAAAACTTCATAGCATTATAGGTAGTTAGGAAAAACAAAAAACTATCTATGCGAGAACTTTTGTTGTTTAGTGTTTTTTTACGAGTATTTCCTTACTCATGCATCTTATTAATCTTTTATGAATACATTAATGCACCATTCCATATTTGCATATTGTTTGTTGAATTAGAAGGAATATTTTTAACTAGGACGTGTTAACTTGATTTGACCTCTTTTTCATCGATCACACATTGTGTCTTTTGTTTGACGTCTATTAGTTTCATACGGTAACTATAATTTTATTCTCGATTTCTATTCATTGAATACGAGTAGTTAGTTGCTCCTTTACAACTATTATCCTTGTGTTGTTGCTCAATAAAGTATTACTTGAACCAACAATTGCCATTTCGATTGATTTTAGTGGATTTTTTTAGGCAAGAGTGTTTGAAGATGATTTGGAGAGTTGTTGTTGAGTTTTGGGCAGGAGTTTATCAATTTTCAAGTGTCATTTGCATGGTTTCGTGTACGTGTTGCATTCAAGTAGTAGATCATATGTTCCATTTGTTATTGATTACTGTGATTTTAGTAATCATTATAACTGATTACATTAAATTATATTACGAGTGTGTTTAAAAGGTTTGAGAATCAAAACGCCATAGCATTGGAGGTAGTTAGGGTAAACAAAAAACTATCAATGTGAGAACTCTTGTTGTTTATTTTGTTTTTTATAAGTATTTGGTTTCTCATGTATCTTATTATTAATCTTTCGTGAATCTTTAATGCACAATTCCATAGTTGCATAACGTTTATTAAAATACAAGGAAATATTATAAACTAGGACATGTTAACTAGATTTGACTTCTTTTTCTTTGATAACACATTGCGTTTCTTCTTTGACGTTTTATTAGTTTCATTCAGTAAATGTAAATAGATTCTTGATTTCTATTGAGTGAATACGAGTAGTTAGTTGCTCCTTTACAACTATTATCCTTGCGTAGATACTGAATAAAGGATTCTATGGATGAACAATTGTCATTTCGATTGAATTCAGTGGATACTTTTGACAAGAGGGTTTGAACAATGTTATGGAGAGTTCTAGTTAAGATTTGGGCACGAGTGTATCGATTTGCAAGTGTCATTTGTATGGTTTCGTGTTCGGGTTGCATTCGTTTAAACAAGAGATCTAATGTTTCATTTGTGATTGATTAGTGTGATTTTAGTGATCATTATAACCGGATTTGATTAAATAGATTAAGAGTGTGTTGAAAGGTTTAAGAATCAAAACTTCATAGCATTATAGGTAGTTAGGAAAAACAAAAAACTATCTATGCGAGAACTTTTGTTGTTTAGTGTTTTTTTACGAGTATTTCCTTACTCATGCATCTTAGTAATCTTTTATGAATACATTAATGCACCATTCCATATTTGCATATTGTTTGTTGAATTAGAAGGAATATTTTTAACTAGGACGTGTTAACTTGATTTGACCTCTTTTTCATCGATCACACATTGTGTCTTTTGTTTGACGTCTATTAGTTTCATACGGTAACTATAATTTTATTCTCGATTTCTATTCATTGAATACGAGTAGTTAGTTGCTCCTTTACAACTATTATCCTTGTGTTGTTGCTCAATAAAGTATTCCTTGAACCAACAATTGCCATTTCGATTGATTTTAGTGGATTTTTTTAGGCAAGAGTGTTTGAAGATGATTTGGAGAGTTGTTGTTGAGTTTTGGGCAGGAGTTTATCAATTTTCAAGTGTCATTTGCATGGTTTCGTGTACGTGTTGCATTCAAGCAGTAGATCATATGTTCCATTTGTTATTGATTATTGTGATTTTAGTAATCATTATAAACTGATTACATTAAATTATATTACGAGTGTGTTTAAAAGGTTTGAGAATCAAAACGCCATAATATTGGAGGTAGTTAGGGTAAACAACAAACTATCAATGTGAGAACTCTTGTTGTTTATTTTGTTTTTTATAAGTATTTCCTTTCTCATGTATCTTATTATTAATCTTTCGTGAATCTTTAATGCACAATTCCATAGTTGCATAACGTTTATTAAAATACAAGGAAATATTATAAACTAGGACATGTTAACTAGATTTGACTTCTTTTTCTTCGATAACACATTGCGTTTCTTCTTTGACGTTTTATTAGTTTCATTCAGTAAATGTAAATAGATTCTTGATTTCTATTGAGTGAATACGAGTAGTTAGTTGCTCCTTTACAACTATTATCCTTGCGTAGATACTGAATAAAGGATTCTATGGATGAACAATTGTCGTTTCGATTGAATTCAGTGGATACTTTTGACAAGAGGGTTTGAACAATGTTATGGAGAGTTCTAGTTAAGATTTGGGCACGAGTGTATCGATTTGCAAGTGTCATTTGTATGGTTTCGTGTTCGGGTTGCATTCGTTTAAACAAGAGATCTAATGTTTCATTTGTGATTGATTAGTGTGATTTTAGTGATCATTATAACCGGATTTGATTAAATTAGATTAAGAGTGTGTTGAAAGGTTTAAGAATCAAAACTTCATAACATTATAGGTAGTTAGGAAAAACAAAAAACTATCTATGCGAGAACTTTTGTTGTTTAGTGTTTTTTTACGAGTATTTCCTTACTCATGCATCTTATTAATCTTTTATGAATACATTAATGCACCATTCCATATTTGCACATTGTTTGTTGAATTAGAAGGAATATTATTAACTAGGACGTGTTAACTTGATTTGACCTCTTTTTCATCGATCACACATTGTGTCTTTTGTTTGACGTCTATTAGTTTCATACGGTAACTATAATTTTATTCTCGATTTCTATTCTTTGAATACGAGTAGTTAGTTGCTCCTTTACAACTATTATCCTTGTGTTGTTGCTCAATAAAGGATTCCTTGAACCAACAATTGCCATTTTGATTGATTTTAGTGGATTTTTTAGGCAAGAGTGTTTCAAGATGGTTTGGAGAGTTGTTGTTGAGTTTTGGGCAGGAGTTTATCAATTTTCAAGTGTCATTTGCATGGTTTCGTGTACGTATTGCATTCGAGCAGTAGATCATATGTTCCATTTGTTATTGGTTATTGTGATTTTAGGGATCATTATAAACTGATTACATTAAATTAGATTACGAGTGTGTTTAAAAGGTTTGAGAATCAAAACGCCATAGCATTGGAGGTAGTTAGGGTAAACAAAAAACTATCAATGTGAGAACTCTTGTTGTTTATTTTGTTTTTTATAAGTATTTGGTTTCTCATGTATCTTATTATTAATTTTTCGTGAATTCTTTAATGCACAATTCCATAGTTGCATAACGTTTATTGAAATACAAGGAAATATTATAAACTAGGACGTGTTATGTAAGGCCCCGTTCCCGGGACGCCTACAGTTGGTCATTCATCGCACTCAAAACATATATTTACATTTTTCCTTTCATAAATAGTTGCAGCGGAAACATTAAAAACATAATTTCATTCCATCAAAATACTTTTGCACATTAGTACAATCGTTCCTTTAACACTATCAGGTTACATTTATTACAAAAGCATTAAACATAAAGATGCCATCCAAAATACGCTGAGTAGCCGCCCTGTGCCATCCTCAGCAACATACCTGCCAACTGGAAACACATCAAAGTCAGCGTTGCTGAGTGAGTTCTAGTTTTGTAATAAAACTTACTTTTCTTTCGTAAAACCGTTCTTTACTTTCTTTAACAAAACATTCTTACATACATGCGTTCACACATCATACGTACATACAGATAATGTCATTATTATCTTCATCATTACGTTTATTACATTCATGATTTATCATACGTCATTATCTTTCACTTCATTCTAGATCCTGTCAGACTTTACCCTCTTCATGGCACACAGCCACGATTGCTGAGGTCGAATGACAAGGATCCCATTTCATACATTATTAGGATCATTCGTTAACGTTCATTTCATACATTCATTCTTTCAATCATTACTTGCTCATCATTCTTCATTACTCGAATCTTGTCTCATGCAATATCCCCGACTCATGCTCGAAAGCTGATGTTGTGCTGGGACCCGCTCACAAGCCCCCGACTCATGTCCGAAGACTGACACAACACCGGGATACGCGACAAAGATCCCATACAAGTCAATCACAGGGATTGAACTCCATCCGAGGCTGTTGCAACACCAAGTCGCTCACCTCAATAGCCATCTCAATGATTGCATGCTATCCGAGTCTTTCGCACCCCAAGGGTTGCTCACCTCATTGCCCATCACGATAGCAAGCTATCCGAGTCTTTTGCAACAACAGGTTGCTCACCCCAAGGCAACATCACGATAGCACGTACTTGAGTCTTTTGCAACGACCGGGTTGCTCACCTCATACATATGCATGGCTTCATGCTACACCCCCGGAGTTATGCGTAACCCGGGTAACCATCATACATTACACCCCCAACATTATGGGTACTACACCCCCACCGAAGTGGGTACATCACCCCCACCGAAGTGGGTACATCACCCCCATCAACATGGGTACATCACCCCCATCAACATGGGTACATCACACCCATCAACATGGGTACATCATCGAAGGTCAGTAACAAAGACTGGAACCCTTGCGTGCACACTATAGACTAGCTGAACCTCTCACGGTTGAGCCTAAGGCATTAGAGCCGTGCACTTCACTTTGCTTCACATACATACCTCACACAATTTCATTCATTCATTAATGCATGCATTCATTCATTACGTTCCTCTTTTCTTTATCTTCCACTTTACGTTACATAATACTTTCATTACATTCATTAGCGTTCAACGCAAAGCCATAGAAAGATAAACATACCAAGCAAGGAACATAAACATAAACCTAAACATACAACATCATCATACATACGCATCAATCATGCATCACATCACGCACACCATACATACTACGCATCACACGCACCGCCGTGCCTAACATAACACATAACATCATGCATATTACCATCATCTCCATCAACATTATCATCATAATCTCATCATCCTGAGTCACCCTATACCGTCCATGCCCATCACATCGTCGAAGAGTTTCATCCCGGCTATCATCTCTGAACACTTAGGCGAGTGGGTAACTATGCGAATGGACCCTATGCGAATGGACTATGGGCGAATGGACCTCTATGCGAATGGACTCCCAGTCGCGTAACTTTCATGCGTATGGCCTTCAGTCGCATGACTTCAGGCGTATGGGCTTCAGTCGCATACTCTTCATGCGAATGAACCTCAGTCGCATGGCCTCCAGGCGCATGGACTTCAGTCGCATGACCCCCGTGCGAATGAACCTCAGTCGCATCATCTCTCAATCGCATGACTCCCAAGCTCATGAACTTCTATCGCATGACCATCATGCGTATGTACCTCAGTCGCATAGCAAACGTGCGTATGGACCTCAGTCGCACTTCAATCGGCCGAATGGCCTCCAGTCGCCCTCCAGTCGGTCGCTTAGCCCTAGCTGGTGCAGAGTGCAGTTAGGTCGACTGCAGCCGCGGGTTTTCGACCTCCAACCCCTTCCAAACCTCTTTTAAGCTCAAATCAACCCTTCTAAAGGTTAGGGAAACATACCATGACCTCATACAAGCATAACCAAGCAAGAAATCGAGCCTCAAACGCATCATACACATACATACATACATCAAAACGGGTTTTCACCCAAAAACTCGAAAATAGGTTTTTGGATGTGTTCCAGCCCCAAAATCAGTTGAAAACGTGTAAAAGAGGGGTCCTAGAACTCACCTTAACGATCCCGTCGAGTAGAGCTTCGATTTGACTCGCTTCTCGTCGATTTTGGCTACTCGAACCAACCCGGGCCAACACTTCCTCTCTTTTCTCTTCTTTCTCTCTTCTCCTCCCTTGGCTTAAAAATGGGGAGAATGGGAGTGTTTTCCCCCTTTTATACTCCCGTGCATCAAAGTTTCTCTTGTTGGCGGGTTTGGTCCCTCGACTTTGGACTTTATTTCTTTTTCTTCTCTCGTCGGCTACAAAGGAAATTTCCGGGTGTTACAAGTCCACCCCCCTTAAATGGGTTTCGTCCCCGTAACCTGTTGTTCCTTGAACCATTGCTGACAATTCTGTCTCATCTCTTTTCCAGTCTATCACCTGGAGTTCAATCGCTCCACGTCGTTTATAAGCATACGACTTCTGGTTTACCTCTTGTTACTTCCCCCCAGGGCTCTGATCCTTTCGGGCTTCTCAGTCGTTGCCTCGGTCGCCTCAATATTTCCCAAACGTCGTTTGGTGCTTGGCCTTTACTTGTAGACAAGTAAGGCATCTACTCACTTACTCCATCATTTCACGCTTCATGCACCTTCCCGCCATTGCCATCGAAATCACCTTCGGAATCGTCGTGACTCAATCACCTTCAGCCATTACCATGATCCCCTCATGCGCTGTTAACCGTATCATCTCTTTGCGACACCTAGTGTTCGCTCCGTAGTCCGTCAAACAATCTATTCTTAGGGCTACATCGAATGGCGTATCTATATTCTTACCACTAACAGGCAGTTTTGCACAGAAAGCAGCAGGAATAAAACTTTTTACTAACGCCAACATTAAATACACAAGCTAAAGATCTATTTACTAGGAACATACCTGACACAACATCAAAGTCCGTCCTAGCTTCCTCCGATCTTCTTCACTCCCAAACCTCCGGCCCTTTGCTTCTTACAGTCCCTGCTCTTATGACCTTCCTCACCACAAGAATAACACTTCCACATACCACAGTTCTTCGCTACATGTCTGGTCCTTCCACAACGAAAGCATGCATCAGTTCCCAATCTACATTCCCCGGGGTGCCTGTGTCCACACTTGTCACACCTTTCCGAACCCACATCATCCATGACCACTCGCTGGTCATCCACCCGTGCACCTTTGCCACTTGGAGCGACTCCGCCGTGTCCCAATCGCTTCCCATTCCAATCTCGATCACCATCTCCTTTCTTGCTACCTTCTGTCACCACCATCAATTTTTCGTCGTACAATCTCCCCGCCAAATCAACCGCCGACCTAAACGTGCTTGGTCGGGCAGCGATCATGTGCCTACGAATGTCTACTGGCAGGCCATGGATATAACTCTTGATCTTTCGTGAGAGGGGTGTCACCTGATCCGGCACCAGTCGTGCCATTTCGTTGAACTTGGTGGTGTATTGCTGATGCGTCATTGTTCCCGCCTCCAGCTGCAGGAACTCTCTTTCAACTTTATCCATCTCACGGTGAGGACAGAACTCCTCAATCACCAACCTCTTCAACTCTGGCCATCTCATCCTTCCGATAGCTCTGCTTCCCTCCACTTGGACTATGTTGTCCCACCAGCACAAAGCTGAGTCCACGAAAGAGTGGGTAGCAAACTTTACTTTCTGATCTTCTCGGCACTCGCTGATATTTAAAACAGCTTCCATCTCTCTCACCCATCGATGAGCAGCAGCAGCAGTGCCATTACCATCAAAAGTAGGGGGCTTGCATCGCTGAAACGCCCCATAGTTACAGCCTCGTGCCGCCTCCGGCATAGGCTCTTCCTCTTCTTCTTCCTCTTCGTCATCAGAGAGAACCGTTTCAGTCTCGGGTCGTCTCCTTTCGTCCGAAGGTCTACCCCTTTCCCTTCTCTCCTCATCTCTAACAGCTTTTATAACTTCGGTCACCACAGACGGTAGAATCGTCTGCATGACCTGATGCACTTCCTCCACGACCGCCTCTCTCATCGAGGCCCTCTGATTAGCATTCTCGTCACCGCCCTCAGGGTGAGGGGTCTCGGGTTCCTCATGAACTACCCTTTCGGCTCTGGCCCTTCCTCTCGTGACTCGTGGTTCAGCACCACGTCCACCGTCACCTCCACCACGAGGAGCTTTTGAAGATCTTCCACCGGCCATTCTCTAAACACACTGAAAGATTCAAACACTAACACGGTCATTCAAGGAACAGCTCAGCTTATGTCAAGTATAGTAAGTCCCTAATTATAGTGGCCAATTGTGATTAGCCACCTACTTTACTCTTCATACCCCAAGCATTACCTGTCCTGACTATATCAGTATCTAAATCTACCAGCAACACATAAACCATATAACATGCGCACATAAACCGGTTAACTTTACAAAAACATACCTGATGGCACGCAACTACTCAGATTGGCATCCCATTCCCTTTTTGTCCCATTCTCAGTTTAAGATTAGGTTTTTGAAAATATTTACCCAGTTCACTTAAACTTTGGCTCTGATACCAACTTGTAAGGCCCCGTTCCCGGGACGCTACAGTTGGTCATTCATCGCACTCAAAACATATATTTACATTTTTCCTTACATAAATAGTTGCAGCGGAAACATTAAAAACATAATTTCATTCCATCAAAATACTTTTGCACATTAGTACAATCGTTCCTTTAACACTATCAGGTTACATTTATTACAAAAGCATTAAACATAAAGATGCCATCCAAAATACGTTGAGTAGCCGCCCCGTGCCATCCTCAGCAACATACCTGCCAACTGGAAACACATCAAAGTCAGCGTTGCTGAGTGAGTTCTAGTTTTGTAATAAAACTTACTTTTCTTTCGTAAAACCGTTCTTTACTTTCTTTAACAAAACATTCTTACATACATGCGTTCACACATCATACGTACATACAGATAATGTCATTATTATCTTCATCATTACGTTTATTACATTCATGATTTATCATACGTCATTATCTTTCACTTCATTCTAGATCCTGTCAGACTTTACCCTCTTCATGGCACACAACCACGATTGCTGAGGTCGAATGACAAGGATCCCATTTCATACATTATTAGGATCATTCGTTAACGTTCATTTCATACATTCATTCTTTCAATCATTACTTGCTCATCATTCTTCATTACTCGAATCTTGTCTCATGCAATATCCCCGACTCATGCTCGAAAGCTGATGTTGTGCTGGGACCCGCTCACAAGCCCCCGACTCATGTCCGAAGACTGACACAACACCGGGATACGCGACAAAGATTCCATACAAGTCAATCACAGGGATTGAACTCCATCCGAGGCTGTTGCAACACCAAGTCGCTCACCTCAATAGCCATCTCAATGATTGCATGCTATCCGAGTCTTTCGCACCCCAAGGGTTGCTCACCTCATTGCCCATCACGATAGCAAGCTATCCGAGTCTTTTGCAACAACAAGGTTGCTCACCCCAAGGCAACATCACGATAGCACGTACTCGAGTTTTTGCAACGACCGGGTTGCTCACCTCATACATATGCATGGCTTCATGCTACACCCCCGGAGTTATGCGTAACCCGGGTAACCATCATACATTACGCCCCCAACATTATGGGTACTACACCCCCACCGAAGTGGGTACATCACCCCCACCGAAGTGGGTACATCGCCCCCATCAACATGGGTACATCACCCCCATCAACATGGGTACATCACCACCATCAACATGGGTACATCATCGAAGGTCAGTCACAAAGACTGGAACCCTTGCGTGCACACTATAGACTAGCTGAACCTCTCACGGTTGAGCCTAAGGCATTAGAGCCGTGCACTTCACTTTGCTTCACATACATACCTCACACGATTTCATTCATTCATTAATGCATGCATTCCTTCATTACGTTCCTCTTTTCTTTATCTTCCACTTTACGTCACATAATACTTTCATTACATTCATTAGCGTTCAACGCAAAGCCATAGAAAGATAAACATACCAAGCAAGGAACATAAACATAAACCTAAACATACAACATCATCATACATACGCATCAATCATGCATCACATCACGCACACCATACATACTACGCATCACACGCACCGCCGTGCCTAACATAACACATAACATCATGCATATTACCATCATCTCCATCAACATTATTATCATAATCTCATCATCCTGAGTCACCCTATACCGTCCATGCCCATCACATCGTCGAAGAGTTTCATCCCGCTATCATCTCTGAACACTTAGGCGAGTGGGTAACTATGCGAATGGACCCTATGCGAATGGACTATGGGCGAATGGACCTCTATGCGAATGGACTCCCAGTCGCGTAACTTTCATGCGTATGGCCTTCAGTCGCATGACTTCAGGCGTATGGGCTTCAGTCGCATACTCTTCATGCGAATGAAACTCAGTCGCATGGCCTCCAGGTGCATGGACTTCAGTCGCATGACCCCCGTGCGAATGAACCTCAGTCGCATCATCTCTCAATCGCATGACTCCCAAGCTCATGAACTTCAATCGCATGACCATCATGCGTATGGACCTCAGTCGCATAGCAAACGTGCGTATGGACCTCAGTCGCACTTCAATCGGCCGAATGGCCTCTAGTCGCCCTCCAGTCGGTCGCTTAGCCCTAGCTGGTGCAGAGTGCAGTTAGGTCGACTGCAGCCGCGGGTTTTCAACCTCCAACCCCTTCCAAACCTCTTTTAAGCTCAAATCAACCCTTCTAAAGGTTAGGGAAACATACCATGACCTCATACAAGCATAACCAAGCAAGAAATCGAGCCTCAAACGCATCATACACATACATACATACATCAAAACGGGTTTTCACCCAAAAACTCAAAAATAGGTTTTTGGATGTGTTCCAGCCCCAAAATCAGTTGAAAACGTGTAAAAGAGGGGTCCTAGAACTCATCTTAACGATCCCGTCGAGTAGAGCTTCGATTTGACTCGCTTCTCGTCGATTTTGGCTACTCGAACCAACCCGGGCCAACACTTCCTCTCTTTTCTCTTCTTTCTCTCTTCTCCTCCCTTGGCTGAAAAATGGGGAGAATGGGAGTGTTTCCCCCCTTTTATACTCCCGTGCATCAAAGTTTCTCTTGTTGGCGGGTTTGGTCCCTCGACTTTGGACTTTATTTCTTTTTCTTCTCTCGTCGGCTACAAAGGAAATTTCCGGGTGTTACATGTTAACTAGATTTGACTTCTTTTTCTTCGATAACACATTGCGTTTCTTCTTTGACGTTTTATTAGTTTCATTCGGTAAATGTAAATAGATTCTTGATTTCTATTGAGTAAATACGAGTAGTTAGTTGATCCTTTACAACTATTATCCTTGCGTAGTTACTGAATAAAGGATTCTGTGGATGAACAATTCTCATTTCGATTGAATTCAGTGGATACTTTTGACAAGAGGGTTTGAACAATGTTATGAAGAGTTCTAGTTAAGATTTGGGCACGAGTGTATCGATTTGCAAGTGTCATTTGTATGGTTTCGTGTTCGGGTTGCATTCGTTTAAACAAGAGATCCAATGTTTCATGTGTGATTGATTAGTGTGATTTTAGTGATCATTATAACCGGATTTGATTAAATTAGATTAAGAGTGTGTTGAAAAGGTTTAAGAATCAAAACTTCATAGCATTATAGGTAGTTAGGAAAAACAAAAAACTATCTATGCGAGAACTTTTGTTGTTTAGTGTTTTTTTACGAGTATTACCTTACTCATGCATATTATTAATCTTTTATGAATACATTAATGCACCATTCCATAGTTGCATATTGTTTGTTGAATTAGAAGGAATATTATTAACTAGGACGTGTTAACTTATTTTGACCTCTTTTTCATCGATCACACATTGTGTCTTTGGTTTGACGTTTATTAGTTTCATACGGTAACTTTAATTTGATTCTCGATTTCTATTCATTGAATACGAGTAGTTAGTTACTCCTTTACAACTATTATCCTTGTGTTGTTGCTCAATAAAGGATTCGTTAAACCAACAATTGCCATTTCGATTGATTTTAGTGGATTTTTTAGGCAAGAGTGTTTGAAGATGGTTTGGAGAGTTGTTGTTGAGTTTTGGGCAGGAGTTTATCAATTTTCAAGTGTCATTTTCATGGTTTCGTTTACGTGTTGCATTCGAGTAGTAGATCATATGTTCCATTTGTTATTGGTTATTGTGATTTTAGTGATCATTATAAACTGATTTCATTAAATTAGATTACGAGTGTGTTTAAAAGGTTTGAGAATCAAAACGCCATAGCATTGGAGGTAGTTAGGGTAAACAAAAAACTATCAATGTGAGAACTCTTGTTGTTTATTTTATTTTTTATAAGTATTTCCTTTCTCATGTATCTTATTATTAATCTTTCGTGAAATCTTTAATGCACATTCCATAGTTGCATAACGTTTATTGAAATACAAGGAAATATTATAAACTAGGACGTGTTAACTAGATTTGACTTCTTTTTCTTCGATAACACATTGTCTTTCTTCTTTGACATTGTATTAGTTTCATTCGGTAAATGTAAATAGATTTTTGATTTCTATTGAGTGAATACGAGTAGTTAGTTGCTCCTTTACAACTATTATCCTTGCTTAGATACTCAATAAAGGATTATGTGGATGAACAACTGTCATTTCGATTGAATTCAGTGGATACTTTAGACAAGAGGGTTTGAACATGGTTATGGAGAGATCTAGTTAAGTTTTTGGCATGAGTGTATCTATTTGCAAGTGTCATTTGTATGGTTTCGTGTTCGGGTTGCATTCGTTTAAACAAGAGATCCAATGTTTCATTTGTGATTGATTAGTATAGTTTTAGTGATCATTATAACCGGATTTGATTAAATTAGATTAATAGTGAGTTGAAAAGGTTTGAGAATCAAAACTTCATAGCATTATAGGTAGTTAGGGAAAACAAAAAAACTATCTATGCGAGAACTCTTGTTGTTTAGTGTTTTTTACGAGTATTTCCTTACTCATGCATCTTATTAATTTTGTTGAGTACATTAATGCACCATTCCATAGTTGCATATTGTTTGTTGAATTAGTAAGAATATTATTAACTAAGATGTGTTAACTTGATTTGACCTCTTTTTCATCGATCACACATTGTGTCTTTTGTTTGACGTTTATTAGTTTCATACAGTAACTTTAATTTGATTCTCGATTTCTATTCATTGAATACGAGTAGTTAGTTGCTCCTTTACAACAATTATCCTGTGTTGTTGCTCAATAAAGGATTCCTTGAACCAACAATTGCCATTTTGATAGATTTTAGTGGATTTTTAGGCAAGAGTGTTTGAAGATGGTTTGGAGAGTTATTGTTGAGTTTTTGGCAGGAGTTTATCAATTTTCAAGTGTCATTTGCATGGTTTCGTGTACGTGTTGCATTCGAGCAGTAGATCATATGTTCCATTTGTTATTGGTTATTGTGATTTTAGTGATCATTATAAACTGATTACATTAAATAAGATTACGAGTGTGTTTAAAAGGTTTGAGAATCAAAACGCCATAGCATTGGAGGTAGTTAGGGTAAACAAAAAACTATCAATGTGAGAACTCATGTTGTTTATTTTGTTTTTTATAAGTATTTGGTTTCTCATGTATCTTATTATTAATCTTTCGTGAATCTTTAATGCACAATTCCATAGTTGCATAACGTTTATTAAAATACAAGGAAATATTATAAACTAGGACATGTTAACTAGATTTGACTTCTTTTTCTTCGATAACACATTGCGTTTCTTCTTTGACGTTTTATTAGTTTCATTCAGTAAATGTAAATAGATTCTTGATTTCTATTGAGTGAATACGAGCAGTTAGTTGCTCCTTTACAACTATTATCCTTGCGTAGATACTGAATAAAGGATTCTATGGATGAACAATTGTCATTTCGATTGAATTCAGTGGATACTTTTGACAAGAGGGTTTGAACAATGTTATGGAGAGTTCTAGTTAAGATTTGGGCACGAGTGTATCGACTTGCAAGTGTCATTTGTCTGGTTTCGTGTTCGGGTTGCATTCGTTTAAACAAGAGATCTAATGTTTCATTTGTGATTGATTAGTGTGATTTTAGTGATCATTATAACCGGATTTGATTAAATTAGATTAAGAGTGTGTTGAAAGGTTTAAGAATCAAAACTTCATAGCATTATAGGTAGTTAGGAAAAACAAAAAGTATCTATGCGAGAACTTTTGTTGTTTAGTGTTTTTTTACGAGTATTTCCTTACTCATGCATCTTATTAATCTTTTATGAATACATTAATGCACCATTCCATATTTGCATATTGTTTGTTGAATTAGAAGGAATATTTTTAACTAGGACGTGTTAACTTGATTTGACCTCTTTTTCATCGATCACACATTGTGTCTTTTGTTTGACGTCTATTAGTTTCATACGGTAACTATAATTTTATTCTCGATTTCTATTCATTGAATACGAGTAGTTAGTTGCTCCTTTACAACTATTATCCTTGTGTTGTTGCTCAATAAAGTATTACTTGAACCAACAATTGCCATTTCGATTGATTTTAGTGGATTTTTTTAGGCAAGAGTGTTTGAAGATGATTTGGAGAGTTGTTGTTGAGTTTTGGGCAGGAGTTTATCAATTTTCAAGTGTCATTTGCATGGTTTCGTGTACGTGTTGCATTCAAGCAGTAGATCATATGTTCCATTTGTTATTGATTATTGTGATTTTAGTAATCATTATAACTGATTACATTAAATTATATTACGAGTGTGTTTAAAAGGTTTGAGAATCAAAACGCCATAGCATTGGAGGTAGTTAGGGTAAACAAAAAACTATCAATGTGAGAACTCTTGTTGTTTATTTTGTTTTTTATAAGTATTTGGTTTCTCATGTATCTTATTATTAATCTTTCGTGAATCTTTAATGCACAATTCCATAGTTGCATAACGTTTATTAAAATACAAGGAAATATTATAAACTAGGACATGTTAACTAGATTTGACTTCTTTTTCTTCGATAACACATTACGTTTCTTCTTTGACGTTTTATTAGTTTCATTCATGTAAATGTAAATAGATTCTTGATTTCTATTGAGTGAATACGAGTAGTTAGTTGCTCCTTTACAACTATTATCCTTGCGTAGATACTGAATAAAGGATTCTATGGATGAACAATTGTCATTTCGATTGAATTCAGTGGATACTTTTGACAAGAGGGTTTGAACAATGTTATGGAGAGTTCTAGTTAAGATTTGGGCACGAGTGTATCGATTTGCAAGTGTCATTTGTATGGTTTCGTGTTCGGGTTGCATTCGTTTAAACAAGAGATCTAATGTTTCATTTGTGATTGATTAGTGTGATTTTAGTGATCATTATAACCGGATTTGATTAAATTAGATTAAGAGTGTGTTGAAAGGTTTAAGAATCAAAACTTCATAGCATTATAGGTAGTTAGGAAAAACAAAAAACTATCTATGCGAGAACTTTTGTTGTTTAGTGTTTTTTTACGAGTATTTCCTTACTCATGCATCTTATTAATCTTTTATGAATACATTAATGCACCATTCCATATTTGCATATTGTTTGTTGAATTAGAAGGAATATTTTTAACTAGGACGTGTTAACTTGATTTGACCTCTTTTTCATCGATCACACATTGTGTCTTTTGTTTGACGTCTATTAGTTTCATACGGTAACTATAATTTTATTCTCGATTTCTATGCATTGAATACGAGTAGTTAGTTGCTCCTTTACAACTATTATCCTTGTGTTGTTGCTCAATAAAGTATTCCTTGAACCAACAATTGCCATTTCGATTGATTTTAGTGGATTTTTTTAGGCAAGAGTGTTTGAAGATGATTTGGAGAGTTGTTGTTGAGTTTTGGGCATGAGTTTATCAATTTTCAAGTGTCATTTGCATGGTTTCGTGTACGTGTTGCATTCAAGCAGTAGATCATATGTTCCATTTGTTATTGATTATTGTCATTTTAGTAATCATTATAAACTGATTACATTAAATTACATTACGAGTGTGTTTAAAAGGTTTGAGAATCAAAACGCCATAGCATTGGAGGTAGTTAGGGTAAACAAAAAACTATCAATGTGAGAACTCTTGTTGTTTATTTTGTTTTTTATAAGTATTTCCTTTCTCATGTATCTTATTATTAATCTTTCGTGAATCTTTAATGCACAATTCCATAGTTGCATAACGTTTATTAAAATACAAGGAAATATTATAAACTAGGACATGTTAACTAGATTTGACTTCTTTTTCTTCGATAACACATTGCGTTTCTTCTTTGACGTTTTATTAGTTTCATTCAGTAAATGTAAATAGATTCTTGATTTCTATTGAGTGAATACGAGTAGTTAGTTGCTCCTTTACAACTATTATCCTTGCGTAGATACTGAATAAAGGATTCTATGGATGAACAATTGTCGTTTCGATTGAATTCAGTGGATACTTTTGACAAGAGGGTTTGAACAATGTTATGGAGAGTTCTAGTTAAGATTTGGGCACGAGTGTATCGATTTGCAAGTGTCATTTGTATGGTTTCGTGTTCGGGTTGCATTCGTTTAAACAAGAGATCTAATGTTTCATTTGTGATTGATTAGTGTGATTTTAGTGATCATTATAACCGGATTTGATTAAATTAGATTAAGAGTGTGTTGAAAGGTTTAAGAATCAAAACTTCATAACATTATAGGTAGTTAGGAAAAATAAAAAACTATCTATGCGAGAACTTTTGTTGTTTAGTGTTTTTTACGAGTATTTCCTTACTCATGCATCTTATTAATCTTTTATGAATACATTAATGCACCATTCCATATTTGCACATTGTTTGTTGAATTAGAAGGAATATTATTAACTAGGACGTGTTAACTTGATTTGACCTATTTTTCATCGATCACACATTGTGTCTTTTGTTTGACGTCTATTAGTTTCATACGGTAACTATAATTTTATTCTCGATTTCTATTCTTTGAATACGAGTAGTTAGTTGCTCCTTTACAACTATTATCCTTGTGTTGTTGCTCAATAAAGGATTCCTTGAACCAACAATTGCCATTTTGATTGATTTTAGTGGATTTTTTAGGCAAGAGTGTTTCAAGATGGTTTGGAGAGTTGTTGTTGAGTTTTGGGCAGGAGTTTATCAATTTTCAAGTGTCATTTGCATGGTTTCGTGTACGTGTTGCATTCGAGCAGTAGATCATATGTTCCATTTGTTATTGGTTATTGTGATTTTAGGGATCATTATAAACTGATTACATTAAATTAGATTACGAGTGTGTTTAAAAGGTTTGAGAATCAAAACGCCATAGCATTGGAGGTAGTTAGGGTAAACAAAAAACTATCAATGTGAGAACTCTTGTTGTTTATTTTGTTTTTTATAAGTATTTGGTTTCTCATGTATCTTATTATTAATTTTTCGTGAATTCTTTAATGCACAATTCCATAGTTGCATAACGTTTATTGAAATACAAGGAAATATTATAAACTAGGACGTGTTATGTAAGGCCCCGTTCCCGGGACGCCTACAGTTGGTCATTCATCGCACCCAAAACATATATTTACATTTTTCCTTTCATAAATAGTTGCAGCGGAAACATTAAAAACATAATTTCATTCCATCAAAATACTTTTGCACATTAGTACAATCGTTCCTTTAACACTATCAGGTTACATTTATTACAAAAGCATTAAACATAAAGATGCCATCCAAAATACGCTGAGTAGCCGCCCTGTGCCATCCTCAGCAACATACCTGCCAACTGGAAACACATCAAAGTCAGCGTTGCTGAGTGAGTTCTAGTTTTGTAATAAAACTTACTTTTCTTTCGTAAAACCGTTCTTTACTTTCTTTAACAAAACATTCTTACATACATGCGTTCACACATCATACGTACATACAGATAATGTCATTATTATCTTCATCATTACGTTTATTACATTCATGATTTATCATACGTCATTATCTTTCACTTCATTCTAGATCCTGTCAGACTTTACCCTCTTCATGGCACACAGCCACGATTGCTGAGGTCGAATGACAAGGATCTCATTTCATACATTATTAGGATCATCCGTTAACGTTCATTTCATACATTCATTCTTTCAATCATTACTTGCTCATCATTCTTCATTACTCGAATCTTGTCTCATGCAATATCCCCGACTCATGCTCGAAAGCTGATGTTGTGCTGGGACCCGCTCACAAGCCCCCGACTCATGTCCGAAGACTGACACAACACCGGGATACGCGACAAAGATCCCATACAAGTCAATCACAGGGATTGAACTCCATCCGAGGCTGTTGCAACACCAAGTCGCTCACCTCAATAGCCATCTCAATGATTGCATGCTATCCGAGTCTTTCGCACCCCAAGGGTTGCTCACCTCATTGCCCATCACGATAGCAAGCTATCCGAGTCTTTTGCAACAACAGGTTGCTCACCCCAAGGCAACATCACGATAGCACGTACTCGAGTCTTTTGCAACGACCGGGTTGCTCACCTCATACATATGCATGGCTTCATGCTACACCCCCGGAGTTATTCGTAACCCGGGTAACCATCATACATTACACCCCCAACATTATGGGTACTACACCCCCACCGAAGTGGGTACATCACCCCCACCGAAGTGGGTACATCACCCCCATCAACATGGGTACATCACCCCCATCAACATGGGTACATCACCCCCATCAACATGGGTACATCATCGAAGGTCAGTCACAAAGACTGGAACCCTTGCGTGCACACTATAGACTAGCTGAACCTCTCACGGTTGAGCCTAAGGCATTAGAGCCGTGCACTTCACTTTGCTTCACATACATACCTCACACAATTTCATTCATTCATTAATGCATGCATTCATTCATTACGTTCCTCTTTTCTTTATCTTCCACTTTACGTTACATAATACTTTCATTACATTCATTAGCGTTCAACGCAAAGCCATAGAAAGATAAACATACCAAGCAAGGAACATAAACATAAACCTAAACATACAACATCATCATACATACGCATCAATCATGCATCACATCACGCACACCATACATACTACGCATCACACGCACCGCCGTGCCTAACATAACACATAACATCATGCATATTACCATCATCTCCATCAACATTATCATCATAATCTCATCATCCTGAGTCACCCTATACCGTCCATGCCCATCACATCGTCGAAGAGTTTCATCCCGGCTATCATCTCTGAACACTTAGGCGAGTGGGTAACTATGCGAATGGACCCTATGCGAATGGATTATGGGCGAATGGACCTCTATGCGAATGGACTCCCAGTCGCGTAAATTTCATGCGTATGGCCTTCAGTCGCATGACTTCAGGCGTATGGGCTTCAGTCGCATACTCTTCATGCGAATGAACCTCAGTCGCATGGCCTCCAGGCGCATGGACTTCAGTCGCATGACCCCCGTGCGAATGAACCTCAGTCGCATCATCTCTCAATCGCATGACTCCCAAGCTCATGAACTTCTATCGCATGACCATCATGCGTATGGACCTCAGTCGCATAGCAAACGTGCGTATGGACCTCAGTCGCACTTCAATCGGCCGAATGGCCTCCAGTCGCCCTCCAGTCGGTCGCTTAGCCCTAGCTGGTGCAGAGTGCAGTTAGGTCGACTGCAGCCGCGGGTTTTCGACCTCCAACCCCTTCCAAACCTCTTTTAAGCTCAAATCAACCCTTCTAAAGGTTAGGGAAACATACCATGACCTCATACAAGCATAACCAAGCAAGAATTCGAGCCTCAAACGCATCATACACATACATACATACATCAAAACGGGTTTTCACCCAAAAACTCGAAAATAGGTTTTTGGATGTGTTCCAGCCCCAAAATCAGTTGAAAACGTGTAAAAGAGGGGTCCTAGAACTCACCTTAACGATCCCGTCGAGTAGAGCTTCGATTTGACTCGCTTCTCGTCGATTTTGGCTACTCGAACCAACCCGGGCCAACACTTCCTCTCTTTTCTCTTCTTTCTCTCTTCTCCTCCCTTGGCTTAAAAATGGGGAGAATGGGAGTGTTTTCCCCCTTTTATACTCCCGTGCATCAAAGTTTCTCTTGTTGGCGGGTTTGGTCCCTCGACTTTGGACTTTATGTCTTTTTCTTCTCTCGTCGGCTACAAAGGAAATTTCCGGGTGTTACAAGTCCACCCCCCTTAAATGGGTTTTGTCCCCGTAACCTGTTGTTCCTTGAACCATTGCTGACAATTCTGTCTCATCTCTTTTCCAGTCTATCACCTGGAGTTCAATCGCTCCACGTCGTTTATAAGCATACGACTTCTGGTTTACCTCTTGTTACTTCCCCCCAGGGCTCTGATCCTTTCGGGCTTCTCAGTCGTTGCCTCGGTCGCCTCAATATTTCCCAAACGTCGTTTGGTGCTTGGCCTTTACTTGTAGACAAGTAAGGCATCTACTCACTTACTCCATCATGTCACGCTTCATGCACCTTCCCGCCATTGCCATCGAAATCACCTTCGGAATCGTCGTGACTCAATCACCTTCAGCCATTACCATGATCCCCTCATGCGCTGTTAACCGTATCATCTCTTTGCGACACCTAGTGTTCGCTCCGTAGTCCGTCAAACAATCTATTCTTAGGGCTACATCGAATGGCGTATCTATATTCTTACCACTAACAGGCAGTTTTGCACAGAAAGCAGCAGGAATAAAACTTTTTACTAACGCCAACATTAAATACACAAGCTAAAGATCTATTTACTAGGAACATACCCGACACAACATCAAAGTCCGTCCTAGCTTCCTCCGATCTTCTTCACTCCCAAACCTCCGGCCCTTTGCTTCTTACAGTCCTGCTCTTATGACCTTCCTCACCACAAGAATAACACTTCCACATACCACAGTTCTTCGCTACATGTCTGGTCCTTCCACAACGAAAGCATGCATCAGTTCCCAATCTACATTCCCCGGGGTGCCTGTGTCCACACTTGTCACACCTTTCCGAACCCACATCATCCATGACCACTCGCTGGTCATCCACCCGTGCACCTTTGCCACTTGGAGCGACTCCGCCGTGTCCCAATCGCTTCCCATTCCAATCTCGATCACCATCTCCTTTCTTGCTACCTTCTGTCACCACCATCAATTTTTCGTCGTACAATCTCCCCGCCAAATCAACCGCCGACCTAAACGTGCTTGGTCGGGCAGCGATCATGTGCCTACGAATGTCTACTGGCAGGCCATGGATATACCTCTTGATCTTTCGTGAGAGGGGTGTCACCTGATCCGGCACCAGTCGTGCCATTTCGTTGAACTTGGTGGTGTATTGCTGATGCGTCATTGTTCCCGCCTCCAGCTGCAGGAACTCTCTTTCAACTTTATCCATCTCACGGTGAGGACAGAACTCCTCAATCACCAACCTCTTCAACTCTGGCCATCTCATCCTTCCGATAGCTCTGCTTCCCTCCACTTGGACTATGTTGTCCCACCAGCACAAAGCTGAGTCCACGAAAGAGTGGGTAGCAAACTTTACTTTCTGATCTTCTCGGCACTCACTGATATTTAAAACAGCTTCCATCTCTCTCACCCATCGATGAGCAGCAGCAGCAGTGCCATTACCATCAAAAGTAGGGGGCTTGCATCGCTGAAACGCCCCATAGTTACAGCCTCGTGCCGCCTCCGGCATAGGCTCTTCCTCTTCTTCTTCCTCTTCGTCATCAGAGAGAACCGTTTCAGTCTCGGGTCGTCTCCTTTCGTCCGAAGGTCTACCCCTTTCCCTTCTCTCCTCATCTCTAACAGCCTTTATAACTTCGGTCACCACAGACGGTAGAATCGTCTGCATGACCTGATGCACTTCCTCCACGACCGCCTCTCTCATCGAGGCCCTCTGATTAGCATTCTCGTCACCGCCCTCAGGGTGAGGGGTCTCGGGTTCCTCATGAACTACCCTTTCGGCCCTGGCCCTTCCTCTCGTGACTCGTGGTTCAGCACCACGTCCACCGTCACCTCCACCACGAGGAGCTTTTGAAGATCTTCCACCGGCCATTCTCTAAACACACTGAAAGATTCAAACACTAACACGGTCATTCAAGGAACAGCTCAGCTTATGTCAAGTATAGTAAGTCCCTAATTATAGTGGTCAATTGTGATTAGCCACCTACTTTACTCTTCATACCCCAAGCATTACCTGTCCTGACTATATCAGTATCTAAATCTACCAGCAACACATAAACCATATAACATGCGCACATAAACCGGTTAACTTTACAAAAACATACCTGATGGCACGCAACTACTCAGATTGGCATCCCATTCCCTTTTCGTCCCATTCTCAGTTTAAGATTAGGTTTTTGAAAATATTTACCCAGTTCACTTAAACTTTGGCTCTGATACCAACTTGTAAGGCCCCGTTCCCGGGACGCCTACAGTTGGTCATTCATCGCACTCAAAACATATATTTACATTTTTCCTTTCATAAATAGTTGCAGCGGAAACATTAAAAACATAATTTCATTCCATCAAAATACTTTTGCACATTAGTACAATCGTTCCTTTAACACTATCAGGTTACATTTATTACAAAAGCATTAAACATAAAGATGCCATCCAAAATACGCTGAGTAGCCGCCCCGTGCCATCCTCAGCAACATACCTGCCAACTGGAAACACATCAAAGTCAGCGTTGCTGAGTGAGTTCTAGTTTTGTAATAAAACTTACTTTTCTTTCGTAAAACCGTTCTTTACTTTCTTTAACAAAACATTCTTACATACATGCGTTCACACATCATACGTACATACAGATAATGTCATTATTATCTTCATCATTACGTTTATTACATTCATGATTTATCATACGTCATTATCTTTCACTTCATTCTAGATCCTGTCAGACTTTACCCTCTTCATGGCACACAGCCACGATTGCTGAGGTCGAATGACAAGGATCCCATTTCATACATTATTAGGATCATTCGTTAACGTTCATTTCATACATTCATTCTTTCAATCATTACTTGCTCATCATTCTTCATTACTCGAATCTTGTCTCATGCAATATCCCCGACTCATGCTCGAAAGCTGATGTTGTGCTGGGACCCGCTCACAAGCCCCCGACTCATGTCCGAAGACTGACACAACACCGGGATACGCGACAAAGATTCCATACAAGTCAATCACAGGGATTGAACTCCATCCGAGGCTGTTGCAACACCAAGTCGCTCACCTCAATAGCCATCTCAATGATTGCATGCTATCCGAGTCTTTCGCACCCCAAGGGTTGCTCACCTCATTGCCCATCACGATAGCAAGCTATCCGAGTCTTTTGCAACAACAAGGTTGCTCACCCCAAGGCAACATCACGATAGCACGTACTCGAGTCTTTTGCAACGACCGGGTTGCTCACCTCATACATATGCATGGCTTCATGCTACACCCCCGGAGTTATGCGTAACCCGGGTAACCATCATACATTACACCCCCAACATTATGGGTACTACACCCCCACCGAAGTGGGTACATCACCCCCACCGAAGTGGGTACATCACCCCCTTCAACATGGGTACATCACCCCCATCACATGGGTACATCACCACCATCAACATGGGTACATCATCGAAGGTCAGTCACAAAGACTGGAACCCTTGCGTGCACACTATAGACTAGCTGAACCTCTCACGGTTGAGCCTAAGGCATTAGAGCCGTGCACTTCACTTTGCTTCACATACATACCTCACACGATTTCATTCATTCATTAATGCATGCATTCCTTCATTACGTTCCTCTTTTCTTTATCTTCCACTTTACGTCACATAATACTTTCATTACATTCATTAGCGTTCAACGCAAAGCCATAGAAAGATAAACATACCAAGCAAGGAACATAAACATAAACCTAAACATACAACATCATCATACATACGCATCAATCATGCATCACAACACGCACACCATACATACTACGCATCACACGCACCGCCGTGCCTAACATAACACATAACATCATGCATATTACCATCATCTCCATCAACATTATCATCATAATCTCATCATCCTGAGTCACCCTATACCGTCCATGCCCATCACATCGTCGAAGAGTTTCATCCCGCTATCATCTCTGAACACTTAGGCGAGTGGGTAACTATGCGAATGGACCCTATGCGAATGGACTATGGGCGAATGGACCTCTATGCAAATGGACTCCCAATCGCGTAACTTTCATGCGTATGGCCTTTAGTCGCATGACTTCAGGCGTATGGCTTCAGTCGCATACTCTTCATGCGAATGAACCTCAGTCGCATGGCCTCCAGGTGCATGGACTTCAGTCGCATGACCCCCGTGCGAATGAACCTCAGTCGCATCATCTCTCAATCGCATGACTCCCAAGCTCATGAACTTCAAACGCATGACCATCATGCGTATGGACCTCAGTCGCATAGCAAACGTGCGTATGGACCTCAGTCGCACTTCAATCGGCCGAATGGCCTCCAGTCGCCCTCCAGTCGGTCGCTTAGCCCTAGCTGGTGCAGAGTGCAGTTAGGTCGATTGCAGCCGCGGGTTTTCGACCTCCAACCCCTTCCAAACTCTTTTAAGCTCAAATCAACCCTTCTAAAGGTTAGGGAAACATACCATGACCTCATACAAGCATAACCAAGCAAGAATCGAGCCTCAAACGCATCATACACATACATACATACATCAAAACGGGTTTTCACCCAAAAACTCAAAAATAGGTTTTTGGATGTGTTCCAGCCCCAAATCAGTTGAGAACGTGTAAAAGAGGGGTCCTAGAACTCATCTTAACGATCCCGTCGAGTAGAGCTTCGATTTGACTCGCTTCTCGTCGATTTTGGCTACTCGAACCAACCCGGGCCAACACTTCCTCTCTTTTCTCTTCTTTCTCTTCTCTCCCCTTGGCTGAAAAATGGGGAGAATGGGAGTGTTTCCCCCCTTTTATACTCCCGTGCATCAAAGTTTCTCTGGTTGGCGGGTTTGGTCCTTCTGACTTTGGACTTTATTTCTTTTTCTTCTCTCGTCGGCTACAAAGGAAATTTCCGGGTGTTACATGTTACACTATTTGACTTCTTTTTTCTTCGATAACACATTGGCGTTTCTCTTGACGTTTTATTAGTTTCATTCGGTAAATGTAAATAGATTCTGATTTCTATTGAGTGTACGAGTAGTTAGTTGATCCTTTACAACTATTATCCTTGCGTAGTTACTGAATAAAGGATTCTGTGGATGAACAATTCTCATTTCGTTGAATTCAGTGGATACTTTGACAAGAGGTTTGAACAATGTTATGAGTAGTTCTAGTTAGATTTGGGCACGAGTGTATCGATTTGCAAGTGCATTTGTATGGTTTCGTGTTCGGGTTGCATTCGTTTAAACAAGAAATCCAATGTTTCATGTGTGATTGATTAGTGTGATTTTAGTGATCATTATAACCGGATTTGATTAAATTAGATTAAGAGTGTGTTGGGTTTAAGAATCAAAACTTCATAGCATTATAGGTAGTTAGGAAAAAACAAAAAAACTATCTATGCGAGAACTTTTGTTGTTTAGTGTTTTTTTACGAGTATTACCTTACTCATGATTATTAATCTTTTATGAATACATTAATGCACCATTCCATAGTTGCATATGTGTTGAATTAGAAGGAATATTATAACTAGGACGTGTTAACTTGTTTTGACCTCTTTTTCATCGATCACACATTGTGTCTTTGGTTTGACGTTTTAGTTTCATACGGTAACTTTAATTTGATTCTCGATTCTATTCATTGAATACGAGTAGTTAGTTACTCCTTTACAACTATTATCCTTGTGTGTTGCTCAATAAAGGATTCGTAAACCAACAATTGCCATTTCGATTGATTTTAGTGGATTTTTTAGGCAAGAGTGTTTGAAGATGGTTTGGAGAGTTGTTGTTGAGTTTTGGGCAGGAGTTATCAATTTTCAAGTGTCATTTGCATGGTTTCGTGTACGTGTTGCATTCGAGCAGTAGATCATATGTTCCATTTGTTATTGGTTATTGTGATTTTAGTGATCATTATAAACTGATTTCATTAAATAAGATACGGTGTGTTTAAAAGGTTTGAGAATAAAAACGCCATAGCATTGGAGGTAGTTAGGGTTAAAAAAAAACTATCAATGTGAGAACTCTTGTTGTTTATTTTTTTTTATAAGTTATTCCTTTCTCATGTATCTTATTATTAATCTTTCGTGAATCTTTAATGCACCATTCCATAGTTGCATAACGTTTATTGAAATACAAGGAATATTATAAACTAGGACGTGTTAACTAGATTTGACTTCTTTTTTCTTCGATAACACATTGCGTCTTCTTTGATTGTATTAGTTTCATTCGGTAAATGTAAATAGATTCTTTGATTTCTATGAGTGAATACGAGTAGTTAGTTGCTCTTTAAACTATTATCCTGGTAGATACTCAATAAAGGATTCTGTGGATGAAACCTTGTCATTTCGATTGAATTCAGTGGATACTTTGACAGAGAGGTTTGAACAATGTTATGGAGAGTTCTAGTTTAAGTTGGGCATGAGTGTATCTATTTGCAAGTGTTTTGTATGGTTTCGTGTTCGGGTGCATTCGTTTAAACAAGAGATCCAATGTTTCATTTGTGATTGATTAGTGTGATTTTAGTGATCATTATAACCGGATTTGATTAAATTAGAAAAGTGTGTTGAAAAGGTTAGAATCAAAACTTCATAGCATTATAGGTAGTTAGGAAACAAAAAAAATCTATAGCGAGAACTTTTGTTGTTTAGTGTTTTTTACGAGTATTCCTTACTCATGCATCTTATTAATTTTTATGAATACATAATGCACCAATTCCATATTTGCATAGTTTGTTGAATTAGAAGGAATATTATTAACTAGGACGTGTTAACTTGATTTGACCTCTTTTCATCGATCACACATTGTGTCTTTTGTTTGACGTATTAGTTTCATACAGTAACTATAATTTTATTCTCGATTTCTATTCATTGAATACGAGTAGTTAGTGCTCCTTTACAACAATTATCCTGTGTTGTTGCTCAAAAAGGATTCCTTGAACCAACAATTGCCATTTTCGATAGATTTTAGTGGATTTTTAGGCAAGATGGTTTGAAGATGTTTGGAGAGTTGTTGTTGAGTTTTGGCAGGAGTTTATCATTTTCAAGTGTCATTTGCATGGTTTCGTGTACGTGTTGCATTCAAGCAGTAGATCATATGTTCCATTTGTTATTGGTTATTGTGATTTTAGTGAATCATTATAAACTGATTACATTAAATTATTTTTTACGAGTGTGTTTAAAAGGTTTGAGAATCAAACGCCATAGCATTGGAGGTAGTTAGGGTAAACAAAAAACTATCAATGTGAGAACTCTTGTTGTTTATTTTGTTTTTATAAGTATTTCCTTCTCATGTATCTTATTATTAATCTTTCGTGAATCTTTAATGCACAATTCCATAGTTGCATAACGGTATTAAAATACAAGGAATATTATAAACTAGGACATGTTAACTAGATTTCTCTTTCTTCGATAACACATTGCGCGTTTCTTCTTTGACGTTTATTAGTTTCATTCAGTAAATGTAATATGATTCTTGATTTCTATTGAGTGAATACGAGCAGTTAGTTGCTCCTTTACAACTATTATCCTTGCGTAGATACTGAATAAAGGATTCTATGGATGAACAATTGTCATTTCGATTGAATTCAGTGGATACTTTTGACAAGAGGGTTTGAACAATGTTATGGAGAGTTCTAGTTAAGATTTGGGCACGGTGTATCGATTTGCAAGTGTCATTTGTCTGGTTTCGTGTTCGGGTTGCATTCGGTTAAACAAGAGATCTAATGTTTCATTGTGATTGATTAGTGTGATTTTAGTGATCATTATAACCGGATTTGATTAAATTAGATTAAGAGTGTGTTGAAAGGTTTAAGAATCAAAACTTCATAGCATTATAGGTAGTTAGGAAAAACAAAAAAAACTATCTATGCGAGAACTTTTGTTGTTTAGTGTTTTTTTACGAGTATTTCCTATCATGCATCTTATAATCTTTTATGAATACATTAATGCACCATTCATATTTGCATATTGTTTGTTGAATTAGAAGGAATATTTTTAACTAGGACGTGTTAACTTGATTTGACCTCTTTTTCATCGATCACACATTGTGTCTTTTGTTTGACGTCTATTAGTTTCATACGGTAACTATAATTTTATTCTCGATTCTATTCATTGAATACGAGATTAGTTGCTCCTTTACAACTATTATCCTTGTGTTGTTGCTCAATAAAGTTATTACTTGAACCAACAATTTGCCATTTCGATTGATTTTAGTGGATTTTTTTAGGCAAGAGTGTTTGAAGATGATTTGGAGAGTTGTTGTTGAGTTTGGGCAGGAGTTTATCAATTTTCAAGTGTCATTGCATGGTTTCGTGTCGTGTTGCATTCAAGCACGTAGATCATGTTCCATTGTTATTGATTATTGTGATTTTAGTAATCATTATAAATGATTACATTAAATATTACGAGTGTGTTTAAAAGGTTGAGAATCAAAACGCCATAGCATTGGAGGTAGTTAGGGTAAACAAAAAAATATCAATGTGAGAACTCTTGTTGTTTATTTTGTTTTTTATAAGTATTTGGTTTCTCATGTATCTTATTATTAATCTTTCGTGAATCTTTAATGCACAATTCCATAGTTGCATAACGTTTATTAAATACAAGCGTGAATCTTTAATGCACAATTCCATAGTTGCATAATGTTTATTAAAATACAAGGAAATATTATAACTAGGACATGTTAACTAGATTTGACTTAGATTCTTGATTTCTATTGAGTGAATACGAGTAGTTTAGTTGCTCCTTTACAACTATTATCCTTGCGTAGATACTGAATAAAGGATTCTATGGATGAACAAGGCATTTCGATTGAATTCAGTGGATACTTTTGACAAGAGGGTTTGAACAATGTGGAGAGTTCTAGTTAAGATTTGGGCACGAGTGTATCGATTTGCAAGTGTCATTTGTATGGTTTCGTGTTCGGGTTGCATTCGTTTAAACAAGAGATCTAATGTTTCATTTGTGATTGATTAGTGTGATTTTAGTGATCATTATAACCGGATTTGATTAAATTAGATTAAGAGTGTGTTGAAAGGTTTAAGAATCAAAACTTCATAGCATTATAGGTAGTTAGAAAACAAAAACTATCTATGCGAGAACTTTGTTGTTTAGTGTTTTTTTTACGAGTATTTCCTTACTCATGCATCTTATTATCTTTTATGAATACATTAATGCACCAATCCATATTTGCATATTGTTTGTTGAATTAGAAGGAATATTATTAACTAGGACGTGTTAACTTGATTTGACCTCTTTTTCATCGATCACACATTGTGTCTTTTGTTTGACGTCTATTAGTTTCATACGGTAACTATAATTTTTATTCTCGATTTCTATTCATTGAATACGAGTAGGTAGTTCTCCTTTACAACTATTATCCTTGTGTTGTGCTCAAAAAAGTATTCCTTGAACCAACAATTGCCATTTCGATTGATTTTAGTGGATTTTTTAGGCAGAGTGTTTGAAGATGATTTGAGAGTTGTTGTTGAGTTTTGGCCAGGAGTTTATCAATTTTCAAGTGTCATTTGCATGGTTTCGTGTACGTGTTGCATTCAAGCAGTAGATCATATGTTCCATTTGTTATTGATTATTGTGATTTTAGTAATCATTATAAACTGATTACAATAAATTATACGAGTGTGTTTAAAAGGTTTGTGAATCAAAACGCCATAGCATTGGAGGTAGTTAGGGTAAACAAAAAAATCAATGTGAGAACTCTTGTTGTTTATTTTGTTTTTTATAAGTATTTCCTTTCTCATGTATCTTATTATTAATCTTTCGTGAATCTTTAATGCACAATTCCATAGTTGCATAATGTTTATTAAAATACAAGGAAATATTATAATCTAGGACATGTTAACTAGATTTCACTTCTTTTTCTTCGATAACACATTGCGTTTCTTCTTTGACGTTTTATTAGTTTCATTCAGTAAATGTAAATAGATTCTTGATTTCTATTGAGTGAATACGAGTAGTTAGTTGCTCCTTTACAACTATTATCCTTGCGTAGATACTGAATAAAGGATTCTATGGATGAACAATTGTCATTTCGATTGAATTCAGTGGATACTTTTGACAAGAGGGTTTGAACAATGTTATGGAGAGTTCTAGTTAAGATTTGGGCACGAGTGTATCGATTTGCAAGTGTCATTTGTATGGTTTCGTGTTCGGGTTGCATTCGTTTAAACAAGAGATCTAATGTTTCATTTGTGATTGATTAGTGTGATTTTAGTGATCATTATAACCGGATTTGATTAAATTAGATTAAGAGTGTGTTGAAAGGTTTAAGAATCAAAACTTCATAGCATTATAGGTAGTTAGGAAAAACAAAAAACTATCTATGCGAGAACTTTTGTTGTTTAGTGTTTTTTTACGAGTATTTCCTTACTCATGCATCTTATTAATCTTTTATGAATACATTAATGCACCATTCCATATTTGCATATTGTTTGTTGAATTAGAAGGAATATTATTAACTAGGACGTGTTAACTTGATTTGACCTCTTTTTCATCGATCACACATTGTGTCTTTTGTTTGACGTCTATTAGTTTCATACGGTAACTATAATTTTATTCTCGATTTCTATTCTTTGAATACGAGTAGTTAATTGCTCCTTTACAACTATTATCCTTGTGTTGTTGCTCAATAAAGGATTCCTTGAACCAACATTGCCATTTTGATTGATTTTAGTGGATTTTTTAGTAAGAGTGTTTGAAGATGGTTTGGAGAGTTGTTGTTGAGTTTTGGGCACGAGTTTATCAATTTTCAAGTGTCATTTGCATGGTTTCGTGTACGTGTTGCATTCGAGCAGTAGATCATATGTTCCATTTGTTATTGGTTATTGTGATTTTAGTGATCATTACAAACTGATTACATTAAATTAGATTACGAGTGTGTTTAAAAGGTTTGAGAATCAAAACGCCATAGCATTAGAGGTAGTTAGGGTAAACAAAAACTATCAATGTGAGAACTCTTGTTGTTTATTTTGTTTTTTAAAGTATTTGGTTTCTCATGTATCTTATTATTAATCTTTCATGAATTCTTTAATGCACAATTCCATAGTTGCATAACGTTTATTGAAATACAAGGAAGTATTATAAACTAGGACGTGTTAACTAGATTTGACTTCTTTTTCTTCGATAACACATTGCGTTTCTTCTTTGACGTTTTATTAGTTTCATTCGGTAAATGTAAATAGATTCTTGATTTCTATTGAGTGAATACGAGTAGTTAGTTGCTCCTTTACAACTATTATCCTTGCGTAGTTACTGAATAAAGGATTCTGTGGATGAACAATTGTCATTTCGATTGAATTCAGTGGATACTTTTGACAAGAGGGTTTAAACAATGTTATGGAGAGTTCTAGTTAAGATTTGGGCACGAGTGTATTGATTTGCAAGTGTCATTTGTATGGTTTCGTGTTCGGGTTGCATTCGTTTAAACAAGAGATCGAATGTTTCATGTTTGATTGATTAGTGTGATTTTAGTGATCATTATAACTGGATTTGATTAAATTAGATTAAGAGTGTGTTGAAAAGGTTTAAGAATCAAAACTTCATAGCATTATAGGTAGTTAGGAAAAACAAAAAACTATCTATGTGAGAACTTTTGTTGTTTAGTGTTTTTTTACGAGTATTACCTTACTCATGCATATTATTAATCTTTTATGAATACATTAATGCACCATTCCATAGTTGCATATTGTTTGTTGAATTAGAAGGAATATTATTAACTAGGACGTGTTAACTTGTTTTGACCTCTTTTTCATCGATCACACATTGTGTCTTTGGCTTGACGTTTATTAGTTTCAAACGGTAACTTTAATTTGATTCTCGATTTCTATTCATTGAATACGAGTAGTTAGTTACTCCTTTACAACTATTATCCTTGTGTTGTTGCTCTATAAAGGATTCCTCAAACCAACAATTGCCATTTCGATTGATCTTAGTGGATTTTTTAGGCAAGAGTGTTTGAAGATGGTTTGGAGAGTTGTTGTTGAGTTTTGGGCAGGAGTTTATCAATTTTCAAGTGTCATTTGCATGGTTTCGTGTACGTGTTGCATTCGAGCAGTAGATCATATGTTCCATTTGTTATTGGTTATCGTGGTTTTAGTGATCATTATAAACTGATTACATTAAATAAGATTACGAGTGTGTTTAAAAGGTTTGAGAATCAAAACGCCATAGCATTGGAGGTAGTTAGGGTAAACAAAAAACTATCAATGTGAGAACTCTTGTTGTTTATTTTGTTTTTTATAAGTATTTGGTTTCTCATGTATCTTATTATTAATCTTTCGTGAATCTTTAATGCACAATTCCATAGTTGCATAACGTTTATTAAAATACAAGGAAATATTATAAACTAGGACATGTTAACTAGATTTGACTTCTTTTTCTTCGATAACACATTGCGTTTCTTCTTTGACATTTTATTATTTTCATTCAGTTAATAAATAGATTCTTGATTTCTATTGAGTGAATACGAGTAGTTAGTTGCTCCTTTACAACTATTATCCTTGCGTAGATACTGAATAAAGGATTCTATGGATGAACAATTGTCATTTCGATTGAATTCAGTGGATACTTTTGACAAGAGGGTTTGAACAATGTTATGGAGAGTTCTAGTTAAGATTTGGGCACGAGTGTATCGATTTGCAAGTGTCATTTGTATGGTTTCGTGTTCGGGTTGCATTCGTTTAAACAAGAGATCTAATGTTTCATTTGTGATTGATTAGTGTGATTTTAGTAATCATTATAACCGGATTTGATTAAATTAGATTAAGAGTGTGTTGAAAGGTTTAAGAATCAAAACTTCATAGCATTATAGGTAGTTAGGAAAAACAAAAAACTATCTATGCGAGAACTTTTGTTGTTTAGTGTTTTTTTACGAGTATTTCCTTACTCATGCATCTTATTAATCTTTTATGAATACATTAATGCACCATTCCAAATTTGCATATTGTTTGTTGAATTAGAAGGAATATTATTAACTAGAACGTGTTAACTTGATTTGACCTCTTTTTCATCGATCACACATTGTGTCTTTTGTTTGACGTCTATTAGTTTCATACGGTAACTATAATTTTATTCTCGATTTCTATTCATTGAATACGAGTAGTTAGTTGCTCCTTTACAACTATTATCCTTGTGTTGTTGCTCAATAAAGTATTCCTTGAACCAACAATTGCCATTTCGATTGATTTTAGTGGATTTTTTTAGGCAAGAGTGTTTGAAGATGATTTGGAGAGTTGTTGTTGAGTTTTGGGCAGGAGTTTATCAATTTTCAAGTGTCATTTGCATGGTTTCGTGTACGTGTTGCATTCAAGCAGTAGATCATATGTTCCATTTGTTATTGATTATTGTGATTTTAGTAATCATTATAAACTGATTACATTAAATTGTATTACGAGTGTGTTTAAAAGGTTTGAGAATCAAAACGCCATAGCATTGGAGGTAGTTAGGGTAAACAAAAAACTATCAATGTGAGAACTCTTGTTTATTTTGTTTTTTATAAGTATTTCTTTTCTCATGTATCTTATTATTAATCTTTCATGAATCTTTAATGCACAATTCCATAGTTGCATAATGTTTATTAAAATACAAGGAAATATTATAATCTAGGACATGTTAACTAGATTTGACTTCTTTTTCTTCGATAACACTTTGCGTTTCTTCTTTGACGTTTTATTAGTTTCATTCAGTAAATGTAAATAGATTCTTGATTTCTATTGAGTGAATACGAGTAGTTAGTTGCTCCTTTACAACTATTATCCTTGCGTAGATACTGAATAAAGGATTCTATGGATGAACAATTGTCATTTCGATTGAATTCAGTGGATACTTTTGACAAGAGGGTTTGAACAATGTTATGGAGAGTTCTAGTTAAGATTTGGGCACGAGTGTATCGATTTGCAAGTGTCATTTGTATGGTTTCGTGTTCGGGTTGCATTCGTTTAAACAAGAGATCTAATGTTTCATTTGTGATTGATTAGTGTGATTTTAGTGATCATTATAACCGGATTTGATTAAATTAGATTAAGAGTGTGTTGAAAGGTTTAAGAATCAAAACTTCATAGCATTATAGGTAGTTAGGAAAAACAAAAAACTATCTATGCGAGAACTTTTGTTGTTTAGTGTTTTTTTACGAGTATTTCCTTACTCATGCATCTTATTAATCTTTTATGAATACATTAATGCACCATTCCATATTTACATATTGTTTGTTGAATTAGAAGGAATATTATTAACTAGGACGTGTTAACTTGATTTGACCTCTTTTTCATCGATCACACATTGTATCTTTTGTTTCACGTCTATTAGTTTCATACGGTAACTATAATTTTATTCTCAATTTCTACTCTTTGAATACGAGTAGGTAGTTGCTCCTTTACAACTATTATCCTTGTGTTGTTGCTCAATAAAGGATTCCTTGAACCAACAATTGCCATTTTGATTGATTTTAGTGGATTTTTTAGGCAAGAGTGTTTGAAGATGGTTTGGAGAGTTGTTGTTGAGTTTTGGGCAGGAGTTTATCAATTTTCAAGTGTCATTTGCATGGTTTCGTGTACGTGTTGCATTCGAGCAGTAGATCATATGTTCCATTTGTTATTGGTTATTGTGATTTTAGTGATCATTATAAACTGATTACATTAAATTAGATTACGAGTGTGTTTAAAAGGTTTGAGAATCAAAACGCCATAGCATTGGAGGTAGTTAGGGTAAACAAAAAACTATCAATGTGAGAACTCTTGTTGTTTATTTTGTTTTTTATAAGTATTTGGTTTCTCATTGTCACACCCACGCTAAAAGCGGAAACACGGGGATGTAACGAGACCGGGATCGTCATAACACATGGTAAGCGATAGAGAGCAATATAAATAAATGATGACATGCGTGTCATGACGACACCCGACAACAAGGGGACTTGTGTCGTGTTTAGTCAATGTTCACGACAACATAGCCATAAGCAACATGATAATGATAACACATATACACGTATGATGAAAATGTACATGTTAAATTCCCACAACCCGGGAACAAGTTTCAAAAGTTGATAACGTTTTATACATGATAATATTGTTCAAAAGATTGTTTAACAAAACATGTTAAGTCCCAAAATGCATCCTAGGGTCTCCACTAAGGCAGCACACCTAGATTCCTGGACTTGCATGATCACCTGAAAAGATATGCTTAAAACGGTCAACATAATTGTTGGTGAGCTCGCAGGTTTATGTAATAAAAATGTAAGTGATGCTGTAATAAATAAGCGCGTCGGAATACCGTGAATACAGTTATATACACAAGCAAATATCACATGACATGAGCTTTGCAACCAAACCTAGCGACGTACACAAAGAAATTGTCGGCATATATTCACCCAAGGGCCCGTTTCTGGCCACGGATGGTACCAACTAGTATACCATCGAACGAGGGTGGGGGTGTCAACCCAGTAGTACTACCAATACCTAACCATCGGTTCCCACACTGGAATTAAATAGTTGCAAAGATAGAACCACACAGCAGACTCAAGCATGTATCAAATAGTACTTGCAACACAGTATCACGTTGATTCTTTGTATGTAAAATGTATGTAAGTTGTACAGCATTGAAAATGAGTAAGCATACTTTTCCCCCAAGTTGTAAATGATTGAAATATTGTATAAGTGTAAAAAGGGGCCACGAAACTCACTTGTTAGGTGGTAAGTATGTATGATCGATGTATCCCAAATGTTGAATGCAAATAAACAGTCAAACACCTATTGACAGTTATTGTATAGCATTAATGATATGATATATGTATAAGCCCGCAATAATGATGGGTCGGTTCGGGTCGTATCGATTGGGTCGCGTATAACACACATAGACTGACACACGTACTAGATCTTATGTAGATCCAAGCACAAGACATTGTCGCCATTAATGATGATGTTTAAGTAAAAGTCTCGTTGTTATTGAAGAAGCATTGAATAAGTATCAATGGTTATAAGTCAATTTGATCGTTGTAAAGCGTTAGTTCAATTTGTTCAAAATAGTTTCTGTGCCCTTTCTCGCGTTGACTTTAATATTTGTGGCCGAATAATGGCATTATTGTGTTAATGTTACTTCAACACCACACGACTTACTCACACCACGCACAAGGGATCAAACTCAACAATTTCAGTCGCATAACAAGGCCAGACGCACGACTCAACCTCCATTCGTGCGAATCAACCCTCAATCATGCGAATCAGCTTCATTCGTACGATTGAGCCTTCATTCGTATGACTGGCATTCAGTCGTACCACACAACACCCAATCGCACGACTCAACTCCCATACGCACGAATCAACCTCCAGTCGTACGAATTAGCTACTTTCGTACGATTGAACCTTCATTCGTGCGATTGAACTCCAGTCGTGCAAATCACGCACATTCGCACACATTCAGTCGGTCACCTGACTCAATCGCACACAATCACTCAATCGCATGACTCAATCGCATACACTCATTCGCACGCATGACTCAATCGCATACAGACACTCAGTCACACAACTCAGTCGCACGACATGCCTAGTCGCACAACTCAGTCGCGCGATTGACTCCGACGCATGATCCAGTAGCACGACCCACTCAGTTGCACGGCTCAATCGCATGGATGACCGAGTCGCCTGATCTGCAGAATCGCGACTGTGGTCGGGATGAGCAGCCCCCGAGCTGCTCTAAACACGGGTTTTACACCACAAGGACCTCCAGAAACACTAAACAAACATACACAAGCATGAAACGCGAGCAAAGAGACCTCACACGCACCCATACGACCTTGTGTGTTCGGGTTGAACCCGAACACCCGAAACCCTAGTTTAGGACAGCCGTGAAAAGGCTAGAAAACAGACAACCAAAGACAACTACCTGCTAGAGAGGGGTAGTCTAAGCTGTAGACGGTGTCAAGACGAAGAAAACGAGACCTCTCGGGTTGGATTTGGTGCTCAAATGGTGATTTTGTGTGTGAAGAGGATGAAGATGAAGAAGATGGTGATAATGAGGATTAGGGCTGGTATGAGGGTATTTATACCCAGCCCAAGTTTGCAAAATTACAAGTTTAGTCCCTGCACTTAACCCCCGAGTTTTCCCAAATTTGGTTCGGTTGAAAAACGACTTTATTGGATGTTTTATTATAATTGTAAGAGTTCATTTAATGTTGTTATGACTTAAGAAATGGTTATATTAAAACATTTAATATATTTATAAAATGATATATTTGACGTTTTCAGAAATGAAAGTTTTAAAAGTCTTTTAAGGTTCACATAGGATTGTAACGAATGCACACACAACGATAATAATGCACACATGATATCCACATATAGAATCAAATAGAGATGAGGAATGACCAATTATAGAATAGATGACGGGCAAACACGTTAATTGACGGACCTTAAAGTGACAGATGTCACAGTATCCCCCAGTTGAGAGAATTTCGTCCCGAAATTCAGCTGGAGTTAGGTCCAAGAGTGTCAGCCTCGAAAAGATGTGGATATTTGAGTTTCATCTGATCTTCACGTTCCCATGTAAACTCTAGCCCTCGTTTTGAATTCCACCTTACGCGTACAATAGGTATCCTACTGCGCTTCAGTTGCTTGACCTTTCGATCCATGATCTCAATGGGTTCCTCAACAAAATGAAGCTTGTCATCAATCTTGATTTCCTCGATTGGCACGTGAAGGGATTCATCGGCCAAACATTTCTTGAGGTTTGACACGTGAAAGGTATCATGCACACCGCTAAGCTCTTGTGGCAACCTTAACCGGTAAGCCACTGGACCGATCCTTTCAGTGATCTCAAATGGTCCAACGTATCTTGGGGCTAACTTCCCTTTCTTTCCGAATCGAACGACTCCTTAAGGGGAGACTTTGAGTAACACACGATCCCCAACATTGAATTCTAGAGGCTTCCGATGATTGTCGGCATAGCTCTTTTGGCGATCTCGCGCGGCTTTAAGTCGATCTTTGATTTGGAAAATCTTGTCTGTTGTTTCTTGGATGATCTCAGGGCCTGTCATTTGACTTTCACCAATTTCGTCCCAACAAACGGGCGATCTGCATTTCCTTCCATACAACGCTTTAAATGGTGCACATCCAATACGTGTATGGTAGCTGTTGTTGTAGGAAAACTCAATCAACGGCAGATGAGCATCCCAACTACCACCAAAATCGATTACACATGCTCTCAACATGTCTTCTAGCGTCTGTATAGTGCGTTCACTTTGGCCATCTGTTTGAGGGTGATAGGCTGTACTCATGTCTAACCGAGTGCCCATCGCTTTCTGTAGTGTCTGCCAAAAACGTGAAGTAAATCTGCTATCACTGTCGGATATGATTGACACCGACACCCCGTGCACACTATAGACTAGCTGAACCTCTCACGGTTGAGCCTAAGGCATTAGAGCCGTGCACTTCACTTTGCTTCACATACATACCTCACACGATTTCATTCATTCATTAATGCATGCATTCATTCATTACGTTCCTCTTTTCTTTATCTTCCACTTTACGTTACATAATACTTTCATTACATTCATTAGCGTTCAACGCAAAGCCATAGAAAGATAAACATACCAAGCAAGGAACATAAACATAAACCTAAACATACAACATCATCATACATACGCATCAATCATGCATCACATCACGCACACCATACATACTACGCATCACACGCACCGCCGTGCCTAACATAACACATAACATCATGCATATTACCATCATCTCCATCAACATTATCATCATAATCTCATCATCCTGAGTCACCCTATACCGTCCATGCCCATCACATCGTCGAAGAGTTTCATCCCGGCTATCATATCTGAACACTTAGGCGAGTGGGTAACTATGCGAATGGACACTATGCGAATGGACTATGGGCGAATGGACCTCTATGCGAATGGACTCCCAGTCGCGTAACTTTCATGCGTATGGCCTTCAGTCGCATGACTTCAGGCGTATGGGCTTCAGTCGCATACTCTTCATGCGAATGAACCTCAGTCGCATGGCCTCCAGGCGCATGGACTTCAGTCGCATGACCCCCGTGCGAATGAACCTCAGTCGCATCATCTCTCAATCGCATGACTCCCAAGCTCATGAACTTCAATCGCATGACCATCATGCGTATGGACCTCAGTCGCATAGCAAACGTGCGTATGGACCTCAGTCGCACTTCAATCGGCCGAATGGCCTCCAGTCGCCCTCCAGTCGGTCGCTTAGCCCTAGCTGGTGCAGAGTGCAGTTAGGTCGACTGCAGCCGCGGGTTTTCGACCTCCAACCCCTTCCAAACCTCTTTTAAGCTCAAATCAACCCTTCTAAAGGTTAGGGAAACATACCATGACCTCATACAAGCATGACCAAGCAAGAAATCGAGCCTCAAACGCATCATACACATACATACATACATCAAAACGGGTTTTCACCCAAAAACTCGAAAATAGGTTTTTGGATGTGTTCCAGCCCCAAAATCAGTTGAAAACGTGTAAAAGAGGGGTCCTAGAACTCATCTTAACGATCCCGTCGAGTAGAGCTTCGATTTGACTCGCTTCTCGTCGATTTTGGCTACTCGAACCAACCCGAGCCAACACTTCCTCTCTTTTCTCTTCTTTCTCTCTTCTCCTCCCTTGGCTGAAAAATGGGGAGAATGGGAGTGTTTTCCCCCTTTTATACTCCCGTGCATCAAAGTTTCTCTCGTTGGCGGGTTTGGTCCCTCGACTTTGGACTTTATTTCTTTTTCTTCTCTCGTCGGCTACAAAGGAAATTTCCGGGTGTTACATGTTAACTAGATTTGACTTCTTTTTCTTCGATAACACATTGCGTTTCTTCTTTGACGTTTTATTAGTTTCATTCGGTAAATGTAAATAGATTCTTGATTTCTATTGAGTGAATACGAGTAGTTAGTTGCTCCTTTACAACTATTATCCTTGCGTAGTTACTGAATAAAGGATTCTGTGGATGAACAATTCTCGTTTCGATTGAATTCAGTGGATACTTTTGACAAGAGGGTTTGAACAATGTTATGGAGAGTTCTAGTTAAGACTTGGGCACGAGTGTATCGATTTGCAAGTGTCATTTGTATGGTTTCGTGTTCGGGTTGCATTCGTTTAAACAAGAGATCCAATGTTTCATGTGTGACTGATTAGTGTGATTTTAGTGATCATTATAACCGGATTTGATTAAATTAGATTAAGAGTGTGTTGAAAAGGTTTAAGAATCAAAACTTCATAGCATTATAGGTAGTTAGGAAAAACAAAAAACTATCTATGTGAGAACTTTTGTTGTTTAGTGTTTTCTTACGAGTATTACCTTACTCATGCATATTATTAATCTTTTATGAATACATTAATGCACCATTCCATAGTTGCATATTGTTTGTTGAATTAGAAGGAATATTATTAACTAGGACGTGTTAACTTGTTTTGACCTCTTTTTCATCGATCACACATTGTGTCTTTGGTTTGACGTTTATTAGTTTCATACGGTAACTTTAATTTGATTCTCGATTTCTATTCATTGAATACGAGTAGTTAGTTACTCCTTTACAACTATTATCCTTGTGTTGTTGCTCAATAAAGGATTCCTTAAACCAACAATTGCCATTTCGATTGATTTTAGTGGATTTTTTAGGCAAGAGTGTTTGAAGATGGTTTGGAGAGTTGTTGTTGAGTTTTGGGCAGGAGTTTATCAATTTTCAAGTGTCATTTTCATGGTTTCGTTTACGTGTTGCATTCGAGCAGTAGATCATATGTTCCATTTGTTATTGATTAGTGTGATTTTAGTGATCATTATAAACTGATTTCATTAAATTAGATTACGAGTGTGTTTAAAAGGTTTGAGAATCAAAACGCCATAGCATTGGAGGTAGTTAGGGTAAACAAAAAACTATCAATGTGAGAACTCTTGTTGTTTATATTATTTTTTATAAGTATTTCCTTTCTCATGTATCTTATTATTAATCTTTCGTGAAATCTTTAATGCACCATTCCATAGAAGCATAACGTTTATTGAAATACAAGGAAATATTATAAACTAGGACGTGTTAACTAGATTTGACTTCTTTTTCTTCGATAACACATTGTCTTTCTTCTTTGACATTGTATTAGTTTTATTCGGTAAATGTAAATAGATTTTTGATTTCTATTGAGTGAATACGAGTAGTTAGTTGCTCCTTTACAACTATTATCCTTGCTTAGATACTCAATAAAGGATTCTGTGGATGAACAACTGTCATTTCGATTGAATTCAGTGGATAATTTAGACAAGAGGGTTTGAACATGGTTATGGAGAGATCTAGTTAATTTTTGGGCATGAGTGTATCTATTTGCAAGTGTCATTTGTATGGTTTTGTGTTCGGGTTGCATTCGTTTAAACAAGAGATCCAATGTTTCATTTGTGATTAATTAGTATAGTTTTAGTGATCATTATAACCGGATTTGATTAAATTAGATTAATAGTGAGTTGAAAAGGTTTGAGAATCAAAACTTCATAGCATTATTAACTAAGATGTGTTAACTTGATTTGACCTCTTTTTCATCGACCACACATTGTGTCTTTTGATTGACGTTTATTAGTTTCATACATTAACTTTAATTTGATTCTCGATTTCTATTCACTGAATACGAGTAGTTAGTTGCTCCTTTACAACTATTATCCTGTGTTGTTGCTCAATAAAGGATTCCTTGAACCAACAATTGCCATTTTGATTGATTTTAGTGGATTGTTTAGGCAAGAGTGTTTGAAGATGGTTAGGAGAGTTGTTGTTGAGTTTTGGGCAGGAGTTTATCAATTTTCAAGTGTCATTTGCATGGTTTCGTGTACGTGTTGCATTCGAGCAGTAGATCATATGTTCCATTTGTTATTGGTTATTGTGATTTTAGTGATCATTATAAACTGATTACATTAAATAAGATTACGAGTGTGTTTAAAAGGTTTGAGAATCAAAACGCCATAGCATTGGAGGTAGTTAGGGTAAACAAAAAACTATCAATGTGAGAACTCTTGTTGTTTATTTTGTTTTTTATAAGTATTTGGTTTCTCATGTATCTTATTATTAATCTTTCGTGAATCTTTAATGCACAATTCCATAGTTGCATAACGTTTATTAAAATACAAGGAAATATTATAAACTAGGACATGTTAACTAGATTTGACTTCTTTTTCTTTAATAACACATTGCGTTTCTTCTTTGACGTTTTATTAGTTTCATTCAGTAAATGTAAATAGATTCTTGATTTCTATTGAGTGAATACGAGTAGTTAGTTGCTCCTTTACAACTATTATCATTGCGTAGATATTGAATAAAGGATTCTATGGATGAACAATTGTCATTTCGATTGAATTCAGTGGATACTTTTGACAAGAGGGTTTGAACAATGTTATGGAGAGTTCTAGTTAAGATTTGGGCACGAGTGTATCGATTTGCAAGTGTCATTTGTATGGTTTCGTGTTCGGGTTGCACTCGTTTAAACAAGAGATCTAATGTTTCATTTGTGATTGATTAGTGTGATTTTAGTGATCATTATAACCGGATTTGATTAAATTAGATTAAGAGTGTGTTGAAAGGTTTAAGAATCAAAACTTCATAGCATGATAGGTAGTTAGGAAAAACAAAAAACTATCTATGCGAGAACTTTTGTTGTTTAGTGTTTTTTTACGAGTATTTCCTTACTCATGCATCTTATTAATCTTTTATGAATACATTAACGCACCATTCCATATTTGCATATTGTTTGTTGAATTAGAAGGAAAATTATTAACTAGGACGTGTTAACTTGATTTGACCTCTTTTTCATCGATCACACATTGTGTCTTTTGTTTGACGTCTATTAGTTTCATACGGTAACTATAATTTTATTCTCGATTTCTATTCATTGAATACGAGTAGTTAGTTGCTCCTTTACAACTATTATCCTTGTGTTGTTGCTCAATAAAGTATTCCTTGAACCAAAAATTGCCATTTCGATTGATTTTAGTGGATTTTTTTAGGCAAGAGTGTTTGAAGATGATTTGGAGAGTTGTTGTTGAGTTTTGGGCAGGAGTTTATCAATTTTCAAGTGTCATTTGCATGGTTTCGTGTACGTGTTGCATTCAAGCAGTAGATCATATGTTCCATTTGTTATTGATTATTGTGATTTTAGTAATCATTATAAACTGATTACATTAAATTATATTACGAGTGTGTTTAAAAGGTTTGAGAATCAAAACGCCATAGCATTGGAGGTAGTTAGGGTAGACATAAAACTATCAATGTGAGAACTCTTGTTATTTATTGTTTTTTATAAGTATTTGCTTTCTCATTTATCTTATTATTAATCTTTCATGAATTCTTTAACGCACCATTCCATAGAAGCAAAACGTTTATTGAAATACAAGGAAATATTATAAACTAGGACGTGTTAACTAGATTTGACTTCTTTTTCTTCGATAACATATTGCGTTTCTTCTTTGACGTTTTATTAGTTTAATTCGGTAAATGTAAATAGATTCTTGATTTCTATTGAGTGAATACGAGTAGTTAGTTGCTCCTTTACAACTATTATCCTTGCGTAGATACTGAATAAAGGATTCTGTGGATGAACAATTGTCATTTCGATTGAATTCAGTGGATACTTTTGACAAGAGGGTTTGAACAATGTTATAGAGAGTTCTAGTTAAGATTTGGGCACGATCGTATCGATTTGCAAGTGTCATTTGTATGGTTTCGTGTTCGGCTTGCATTCGTTTAAACAAGAGATCCAATGTTTCATTTGTGATTGAGTAGTGTGATTTTAGTGATCATTATAACCAGATTTGGTTCAATTAGATTAAGAGTGTGTTGAAAAGGTTTAAGAATCAAAACTTCATAGCATTATAGGTAGTTAGGAAAAACAAAAAACTATCTATGCGAGAACTTTTGTTGTTTAGTGTTTTTTTACGAGTATTTCCTTACTCATGCATCTTATTAATCTTTTATGAATACATTAATGCACCATTCCATATTTGCATATTGTTTGTTGAATTAGAAGGAATATGTAAGGCCCCGTTCCCGGGACGCTTACAGTTGGTCATTCATCGCACATAAAACATATAATTACATTATATTAAGAAAACATTGCAGCGGAAACATTCAAAAATGACATCACGTTTCATTATAATTACTTTTGCCAAATAATACATCATTATTCGGTTACAAAATTCATGTTTGCATTACATCACAAAAGTTATATAATTGGATGCCATCCCAAAAGAGCTGAGTAGCTTCGCCATGCCATCCTCAGCAATCATTTACCTGCCAACTGGAAAATGCAATAAAAGTCAGCGTTGCTGAGTGAGTTCTAGTTTTAATAATAAAACATACTTTACTTTCATTAAAGACCACTCCTTTATCATGCGATCATGCAACATACGTATATACAGATAATATCATTATTATCTTTCATCATCATTCATTATCTTCCGTTCTTTTCGTTCATTCTGTCTTCCGAGTCTTTTGCGACAACATGGTCGCTCACCTCAATGGCAATCTCAATGATTGCTCACTATCCGAGTCTTTTGCACCCCTAAGGTTGCTCACCCCAATTGCCCATAACGATAGCAAGCTATCCGAGTCTTTTGCAACAACAAGGTTGCTCACCCCAAGGCAACATTACGATAGTTCTTACTCGAGTCTTTTGCAACGACAAGGTTGCTCACCTCATAGGCAATCTCATGATTGCTCGCTATCCGAGTCTTTTGCACCCCTAAGGTTGCTCACCCCAATTGCCCATTACGATAGCAAGCTATCCGAGTCTTTTGCAACTACAAGGTTGCTCACCCCAAGGCAACATTACGATAGCTCTTACTCGAGTCTTTTGCAACACAAAGTCGCTCACCTCAATAAATATGCTTGCAAGCCTTTCTTTCGTTCATTCATCGTTCATTAATGCATGCATTCTTACTTCATGTTCCTCTTTCATTATCTTTCGCTTTACATTACATAATACTTCATTCATTCGTTCATTCATTAGCATGACATGTAAAGCCACAAGAAAGATAAGCATACATCATAATAAGGAACATTTATACACATTCATCATCATCATACAGGGCAACATCATTCATACATAACATGGATAAACATGCAACATCATCATCATCATCATCATCATGCCCTACATGCTCTCTAAGGCCTTAATCATCCTCTTACATGCTCTTACGAGTTACTTTACGTCAAAACTTACGTCTGCACCTTTCCCCCGAAGGCCAGAAGTCAAACTACACGTTCCTTCGAGTGCAACAGCCCTATTCGGGCGTATGGACACTCTTCAGTCGCATGGCCTCCATGCGACTGAACATCATGCGACTGAACTCATGCGGATGGTCATCTATGCGAATGAACATCCAATCGTGCGTATGGACCTTGTGCGACTGGGATTACTGCGAATGGGCACCTATGCGACTAAACTCATGCGTATGGACTCATGCGACTAAGCCTTTATGCGACTGAAGCCTCAGTCGCATATCCCTCATGCGACTGGACTCCCAGTCGTGCGACTGAGTCCCAATCGTGCGAATGAACCTCCAATCGCCCTCATTCGGCCGTATGGCCTTCATTCGGTCGCCTAGCCCTAGCTGATGCAGAATGGAGTTCATCCCGAACCCAATCTGCCATTTTCGGCCTCCAAGCTCATCCAAACCCATTCTAAGCCTAAATCAACCCTCCTGGACCTTAGGAATGTATACCTTAACACCATACAAGCACACACAAGCCCGAAATCAAACTCTAAACACATCATACATATCACACCCAAATGGGTCAAACTCACACACTTAAGAAAACGGGTTTTGCACACTTTCCAGCCCCAAAATTGGTTGAAAACAAGTAAAAGTGGGGTCCTAGAACTCACACAATCGAGCACAAAGACAAGAGCTTCGATTTGGCTTGCTACTTGGCGAATTTGGACACCCGAATCACCCGAATCAACCCTTTTCTCCCTTTTTCTCTTCTTTCTCTCTTCTCTCTTCTTGTGAGCTGAATTTTGTGAAGTGTGGGGAGAGTGGGCTGCCCTCTCCCTACACATATCACCATATTACACGACTTTTCTTCGTTGGCGAGTTTGGTCCCTCGACTTTGGACTTTATTTCTTTTTCTTTCTTCGCCGGCTTCAAAATAATAAATTTCCGGGTGTTACAAGTCCACCCCCCTTAAATAGGTTTCGTCCCCGAAACCTGTCATTCCTCGAACAAACGTGGATAATGTTGTCTCATTTCTTCCTCAGTCTCCCACGTTGACTCGGATCCCTTCCTGTGCTTCCACTGTACACGCACAAGAGGAACCACTTTATTTCTTAGCCTTTTCTCCTTTCGGTCGATGATTGCCACTGGTTGCTCCACATAATTGAGCCGTTCATCTACCTCGATATCTTCCAATGGGACAATCATATCTTCATCTGCTAAGCACTTCCTTAGATGAGATACATGGAATGTCGGGTGAATTCCACTTAACTCATCTGGCAACTCCAGTCTATAGGCCACCTCTCCTACTCGAGCAATGATTCGGAAAGGGCCTATATACCTTGGGCTCAACTTGCCCCGCTTTCGGAAGCGAATGATACCCTTCCAAGGTGAGACCTTCAACATAACCCGGTCACCCACCTGGAACTCAATCGGTCTGCGTCGTTTATCAGCATACGACTTCTGTCTGTCTTTGGCTGCCTTCATGAAGGCTTTGATCTTCTCAAGCTTCTCAGTCGTAGCCTCGATTACCTCGACGCTCCCCAATTCCTTCTGACCAATATCACCCCAACAAACGGGTGTTCTGCATCTCCTACCGTATAGCATCTCATATGGAGGCATGCCAATGCTGGCGTGATAGCTGTTGTTGTATGAGAATTCGGCTAACGGTAGGTGGTCATCCCAACTTCCACCAAAATCAATCACACATGCCCGAAGCATGTCTTCCAGCGTCTGGATGGTCCTTTCTGACTGACCATCAGTCTGGGGATGATAAGCCGTGCTGATGTGTAACCTCGTCCCCATAGCATCGTGGAACTTCTTCCAGAATTTAGATGTAAACCGAGTGTCACGATCCGACACAATAGACACCGGTACACCATGACGAGTCACAATCTCCTTGATGAACAGATCAGCCAACCTCTCAGATGAATATGTCTCGCGGATCGGTAGGAAGTGAGCACTCTTCGTCAAACGATCAACTATCACCCATATGGCATCATACCCTTTCGGGGTACGCGGCAGCTTGGTAATGAAATCCATGGTGATGTGCTCCCACTTCCATTCCGGTATATCCAAAGGTTGTATCTTCCCATATGGCTTTTGGTGCTCGGCCTTCACCTGTAAGCAAGTAAGGCACTTACTCACATACTCCACCACATCGCGCTTCATACCCGGCCACCAATAATCTTTCTTCATATCGTGGTACATCTTCGTGGCACCAGGATGAATGGAGTACCGAGTCTTGTGAGCTTCGTCCATTATCTTCACCCGTAGATCCCCAAAACGAGGAATCCACACACGATCGAATCGGGTTCTAACACCGAACGTGTTTTCGCCCAATTCTCCAACCAGACCTCTCATTCTTTCAGAGTTAAGATGGTCTTCCTTCAATGCCTCATCTTGAAACTCCTTAACCTGTTTCATCACATCGGAGGTCATGATCAACTGATAGGCTTTCACCCGAATCGGCTCGGGCCTCTCTTTTCGGCTAAGGGCATCAGCCACCACGTTGGCCTTGCCCGGATGGTAGTGGATCTCACAATCATAATCCTTTATAAGTTCCAACCACCGCCTCTGCCTCATGTTCAAATCCTTCTGCTCAAAGAAGTACTTCAGACTCTTGTGGTCAGTGAATATGGTGCACTTCGTCCCGTAGAGGTAATGCCTCCAAATCTTTAAAGCAAAGACCACGGCTGCCAGCTCCAAGTCATGAGTAGGATAATTGACCTCATGAACCTTCAACTGTCGGGATGCATAGGCTATAACCTTTCCTCTCTGCATTAACACACACCCCAATCCCGAGTAAGAAGCATCGGAATAAACCACCAAGTCTTCACTTCCATCGGGTAATGACAGAACAGGAGCTTGAGTCAATCTCGCCTTCAATTCTTCAAACGCCTTCTCTTGAGCTTGACCCCATATAAACTTCACATCTTTTCGGGTCAACTTGGTTAGTGGAGAAGCAATCTTGGAGAAGTCTTGGATGAACCTTCTATAGTAACCCGCCAAACCCAAGAAGCTACGAATCTCGGATGGCGTCTTTGGCGACTTCCATTGCATAACCGCCTCCACTTTTTCCGGGTCCACCATAATCCCATTGGGATTCACCACGTGACCCAAGAACTGAACTTCGCGCAACCAGAACGCGCACTTGGAGAATTTTGCATACAACTTCTCCCTCCTCAGCGTCTCTAGAACCTCCCGAATGTGACCGGCATGCTCTGCTTCGCTCCTCGAATAAATCAGGATATCATCAATAAACACAATCACTGATTTATCCAACATAGGCCGACACACACGGTTCATCAAATCCATAAAAGCAGCTGGCGCGTTGGTCAAGCCAAAGGACATGACAAGAAACTCGTAGTGACCATAGCGCGTACGGAAAGCTGTTTTCGGAATATCCTGCTCCTTCACCTTCAACTGATGGTAACCAGATCGAAGATCTATTCTCGAAAACCAACTGGCACCCTGAAGCTGATCGAACAAATCATCAATCCTCGGTAAGGGGTATCGGTTCTTCACTGTCAACTTGTTCAGCTCGCGATAGTCAATGCACATCCTCATACTACCGTCCTTCTTCTTTACGAACAGGACCGGAGCACCCCAAGGAGAGATACTCGGTCTAATGAACCCCTTATCAAGCAGCTCTTGCAACTGCTCCATCAATTCTTTCATCTCGGTCGGAGCCAACCGATACGGTGCCTTGGCAACAGGTTGGGCACCCGGTATCAAATCAATCTGAAACTCGATTTCTCTGTCAGGTGGCACTCCTGATAAATCTTCTGGAAACACATCTGGAAAGTCACACACCACCGGTACATCGGCTAGTTGTGGTGTTGGCGTATCCACATCCTTTACATAGGCCAAGTAGGCACTACATCCACGCCTCATACACTTTCCCGCCACCGCCATCGAGATCACTTTCGGGATCGTAGTAACCCGATCACCATACACTGTCACTGAACTACCGTCAGGCGCCAACAACCGAATCATCTTCTTGCGACACACAATGTTCGCCTCGAAGTCCGCTAACCAATCCATCCCGAGAACCAAATCAAAACCACCTAAGGTCATCACAAACGGTCTAACAGGAAACTTATGACCCTCGAGCTCCACATCACAATTCTCTATCATCTCAGAAATCCTGGTAGACTTACCTATAGCAGTTTCTACATCGAAGGGCGCATTAACACATCTACTACTAACAGGCAGCTTAGCACAGAAAGCAGCAGAAATAAAACTTTTGCTCGCACCAGAATCAAATAACACAGAAGCTAAAGTTTGGTTCACCAGAAACGTACCGGACACGACATCAGGGTCCGTTCTAGCTTCCTCCTGTGTCATGGTGAATGCCCTGGCGCTCGCCCTCGGTCCATCACCTCCCGTCTTCTTTGCCCCTGAACTCTCAGCCCTCGGCTTCTTACAATCTTTGAGCATGTGACCCTCTTCACCACAGTTAAAGCATCGGACCGCACGACAGTCCTTTGCCATGTGCCCCGCCTTTCCACACCTGAAGCACAAGTTCGATCCAAACCTGCACTCCCCGCTATGCTCCCGTCCACATTTACCACACCTTCTCGATCCCTCACCAGACATAACCACACGGCGATCATCCACCCGTGCCTTCTTATTACCCGTCGAGGCATTACCTCGACCAAACCTCTTCCCCTGCCAGTTCCGGTCACCACCGCTCTTCCTGCCACCATTAGTCACCACCACCGTCCTCTCGTCATACAATCTTCCCGCCAAATCCACCGCCGACCTAAACGTGCTCGGCCGGGCGGCGATCATGTGCCTGCGAATATCCGCCGGCAAACCCTGTATATACCTCTTGATCTTTCGGGACAGAGGTGTCACTTGATCCGGCACCAGACGTGCCATCTCGTTGAACTTCGTGGTGTACTGTTGGTGTGTCATGGTTCCCGCCTCCAATTGCAGAAACTCTCTTTCGACCTTGTCCATTTCCCGATGAGGACAAAACTCCTCGATTACCATCTTCTTCAGTTCGGGCCACCTCATTCGCCCGATCGCCCGATTACCCTCTGCTTGGACAATGTTGTCCCACCAGCATAGTGCCGAGTCCACGAAGGAGTGGGTGGCAAACTTGACTTTCTGATCTTCTCGGCACTCGCTGATGTCGAGAACAGCCTCCATTTCTCTCACCCATCGGTGAGCAGCAGCAGCATTACCGTTACCATCAAAAGTTGGGGGCTTGCACCTCATGAACACCCCGTAGTTACAGCCTCGTGCCACCTCCCGCACAGGCTCCTCTTCCTCTTCCTCCTCATTATCGGAGAAAATCGTTTCAGGCTCCGGTTGCTCCCCCGAGGCCCGGTTTCTCTCCTTCCTTTCCCCTTCCTTCACGGCCTTGATGACTTCGGTCACCACAGACGGTAAGATTGTCTGCATGACCTGGTGTACTTCCTCCACGACAGCCTCCTTTACCGAGGCCCTCAAGTTCGCACTCTCATCCCCAGCTTCTGGATGAGGAGTCTCAGGTTCTGCAGGAACCTCTTTCTCAGCTCTAGGCCTTCCTCTTTTAGGGCGTGGTTCAGCAACAGGGCCATCACGGCCTCCACCCCTAGAAGCTCTAGAAGATCTACCACCAGCCATTCTCTACCACACTGAAAGATTCAAACACCAACACGGTCATTCAAGGAAACAACTCAGTTTATGTCAAGTATAGTAAGTCCCTAATTACAGTGGCCAGTTGTGATTAGCCACTTACTGTACTCTTCATACCCCAAGTATTACCTGTCCTGACTACATCAGTATTCAAATCTACATACAACACATAACATATACCATGCGCACATAAACCGGTTAACTTTAAGAAAATACCTGATGGCACGTAGCTACTCAGTTTGGCATCCCATTCCCTTTCCGTCCCATTCTCAGTTTAAGTTAAGGTTTATTTTGAAAATTTACCCATTTCACTTAAACTTTGGCTCTGATACCAACTTGTAAGGCCCCGTTCCCGGGACGCTTACAGTTGGTCATTCATCGCACATAAAACATATAATTACATTACATTAAGAAAACATTGCAGCGGAAACATTCAAAAATGACATCACGTTTCATTATAATTACTTTTGCCAAATAATACATCATTATTCGGTTACAAAATTCATGTTTGCATTACATCACAAAAGTTATATAATTGGATGCCATCCCAAAAGAGCTGAGTAGCTTCGCCATGCCATCCTCAGCAATCATTTACCTGCCAACTGGAAAATGCAATAAAAGTCAGCGTTGCTGAGTGAGTTCTAGTTTTAATAATAAAACATACTTTACTTTCATTAAAGACCACTCCTTTATCATGCGATCATGCAACATACGTATATACAGATAATATCATTATTATCTTTCATCATCATTCATTATCTTCCGTTCGTTTCGTTCATTCTGTCTTCCGAGTCTTTTGCGACAACATGGTCGCTCACCTCAATGGCAATCTCAATGATTGCTCACTATCCGAGTCTTTTGCACCCCTAAGGTTGCTCACCCCAATTGCCCATAACGATAGCAAGCTATCCGAGTCTTTTGCAACAACAAGGTTGCTCACCCCAAGGCAACATTACGATAGTTCTTACTCGAGTCTTTTGCAACGACAAGGTTGCTCACCTCATAGGCA